>VXBX01001530.1:0-25536 GCA_013400415.1 Scytalopus superciliaris
TATATATATGGGGATTTACAATAGGTAAAATTATTTCATGTGTGTTTAATTGTAATGAATCCCTCACATCTAGAAATGGATAATTTTGCATGTCCTCGTATCTCACTACGGAGCCATATTTCTGAAAAAAATCATGTATATTTTTTTTTAGAGCTGCAGCTAAGCCATCAGTTTTCCCCAAATATGTGTTCAGATGTCATGTCTTATTTAATATTCACCATTAAATACATATAGGAACTTTATTGGTGAAATAGAGTGTATGTTACAAGTTACATGGAGACCTTAAATACAGCAGTTTTACACATGTACACACATCTATCTCAGCAATTTGACTTTGTGAACTCAAAGTCAAACTTGTCTTCTTTTGGTGATTTACTTACGACTAATGATGTTGTGAGTGTTTTGCTATTGCATCTAAATTTGGAAGGATGGGACAGTGAAAACTACTTTTATCAAAGACTTGAAAGATTAGTCAAATTCTTTCTACTCAATCATTAATATCATCTTGATTTTTTATTGTGAGTTTCCCGAATAGCATGGGAGCTACATCTGTGAATTATAAGATCCAGCTATTATGAAGTCATTAATTTTAATTCCCCCTAGAAAGCAGAGATTACTCTAAGGTTAAATCACTGAGCCAAGCTTTTGGTTTGGCAAAATTAAGTCTCCAATAAATATCACTCTTGTGGTTTAACCTGACTTTAAATAAATTCAATTTAGACCAATTCTATTCTGAAAATAAGTGATATACATGAACTGGGGCAAGATATGAAGTACAAAAAAAACCCCACTGACACAAAGATGGCAAACCTAGACCCGTGTCTCTGGCTTCCAGTTATCCGCAAACACTAGAACATGGATTTAAAAAAACAAAAAGCCAAAAAAAAAAACAAACAAAAAAAACCCCCAAACAAACAAACAAACAAAAAAAACCCCTAAACACACAAAAAAAGAAAGTGCAATGGAGGCAACTAGGAATTTTGTCATTTGTGTATGTACAGATGAGACACATCTCATTAAATCTAAACATCTGTTTTTTCTGGAAGACACAACATGGCAAAGGTTAAATTCAGTGGGGAGGCTTGAGAAGCAGTGAAGCCAACCCCTCTTTGTACTGCTCAAAATGCAGTGAATATGGATAAAGGCTCCTATTCCTATTGTTGTAGCAAGGTAAAACAGACAGAAGCCAGACCTTCTCTTTCCAAAGAGGTTTTAGTACAGAATCCACATAATAACCTGGGTAGGATCACCCAGAAGTGGAGGATGTGCAGGGGAATTCATGGACAATACTGTTTACCTCTGTGAGCCAGGTCTTCTATTTTGCAGATGCACCTGCAGGATGTAAGGCATCATCTGCTGTCCCTGTAGGGCCAGACCCTTACACAGATCCTGGACTTAGTCCAGCAGCTTCATAGCCCTGTTCCATGCCAAAAGGCTGAGAGAATACATCTCAGTTCTGCGCCCACAGTTTATCCCACTACTCTGTTGTCAGGAATAACCACTCAGTAACCCCATATTTATTCTATTCATTAACCCTGAGAAAAACTGCATCTGTTACTGTCTTCCATTGCAAAATTTAGGTAAGCAGTTTATCTGACTTGTTCCCAATGCTTGGAAAAACTGTCAGACACTGAAATGTTTATTTGGGAAAAAAGGGAAAAGAATAGAGTGAGTCAGGAACAATTTTACATTCAGATTGTTTCTATACTTTTTTCTTCTGAACTGTGCTCCAGTTGGTTGACTTGTTTCCCCTTCAGCAGCTCCCTCAGAATGAACCCATAGAAATAAAGGCAATTATAAATGAAAGTATTGTTTCCTGTTACTTTTCCAAATCATAAAATCATAAAATAGCCCAGGTTGGAATAGTCCTCAAACAATCATATGGTTCAACCTTTTGTGGGAAAGGGGGCCAGATGAGATTATATAGGACCATGTCCCATTGCATTTTGGGAACCTCCAATAATGGGGAGTCCACCACATCCCTGGAGAGGTTTTTCCATTGAATGGTTGCTCTTGCTGTAAAAACCTTCTTTTATCAAGATGAAATCTCTTCTGGTGCAACTTACACCCATTCAGCCTTTATTTCTCTCCTCCCTTGCTTTGACTGGGTAAAGTGTGGATATCATGTTCTACCCCATACTCCATACTGAACTTTGTTGTGGGAGTTGGGAGTTTGTTGAAATGTGTTGTAAAATTAGGAGCTTGTTAGTCAGCATTCTCAGGACTAAGTAGAGGGTTGGTTGTCCAAGTTAAGGCAACTATACAGTGAAAGCATCAGAGTTCTTTGATACATGTCCTGTGTCCTTGTTCAACCTGACAAGAATTTATAATGACCATCGTGCCCTTACCGAGCATGTCAAAACAGCCTGTCTTTAAGTACTGGAAAACTGTGGTGAGATTCCTCCAAGAATTCTCCTCCACAGATTGAAAAGACTTAATGTCTTCTGTCTTTCCTCATAGGGAAGCTTCTTCAGCCCTCTGATCATCTTTATGTCCCTCCTTTGGATTCTCTCGCATCTGTCCAAGTCTTTTCTGCACTGTGACCTGACCAGTGCTGAGTGGGGTGGGATAGTCACAGCTCTATCTATGCTAACAATGGCCCTGCAGATGAAGCCCAGGATCCCATTTGCCTGACTCACTTTCAATTTGTAATCCACGAGGAATCCCAGCCCCTGTCAACAAGGTCATATGGTACCAGGTCAAAAAATCCTTCAGAAAGATTAGTTCCAATTTAGGCATTTTAATACATAATCTATGAAGAAACTCATTCTTAAACTATCTGTTAAAGTCCAAAGAAAAGTTAATTCACTGATGTTCTTATGCAGTAAAACCTTTTTAATTAAAACTTAATATTTGAATTTTAATTGCAGACTGCGGAATGTTGACAGTTTTTCTACATTTTAGCAAGATTTTGATTTTCCTAAATTAACACATGATGGAAGGTATTTTATTAATTTAGAACATTCATTCAAAGTTCTGTGTTAGTTTTCTAAATTATTGTCTGTACATGTATTGATATTCTCTGAATTCTTACCAGAAGAAAACTTACAAAATTACTCTGTTACTAAATCTTGGTGGAGAGCTGAACATCTGTGTTGTCAGTGTGAGCAATGGTAAAACCTATAGGTTGGTATTTTCAAAGCTAATAGGAAAATAATTCCACAGATGCTTGAATTTCATCAGTGGGCTGATTGGTTGTCTATTCTAACTGCTTTATAAACATCAGTCATAATGCATAAGATTTATATTCAGCTCTGTTTTGGAACTGAATGCTATTCTGACTCTTATCTCTGAAATATTTCTGTATTTCAGTTTTCACACAGGATTAAAATAAAGATTATTTTAGTCAATAAAGACAGATGCAAGTTTTACCTCTCAAATGAGTATTTTACTTCCTGCCCTATTTACAACATGTGTCCAGAAAATCTACACTAAAAATGCTATCAGTATTCAACACAAAGTACTCTCCAGCCATATCACACATAAGTAGAATTTATCAATACTTGACTAAGCTTGATGCATTCCAGAATCTTCATTTACATAGTTTGCTTTCAATAAAAAAACAGTTAATGCTCCAAAATTGTTATACTCTCTCAATTTTTCTTTCTTCGTTGATGCATCTGTCCGGTTTTAATTCAAACTGGAATGAGTGATTAAAGATTAGGTAGTAGTGACCCAAGACAGCACATGCCTTGCCAGCATTAAGAGTAATACACAAAAATTATTTTCACAGCAATTAAATGTTCTTAACCAATTCTGACAATGCGTTAGGCTTCTATTTTTTTTTTCTTTTTTTTTTCTGCAATATCAGGCATGGTTTTTTGCCCCTATTTCTCTGCAGAATTGAGAGAAATTCTGATTTCAGTCAGAGAACTCAAGTTTTGCCTCATTGAAAGAGGAAAAACTAAAATAGCTTTGTGGAAAGATGAATTACAGCTACAGTGTTCAAAACCATAAAGACAATCTGAATTGAGAGAATTGTAATGGTCCAACTGAGTTGCTTCAGGCACATGTTTGTGGGGTTTTATACCTTATACAACTTCTTCATTAAATACATTCATAATATAACTCTGACCAAAATAGAAAAGTCTAGAATTTGAAATATGTCATTTATTTTAGTGTGATTGCCTATAAAAAGCTTTTTAGCAGTATCTTCTTTTTTTTTCCAGACATTTAAACGACAATCCATGCTGACACTGACATCATGACTAGGGAGTTCTGGTACTTCCCAAAGACAACTTGGAAGTACTTTTCCTAAATTGTGTGCAGCAGTGTTATCACTAAAATTATAGTAAGTGAAACCAAAATGTGCTGGTGTGAAGAGAATATCTCTCATCTATTAGCTGCAGTAACTGCAATTTGCATGATACCTTTTCCTTTCACATATTACACAGAATTCACTATGGTTCACTGAGGTTATCAGGCAACTATACTTCCATTTTCATGTTACAAGTGCATTTAAGGGTCTAGACAAAGATCTGAGTATAGGTACTGAAAACACACAGCATCTGTATCAAGGGACTTACAGACCGTAAAGGAGAGAGAGAAAAATGGAACAGAGATAATAATGGAAAAAAGGGAGCAAATTCTCACAGCTGGGAAGATCGAAAAATAAACCAGGTCCCCAACACCAGATTCACTAATGTTGCTCCTCTCAAAAAAATTAACTGTGACATGTATCCTGTAAAACTGCATCCATTCTGCTAATCCGTATAAACATATACACTTAGGAAACAGAATACTGCTTCCACACATTGGTATTTTTGATAGAGCTGGCATTTTATCACCCAAATTTACACTTATTGTATCTTTCTTCTTTTTATCACATTCAATCCTTGACTTTCTGAAAGACAGATTTGGTGGCAGGGACGTGAGATCTCTTTGCCTTCTAAAGATCTGTTCTGTGTACATTGAAAAAAACCCACTTACATCAGAAATCTCAAGGTTCCTCAAAAAGATTAGTTTATTTCAGTATGGCATAAAATAATCTAGATGACTGCCCTCTAAGCAAGTTCCTCTTTGAAAGAGCCCTGCAGCAAATACTCTTTTGTTATCATTAAAATAACAATAAAAATCTGTTTATTTCACCTAACATTCCACTGCAAGCAGAGATAATGAAAATGAGTCTTTCCATCCTTAGATTAGAAAATTATGGAATTTTTAATAATGTTTCATAGAAGAAAAAAAATCTAGACAATAATATTTCAAGTTTTTATATTGCCTCAGCAAAAAAAAAAAAACAAACTTATTTCATAGGTAAACTGGGTCCAATCATTTTCAGGAATCTAAGATATGGGTTGTTTGCTTACTTAGAAAATAAACATCTAGAACAAATTATCTATTGTTTTGGATGTTTAAGGACACACACATTGCACACAGGCTTATGTCAAGTACTAAGACTTCATTTCTTTACTTCTACTTTAATCTTTTTCTTCTGGTGTATCTGTGTCATGTACATAACAACTTATGTTGTCTTTTAGAACACATAAAATACATTTTTAGCTTTGAAAAATTCTCATAAATTTGTAAACACTACCTGTGACAGCAAACATCAAGTTTATGTTCATTAGATGCATAAACAGATAGCTTTATTTTACTCATAAAATAAGTTTCCACATTGGCACAGTGAAGACAGCAAATTCAATATTCCTGAAAATATTTTCTCACTTCCAGTTGATGTTGGCAATCTTGTCATTGCATTTCCATACAGAGCTCTCAGTAATGTTGTTATTAAGGTTCCCCAGTTATACAACCCTTCCTAATACAGTACTTCTGAAATAAATTACTGGGATCTGAGTCTGTCCCACTTCCCAATCACAGCCCAGAGATCTGTTAATTCTTTCCTTCTTTCTTATTGAAGACACTTGTTCACGTTGTCTTCATCAGCTGGGTAATTCAGGGATGTCCTGGAGGCAGAGTTGGAGACCAAAGTTACCTCTGTCACTCACTTTCCAGAGATTTCAAGGACAGCTCAGCAGGTATTTTCTGGAGGAGAAAATGTCACCTGGCATGTGAGAGACCACCTCAGGCTGCAGGAAATGGCATAACTATGATACTAATAAAATTGTTTCTTCATAAACCACACTGAAAGAATGCACAGTTCTGAAGCAAAATGTTCAGAAAATCAATTTATCTTTAGGAACACATACCTTTTCAGTGAGTGATGGTTTTAGAGTTCTTTTTTTGTCACATATGACTGTTATCTTCTCTTCGCTTGAAACCTGACTTTAAAATAGATATAACTGTAGAAAGACAACATATGAAACAAACTTCAGTACAGCAGCTGTTGTAACACACTCCTTAAAAATTATGAGAACATTTGTTTTAGTTAAAAATATAGCATTTACTTAGAAAATTTAAATGTCTTTATCTTTGTGGTCACAGATGTAAGTTTTTATGATTTTGGGATTTTTTTTTTCATATATTGCTTTTCATATATTTTAAAGAAATCAAGAGAAATGGTAAATTTTAGACCTACTTAATACTATGAATAATCCCACTGAATTTCTGCTATGTTATTTAGCACAGATGCTTCTATAATTGTGATATATCAAGAGAATTTTGTGCTAAATTGTCCTCAAAATTTATCAATTTTTTATCTGTGAAGAGGTAGATACAAACTGGCCCAAGGGGAAAGCCATTTGGGAAACTTCTCAATCTGCTTTAAACACTGAGGTTTCCAAAAGCAATATTATCTAGCTCCTCACCTTAAACTATCAAGACAGAGATTCATATATTGCAAATTATATATATATATGAATCTCATTTATGCACTTACACAGATAAACACAGAAAAACAGATGATTTCCAGAGCAGAAGCAATCAACCAAAATATCCTTGATTTTTATGATTTTGCCACTTCAAATCAGAAGTATTTTTGTCAATCTGTCTGGTGCTTTAGAGGAGTATACAACACCACCAGACAAAAGTCTGGTTATAGTTCTGCTTTGAACAAATACCTGTTATTAAAATAAATTTAAAAATCAATAACTATTAACCTAAATACCTATTCTAGTTTGTATGACAAATAGTATAACTACACAAGTACAGTTAAGAGCTTCCTGAAATGCAGGAAATATATGAGAAGTCATCTCCTCTTACAAATTGAATAATTTGTAGAGATAATCAGAAGCAGTTTAGTTCTGCTAAAACACACACTTTCAGACAAATTTGCCAACTTTATCACACTTTTCTTTCTACTCATGATCATCCCTCTACTTAACATCGTTTCCTAAATTTTCCCATATAATTTAGAAGCTCAGGAACCCCTTCTTGCTGATCTCTCAGTTCTGGATTTCAACAGAAGTTCAGAAATGAGGCCAAGCCAATTTCACAAAAAAGAAACAACAAGCATTTCTTCTTTAGTAGCCCCTCACCTTAAATTAAGTCGTAATTCTGAGTCTATCACTGCCTTCACAAATATCTCCTTGGTAAATTGATTGTGGAACCTCTAACATTGCAGTTTTCTCTATAAGGCAAACACCTATATATGCAGAGCACTATCTAGCTAAGAGTCAGATTCGGAAACATTTGAAGTAACAAGATGCTCAAGCACTTTATTACTACCTCAAAAATCACAATTTGAATCTGTAGCAACCAAAAGTACTTCATTATTACTACCCCTATTATCAGCACCACAAACTCCTGAAGACGTCAGCTGTTTGTTGTGGTTACTAACTTTAAGACCAAGGCTGAAGAAAAAAAGTTTCTGAAATGCTGCTCAGCAATTTATTCAGGAAAAAAATTAGAGGAATAATTGCATGTCAATGGGATTAATTAATATTTGCCAAGCAATACTTAAGTATTGTGCTATTTCTGTCTACCAAAATAATTATTCTATTCAACCTTTCTAAAGACTAAGTAGGATTATTTTACACTTTAGGGACTGAATTGTACAGAGTTTTATTTAACAGACCCTGCAAAGCCTCACTTTAAAAAATAATTATTTCTTAACTGTTATTACAGTTAAATAGCAATCATTCCCTTTATCTGTTCAACCAGCAGTGAAAATATTATCAGCGCACTGGTTCAAATTATGTTCCATTGTCTTAAAGGATTTAAGAAAATAAAGCAGAAAATATTAGTGAAATGGGATAAGTTTATGAAGTTTAAAACATCTCAATTTTGGTAGCAACTAAATAAAACTTAAAATATTGCTGTCATTCTGTTTACTGGAATATTCACAGATAACTGCAGTATGAAGAGTGAGGCACTACTGTGAGTTTAAAATACTGAACAAGCTCTATTCCTCTCAGTTTTAATACAAACTTTGTTTGCAAAGAAAATTATATTGAAAGTATAGGAAAAGTCTTCATCTTGAATTTTGGCCATGTTTACAATGTGGTAGTCAGAAAACAAATAGAATAATATACTCCATGAGTTTTATTGCCTAAAAAAAGACAAACAAACCATAAATGAAATAAATAGGCAAGGACAGAGTGGATAAGGCAGTGAGTGTGTTTTTAACAAAGTTTTTCCAGCTCTTAGCACCTTCACGACACTGTTGGGCTGGTGATGGTGTATCCCAGCGGTGGAATGGGGCCTCACCAAGGCAGGATGTCTGTTCCTGCTGTGCTGGTGTGAGTGCAGTATTTTCAGAGAGGTTGCTCAGTGGTAATGAAGGGCTTCAGGATGCTCATTCCTCCTGTGCCTAAGCCCTGACTTGCATTCATGGCTCTTGTTCCCTGTACAGAGGATACCTCATTATTTCTTTTTTTCCAGAGCATCTTCACCTCCATGGGATTGCCCCAGGCCAATGTAGTCAGGCTCCCAGGGCTTTGTTTGTCTTGAGCAACCCAGGCACAAAGTTCAGGCTCCCCATGTGGGGATGTGATCTGACAAAACTCTGCCCAGGTCCCATGTGTCATCTGTCTTCTTTTTCTTATACCCCCTCCTCCTTTCTTTGAGAATAATATATACCCTCCGCAGGTCCTGCACTTCTGCTGTCAAGCAGATGTGTATGATTGCAATTAAACTATGTATTGCTCCTTCCAATACTGTATAAACTAACAGGGAAAAAAGGAAGACAGCTAAGAACAAATCCTTTCTGTCTTTTTCCTTACTGAAAGTGCAAGGAGGCAGGAAACAGCCCTGTGCAACTTCAAAGGCTGAGATTTTTTGAGAACATAGCTTGTATATGGTAGCTATGCCAACAACTCTTCAGGATCTACCACCATTTGATTATCTTGCCTCTCTTCTGAATTTAGTAAATGTTAGACACTGGAAAACATCTGATCCACACTCATTAAAGACACCAAGCAAAATCTCTGTGAATTAACATCAATTTTGCAGTAATCTCTAACAGAAACGGGATTTCAATAAACATCTGTTCTCAGAAGTAATTCAGAAGTTAAGAAAAATGTTACACAAGTACAGCTACAGTACCTAAGAGAACTTTGATTTACAGCTAATTTGACAAAGGAGTTGTGACAGAATATGGATTGCTTGAGAAGGAGCCTGCTTTTTTGCTCCTTGTGAAATTGGTATGTTATAAACTGCCTTGCCTGGTGATTATCAAATTTTTCTTTCAGTTTCTTGACTTGACAGAAGTTTTCAGAAACTAATGGACCTGCCTAAGATAAACAAATAACGTAGGCAGGACTCCAGCTACAGGTCAGAGGGACCAAATTGCAGCATCTCCCTGCCAGATGCCATTGAAGATTCACTGTTTTGAGAAACTCAGCTCCTCAGTGTGGGATTGGGAAAGACCCTGTACGCTCTTCTTGGAGATGTGCTACTGACAGCAGGATAACCAGTGAAAAGGATTATTACAGAGGATATTCCTACAAGAAATTCAAGTCAGCAAATCACTTTTCACAAAAGAAATGGCAATTGTTGCAAAGTAACTCATAAGCAGACCTTAAAAATAGAAAAGCAGTCAAGAGGAAACAATTTTAAAAGAACAAATGTTAGACAAGACCCTACCTTATTATTTTCTTTCCAGTGTGAGTTAGTCACCTTTCTGCCACTTGCATTTTAGGAAATTTCCACTGTAATCTGCATAATTTACAGTAGTTAGGGAATAAGAAAGGTTGGATGACAAATTCTGTAAGAAGTATGTGCCAAGTAATCCAGATAAGCATGTTTCTTCTTTCCCACTCTATCACTATCCTCTCTCTCCTACTGGAGAGAATAAGATTCATATATCTTCTGTTATTCAGTCCTGTAGAATTTTTTTTCTACCAAAAATGATCTAGTCATTTATCCTGACCAAGGGAAGAAATCAAATTGCAATGGAAGAAAATTGCCAACCAGTCATGTCAGTTTTTCTGTCCCTGTACCCAGCAGGTGCCACTCCCACATCCCATGGATGTTTCTCTCACACCTGTGGTTGTTCATAGTTTCTCACAGCAGCAATGGTTCTCTGTCCCTTGTCCCTGCCACAAGATGAAGTCTCCTGGTTTGTGGTTGCTGCATATATTTTGTATCAGATGCCAAATGTAAACAGTTTTTAGTCCTTCCATTACTTGGCGACATTTGATTTTTTTTTTTTTTCCTTTTCCTGTGTTTTCATAGTGTTGTTGAAAGCAAAATTTGGAAACAGACGCCTACTGAAAAGGCAGAGAGACTAATTACAATCTCTCAGTCAGGGAATACACATTGTAAGAAGAGTTTAAAAATGAAATCACAAAAAAGAGAAGATAAAATTTTACTGAGATTTTTTACTTCCAGATTTCTGTACAAGTTCAAAAATTGTTTTCAATGCAGCACTCAAATAAAGGTTGTTTCTCTCAGTGACTGACCAGGGAAAGCAACTACATTCTGAATGCAAAACCATGAATTTCAGGGCTTCAGATATGTGTTGATATGAATCTGTAGCACTAGTAATGGAGGAAAAAAATACACATAGGAGATAATAGTATGCAGAATATATTTGTATTTATTTGAAAGCTAAGAAGCAAAACTGATATTCAGCTTTACACAATCAGAACTGACTATATTTTTAACTGCTGTTTAAACTCCAGGAAACTTTTTTTTTTTTTTTTTTTGTAAAAACCTAGTCAGAACAGATATATACTTATTTTAAAAAATTCTCAAAGGAACAGGGTACTGGTGAATTTATTAGACATTTAAGGAGGAAAAAACTCCAAACCCAAAACAAGAAACCCTCAAAGCACCACATTCAATTTCTATGAATAAACTTGCTCTCTTAATATGAACTTCTTACCTTGTCTAGGCAGGAAAAGTTCAATTAAAATTATAGAATAAACCCTGAATATTAAACAAACCTTGTACTCAACTGCATACATTTATTTTGTAGCTCTAAATTTGTTTGTACATAACCTCGACCAAGACCAACAGACATCTAAAGGCAGAAAGTAAACATTATGGATCCAGGTATTTGCCCAGTTTTCATCTAACACCACTTAACTTTCTTATTCTGGAAAAAGGCCTGAAGGACGAGAATCTGCCTGTAATGAAATGCCAGATTGAGTTTAAATTCTGGAAAAGTAAGAAAAGATCCAGGGCAATGGGACATTGTGACAGGGTGCTGGTGGCTACATATGGCACAGCTTTGGCCCAGAGACAAAACCCAAAGTTGTGAAGTCAGTTTTGATATTCGTAACAATCCACTGATATCCTTTTAGACACTGGCAGGAAAAATGCAAGTTAATGCAGATGTGATCAGCAATTGCCTTTAAGAAATGGAATGAAAACACTTAAATTACATGTTCTGTATTCAGGGACAAATTCAAGACTCTTGCACCAAAAAAGCCTTCCTAGGTCATTGTTTCAGGATCTTACGTACATAATGGGACTGACAGCTTTCTAAAAACATTTTCTAAAATAAATAAATATTAATATTTTCCACTGTATGTTATTACTAATGTAAAATATAAACAGCTATATAAATATGAACATATAATGCTTAAGGTATTTTGGAAGATACTAAAAATGATACATTTTTTTAAACTATCATTGACGTTCAAAGGTTCCTCAAATGGCCCAATATATGTGTTTTATATATTAACTGTGCATATATGTAAAACCAGACAGACCATATCTCAAAGACTCTGTGATATTAATTCCATGTGATACATTTGGTCAAGATGTAGAAATATTATCTAGATGTGTCTGCCTGTGTGACTGACATGTTAATGTGTGGAATCTGATGAATTATTTGAAAATCTTTTGGAAAAAAAAATTCTTTATTCCCTCAATAGAAAATTCATCTGCTATTTGCCCAGAGAATCATGAAAAAAACACAAAAAACCCTACTTCAACCACATCAGTCAATTGCACAGTTCTGAAAAGGTCATATTTTCATGGACTGAAGTTTTTCAAAATGGATTGGACTAATACCAATGGAATGGGTGACAGTGCTTATTAAGTTCTCTGTCTTGGGTGAAATCCAACCTGCTCTGCCAGCTTGTTTCACAATGACATCCTTGTTTTTAGGTCACTGATGAAAAAATCTTCCTTTCTGAGTGCGATATGAAGCATTATTTTATATTAGAATGCATTTTTTTTTCCTCCCTACTACAGAAATTATTTAGAGTATTTCAATTTCCTTATGTGTTACATATAATTGTATATCTAAATTACTATTCCATTTAGCTAACAGTTATTATTACATAGATTGTATAGTTCACTAACATTTCAGTGAAAATTTGAACAAATTTAAACACAGAGTTTATGTTCTTAATCACTATTTTATTTGTTTATTTAGAAAGAAGACAGGCTTGGCTAATTTAGAGGAACAAGAATTGAAATTTCACAAAATTAGTGAAAACAAACAAAAAAACATAGCCCAAGATATGCAATAGAGACAAGTTTCCATTTGGTATTTTAATTTTTGTTCACTTCAATGTACAGAAAAAGTTTTATTAAACATTTAAAGTAGCTGTGGCTTAGACCATATACAGTACTTACACCTGAACTTCTATGGCAAGACGCTATAGAAGGAGCAAAATGACTACGAACTTGCACAAAACTGGGTAAATGAAGCATTACTCATCAGATGCATCCTTCTAAACTAACACAGTATTTAGAGCTTAAAAATCTCAAGCATCTCAGCACATGTCTATTGGAATCCCTGATTCTTACCCAGAAGACAAGCCTCCAAAGGACTTAGTCTTGTTGGTATTCCAGGGCACAACTTGTACACAGAAACAAATTTAAGGCTAATGCTCCTACTGAGGCAGAGACTTAATTATCAAGGTGAAAATGTTTCATTTTGACACGTCTGGCTTAATGAAACATTGCCAAACACAAAGCACTTTTCTGATAGATTAAGACCATGAGCCAAATCCCAGGTGACAAAACCATCCAGATTCAAAAATCCTGCTGAATCTGGATGACTCCTCCTGCCTCATTGGAAGCTCTACCTTCATGTCTCTGTATCATTTTGAGAGGGGTGTACAGAAAAATGTCTTCAGTTTATTACTTCAGTATTGCTTTAGGATATCTCAATGTGAACCAACTTTAAAAGTGTCTCTGTCTTCCTTATTATCGCATAGAAAGACAGAAAATGACACCTTATCCGTGACACGTATTAGGGATTTTGTTCCTCCCTCTCATTCCCCAATAAAATTGCTCACACATTTTCCTCAGAAACATGTCTGTAGATATTTATTACTAGGAGACACCCCTGTCATTTCCACCTTGTAAATTGGGTAGGCAGAATGGCCGCCCCAAGTCCTGAGCACTGCTGAAAGGCAGATTCCTGGTTCCTGATCACCATGCTGCAAGTTCAGATCTCATTTGATTGCTCCAACGTCCTCCTGCAAAAACACATGAAAAGTCTAAATATCTTGCCCAATAGTCATTGTATTAGATCTACTCACAAATTTGTCTCTAGCCTGTTCTCATAACTGGAATGATAGACCTTCTCCAATTACTCTGCTCATTTCTGAATCTCCCCCTCAGACACTGCTTTCTTCTGCATTCGTTTTCAAAGGCAGAAAATAATAAAAATGATCCTTCAGTTTGCAGAGTGGGTCCTTCAAACTCAAAATCTCATCTCAGAACAAGTGAATTTATCAACTGTGCCTCACCTCTGGAAACTGGCAAATTGCTGCACACAACATTTTTTCTTAATATTAAGCTTTCAAAACCTGCTGCCTGTCCAAGCTCTTTAGTGCCTCCAAGATGTTTCTCTCTACTAAAAATGTGCATGATCAGGATTTGGTGAATGTGATCTGGTTATTAATGTAGATGCATTGAAGGCAATAAACTGTTTCTGAAATTAATGCTTAAAAAAAGCAAATATAAATGAGGAATTCAGTGAACCAGTTTGGAACAGAAAATTGATCAAGTAATAATTTCTTCTTTTACCCTGAAGAGCTTCAGTTACAGCTGAAGCACATCATGAAGTTGTCTTCATAGGCAAGTATGAATAGACCTTTTTTTTTTCTGTAGCTAGAAGTAAAGTTTTCCAGATGCAAACTATTTCTGATGTGGAAACTACACAGGTCAGTCCTGCAGGCAAATAAATGGCACTGTGGAAACAGATGCTTAAATATTATTCAACGTTGACAATTATATTTAGGGACAACTCATGACAGTGGCAGAGTGAATGGACATCTGCAGGCATCTGTTTGCAGAAAAAGGTGGTGAAACAAAGGGAAAAAGGCAGCTCTAGTGGAAAAAGTAAAGGAGCATGACTGGAAAAAATTTTTGAAAAGGAATATGAAGAAATAGAAAGAAGGAGTCTGATATGTATGTCAGGAAAGATATTACTAGCACGGTCTGTAACCTTACCTCTTCAAAGCAAGTACCTGTCAAACAGATGGGAACGTGGCTGTTGTTAACAGGCATCTACAAAGCAGAGATCAAAAAAAAAAAAAAAAAAAAGCTACTTTATCATTCAAAAGAGATAAGTCCCCCATCTCATCTGAAAGTATTTAGCAATGTCAGTACTTCTATGATGCCCTGATTCATAAGAGAGAATTGAAATATTTTATAAGTGCATTACAGAAGGAAGAAGTATAAGCTACAGAAACACCTTTGAATATGCTAGAAGCATTAAAATATTACATGCAGTCACACCACAAAAAAATACAATATATGAAGCTGACTAAAAATTGCTTATTCAATACTTACCACTCCAAAGGAAAAAAATGAATATTAATAATAATAATAATAATTACATAATATGATTAGTAAGTAAAAGTGTGCATACCTGCTATACAATTTCCTTTCAATTCTTGTCCTTAGATGTCACTTAGAGAAGTGCTGATCTGGGATTCCAAATGTAGCATTGAATTATATAGGACTTTTACAGCTTTATTCAGATCATTTTGTCACTTGTACATCTCTCTGTCTTTTTACTTTTCTTGCAAATTAGGCATGGTTTTTTTTGCTTTTGTTATATTCTCTCCTTGACAGATGACATGTTTGTTCACGTTCGAGATCTGGCACAATGGGGCTGTAATCTCTACCGCATTACATATAATACAAATGATAATTTCAACCATATCTTTTCTATTTACCTTTTCCTGTACAATCAAACTTGATTGAAATCTTGCTAGCAAAAATATTGACTCAGACAAATAATGTCTTAATTTTGCCACTCAATCTTCTTCTCTCACTGTCTGTGGCCATCTGGGTGACATTTAAACAAAAACCAGAATGAACCCATACACACAACTATAAGCAGATATTTTTCCACTTCGATGTGAAAACTTTTGTTTTCTTCCCTTCTCTATCGTAGTTACTCCTTTCCCATATGATAATGCGAGGTAATTCATGTCCTCATTTCACTCTCAAGACAATTCCACTAATTTTGGATTTCTTCCTGTTCCTTCCCCGAAACCTGTCAGTGCCATCTCTCATCATCCTGCCCACTTGCTCACAGGCTGCTCTATAACTTTCAAGGCTTCGCTTACTGTTACCCTACAAGGGGTCTGTTCAGTGACTCTAGTACTTCAGTTGTCCAGATACTGTCATTTTTACACCTTTTTGTGATGAAACACACAATATAGAATCACAGAATCATACAATGATTAATACTGGAAAAGACCTCCAGAGTCATTGAGTCTAATCATTAAGCCAGCACCACTGTTCAACACAAAACCCCCTCCAAAACTGCCACATTCACATGTTTTTTGAACACTTCCAGGGATGGTGATTTTATCACTTCCCTGGGCATCCTGTTCCAATTCCTGACAGCCTTTTTCAATGGAGACATTTTTCCTAGTAATCGATCTAAACCTTCCCTGCTGCAACTTGAGGTCATTTCTTGTCATCCTATATCTTGTTACCTGGGAGAAGAGACTGACCCTCACCTGGCTACAACCTCCTTTCAGAGAGTTTTAGAAAGTGGTATGGTTCCTCATGAGCTCCCTTATATCCTGACTTAACAATCCCAGTTCCCTCAACAGTTCCTCATCACATTTGTGCTCCAGACCATTTCCCATCTTCATTGCCCTTCTCTGGATGTTCTCCAGCTTCTCAATATCTTTATTGCAGTGAGAGGCCTAAAACTGAACACAGCATTCAAGATGTGGCCTCACCAGTGTTTGACTGAGGGCAAAGAATGCATTTCTTCTTCTATCCTGATACTTCTTGGGGATATCAGATAAGGTAAATAATATTTTTATTTCAAAAAGGGATGAAAATATGAAGTTCTTTGAAGAAAAAACCATGCCTGTGAATGTAGTTCTTTTTCCTTCATCATTCAAATACTTGCCACGCTTCAAAAAACTGTATCATTGTGTGCAAACACAAGTGAGTTGACACTGAATACGATATCTTAAATCAGCCATTTCCTAAGCTTGAAAAAGCCCTTTCTACCCCAATATGCTTTTAGTATCTTTGCATTAAATTCAAAGCAAGCCATGAGAACATCTATAATTTGCAAGTGTAGAAATATCTTGACATCCTGGAAAATATACACATTTTTATTTGGAAAATAAACACATACACCAGCCTCTTAAAAATATAGAAATGAATGATCTTATAAAACCCTGCATGCTTTACAGTCTTGGATCATCCCTAGAAATGATAGCTAGCATTAAGCTTCTGTAAACTTGCCCATGTTGGAAATTATCTCATGGAAAATAAATAAAGAAAATGCAATTTAAAATTTTAATAACAGAGGAGAAAATGTGTGACATTCAAAGGTTAACTTTGTTTTAGTCTTATTCTGAGAGTACAATACTATTTGGTGATGAAGAGTTGCAATGAAAGTAGAAGAAATAAATAATAGAAATTTTGAAACATGGACTTTTCTCTTTAGAAATTTGAAATATACAATGAAAGAAATGTATCATTGGCATGCCCACAGGAATACGATTCCTTTTAACATATATGGATTGGCAGTTGATAAAAAAAGTAGTTCTAAAAATGTGTTTTCATTCATGTTGGATTTGAGAGTGAACTTGCACCTTGACCTCCCATGAACTCTTGTACTTCCTAAACTCAGGTACATGTATGCTTCTAAAAATCAGTTAAATAGAAACACAAGTATGTTTCAAGCAAATTAATTGAAAAATTGCTTTGAGAATTACTTGAATTCTTTATACTGGTAAAAAATGGCCCAAGTCAAGGTCAGTACATGTTTTAGACTCACATACTTTTATATTCATTTTCACTGCACTATTTTAATACTTTTCATAATGTGTAAAATCTAATTATGTAATGAGAAAAGGGAGATTTACTTCAAAGTACTCTGCTAATCTGAACTGTAAACTAATGTAGATTGTCTCATAAGGAGGTTCTATAAGGGGACTGCAGAGATTTCACTGTGATATGGGAGCCTATTCAGTTGATGGAAACCGAATTGAGAAGCAGACTTGCCTTCTAGGGCAGACAGAATCTGAGAAGTGATGTGGATAAACACACACCGTTTTTATTCATGGCAGATCTTGTCACTCTGAGTTTAAAAAGCTTCATTACTCTAATTATTTTTAAAAGTCTTTTGGCCTTTTTTGAGGAGCTTTCCATAAGAGACCTCTAAGCAACCCCACCTCAAATCTCTGTCTGCCTGTTATCGGCATCAGAGGCAGGCAGCTGAAGGTTTGGATACTGAATCTGCCTTTTTGAAAAACCTATTATTGGGAAAATCAACAGACTTCACCGAGTCTGTGTACTTCACATTGATAATTTTATACCAAGGATTTAACTGCATTTGCATTTCTGTAAACTAAAGGACATAATTTTATATACAATGGGTTGAATATCCAGAGATAGACATAAGGGGAACTTTATTTTTTTTATAAAGCAAAATATTCCCTGCCACAAACACACAAAGACCAGAGAATGAGAAAAACATTTCAACATATTTCAGAAGAGTCTTGCTTCTTCCTCATATTTAACAGTTATAATGACACTACTTATCACCAGCAAGTCTTGCAGACAGCAACAAAGTAAAGGTTTTAAATGTCCATCTCTTAATCCTTCTTGGGAGCTTGTTCATGACAACATTTTGTGCTTATTTGTCTAAACCCACTTTCTGTAATTTTGTGCATTTTTCTCAAAAGCAAGAATGTCATTGTCCATATTCCAAAAATGATTTAAAGTCAAAGAGGCTATTTTATCCTTTTATGTACAAATAAAAGGAAAAGAAAAAGCATTATTACCTGTGGCAATGCTTTACTTTTCCTCATCTCAATATATAAAGGGACCCAGAAAGGAGAAGAAAGCAAGTGTTGAAATTTTGGCTTAACATTTTAAAGTAGTTATTCACTTCTTCATTTTTCATTCTATATATTTATTATTCACTTGAAAGCATATACTGGAATATATCAAAACCAAATACAGAAAAAAAAAACTTGGTTCCTATGAACAAAACCTGCAAAAGTCACTATAATAAAACAAGCACCTTGGTATTGGAAAGAAAAATCTGGTCTATCAGAATTTAAACTGTGCAGAAACAGAACATAAAATGGACAAAAATTAAAAATCAGTGACAGACACTCTTATGAGTGTCTCATAAATGTCTTATGAGTAATACGTCATCTGTACTTCAGTTTCTTCAAATGAAGGCAATAAATAGTTGCATAAAAATACACAAGAATAGAAATATGGGAATAAAATACAAAAAAAGTGCAAATATCTTTTATAACATCAAAAATGCTTCCTGTAGCTGTGGGAAATATTATGACACTTATTACAGCACAAATATATGAAATTTAAAAAAACAGGCTGAAACAGACTGTAGAGAAATAAACAAATCATTCAATTGCATATTTCAGACTACAGTGTCATTGAAAAGAGGATATATTCTCTAAAAATATATTTTTCAGGCTGAAACTTCCCACTCCTTTGTTCAACAGTTTTCTCACCAATTTTGTGTAACTCCGAACTCTCTATCAAACAACCAAGTATTTATGTATGTGCTAATCTTTAATCACACAGGAATAGTCCAAGATTCAGTTGATTGTTCTCCCTCGGTTCCTATTATTCAGATTTTTTAAAAATATTTTCCTGGCTGGTGACATCATCTTCTCTTTACAAAGTGTCTGTGAACTACAAGTAATAGAATATGTATATGTGTTGTAAAATTGGTCAAAGCATTTTCTTTGTTCCTTCTCCAGTTCTAAAGTCTCATACTAAAGCTGTGCACAGCCCACTGTGTTCCCATGGAAAAAAAAGTATGTATTTAGAGTTGCATCTAGAATCAGAGATTATAAATGTGTAAATTTTCTACTGTTATGTCTCTTATATATTTCTATCTCATCAGGATAATGGATCTCAGTGACTGGGAAAAACCTAGGATATCTCTTCAACAAGTTTATAGTTACAGGATCTCTTTTCTATTGTATTGTCTTCCAACAATTTTTGAATGATTTTCTAAGCCCAGAAGAGCCACTTGTTTTACATGATGGAAAAAAGAAAATTAAGTAATTTCAAGTTCAGGTTCTTTTACACTTATGCAATGATGTTTCTATAGTTACCTCCCTCCCCTTTTTTTTTCTAGGAATGGAAAATAACACTTAATTGTTCATTGTGGTTTATTCTCCTAGAAGATTCTAACATGATTACAAGTGGAAATTGAGCATTAGTATTATTGCATTGTGTGCAGGATGCTCTGCTTTTTACCTCATTCTCTTTAATATGTAATGTGTTTTTGATGGTAGGAACTGAATAGTTTTACCATAATGCTCCAGTCAGCATTAGAAACTATTGTACCCACATAATCCTTCTCACCTTCTTTAAACACTTCCTAACAATCTTTCCCTTTGACTAAACAGTACATTAAGTCCTTTGTCTAAAGAACACTTTTAATGTGAACAAAATAGAATTAGAAAATGTAAGCCACTGACCTTTCCTTTTTTTATACACTTTTTCTTTTATTCTGGACATATTTTTAAATGATTATACTCAACACTTAGACACTATCATGCAGCTGTGAGTTTACTGCTTAATGGCACATTAAAAATCTTCTCTGGCTGTTGCTCCCAGAGTCAGTATAATATTTCCCAGTGCCATATGATAACTACAATGTATTCCTGGAGCCTCATTAAAATCTTTAATGGTGAGACACACAGATAAAATATTTTGGCAGAAATTCATGCATTTATCCTACAGAGAAAAAGGCCAGTATATACATGTTCTTACAAATGAATGAAAAATATTTTTCAGAAGACTACTATCTATATGAAACTGTGAAGAATAGATTAAAGACTTTAGAAGGAAACTGTATAGGGGGAAAAAGGCCTATAACATATGACTTGATTTTAATGATTAATTAAAAGTCACATAGGATTTTGCATGCAAAAATAGCATATAGGATAGTTATATTAACTTCTCATTCTGGTCAATAGCTTTTAATTTTGCCATTTACCAGCAGATCTCAAGGTCTTCCAGTTACTGAGGTCAGGCAAGTAAATACCAGAAGGAGATTGACAAAGTCATTACCCTTTACCAATCCTTCCTTCCTTTCAGAGGAACCTGAGAATTTACAGTTATGACCCACAGGGACTGTACCTTCAATTTTCTTGTCAGGGGAACTATGATCACAGGAACAATCAAAACTGATGGGTCCAGCAGCTCTGAATGTCATGCAGCAGCCTGGAACCAAAAAGTCTCACCTAACAGGTGAAACTAAACACTTCTGAAACCCTCAAGTGGCTCTTTCCATGAAGGTAGCACACACAGTTTTGGCTGGAGAAGTAGTTTTCACAAATTATGTTTCCATCCCTGTTTTCTGCATCTTAATCTACAAGGGAAACCTGCAACATACTTTAAAAAGATTGGTTCAGAAAGGCCAATAATACATGAGTTGCTTGTATCTAGAGCATGAGAAACAATTCATGCACTAGATACAAAAAAAAACCAAACAAAAGAACCAAACAAAACAAAACATACAAAAACCAAAAAACAAACAAACAAACAAACAAGAACAAAACAAAAAGCCCAACCAAAACCCCAAGGACTGGGAAAGAATATGATTCTACAAAACATAATTTTTGTTTTACAACTCACCACCAGCTGAGCTTTCACTTTGAAGGTATCAAAAGGCATATTTATCCATATTTCTTATTTTCTACTTCAACTTGTATTAATACCTCACTGAAAGTGTTTATGAGCGTAATTAGAAAGACCCAGAGAAATTCTGTCAAACTTGTATTAAAGATATCAATATTTTTGCCTTCATCTGAATAAACCAATTTAGTGCTTTGGTTGCATTACTGAGAATGGAGAAAAAAGGGCATATGTCTTGGTTTTTTGCATTCTCTGAGACAACTGCAGAGGCTGTTGAAATCCCCATATTTTGAAAACAATATGTAATTTTACAGTACAGTTTTTTTGGTTTTTTTCTCTGGTTGCTGCATTCTGTTCTATGTAACAAAGATCCTTTGGTCATCCATTCAAAGTGTTGGATGTAGGGAGGATTTTCAGCATGCTGAGAATATCAAGGAAAGGATTTACAAATTTTATTCTCAAACTTCTGAATGGGGGCTCAAAACAATTTCCGTGTTCAGTTAAAGTGACTCCAGAAATTACACCAGTGAGTTTTCGTCTGTCTTCACCTTTGCAAAGAGATGCTCATTTAAATACTTTTCCCCTGCTGTTATGCAATGATGTTATAGCCTGCAATGGTATGTTTTATCTACCTAATTTAACTCTGCATTCGGCTTCTACGAAGTATTATAAACCCTGTTGAACTATCACCTGCCTTCTTGTTATCATGTAAAGAGATTTTCTACCTCATAAACTGATTTCTGATTACTTTGCAGATTCAAGTGCTATTTCTATTGAATAAAAAGTTCAATGGTACAGATCACATAAATAGAAAATAGTCAGAAGTTTGTCTGAGAAACCTTCCTTGTTTGCAATAAAACAGAGAACCCATCCATGATTTCCAGATTTCAGTTTTATAGAATTTTCACTCACTGATATTGCAGTTAGTCTTCACTCTCAAAGGAGGCTTTGCTCATGCAGCTGTTTTAATTCCTGGTTTGCAGCACAGGTCAAATAGCCACAGGGTACACGGTCCCTGAGACACAACAGCTGAAGAACCACACTCTGTTTTGAGCTGGGTAGGCCTAACGTATCTCTGTCATCTTCTGGGATTTCATTTGAGATTTAAAATAATTCTGTGCACATTATTTAATGGCAGAAACCTAAGTGCCTAGTCTCAAAATCATTCTGTTCAGCGTAAAAAAATAGACCTATAATAACTGTCACTCATTCATCAATGTCAAAGTAAAAATGAACTACTGTACAAGAAGGGATATTTTACTCCTCTTGACTAAATAAAGTCTTTACAACTTGAGTTCAGCTGGGGTAAGTTGTTCATCAGTGATTTTTAAGTCATGAAAGAGAAATTAATGACAAAATTACAAGTCCATGCTGCATGGAGTACATCCTGTGGCAAACATGAAAACAGTTGATTTCCTGTTCTCCTTTTGCTTACTGCAGCAGTGTCCTTGGACAGATACTTGTGGACCAGGGAAGGTTTTGTAACTGGAATGGATCCCTAACATAGCTGCAAAATGCTGCCTTCAGTGGAGCTCTGCACATCCGCTGTCCAGGGAAGGACATTTGGCCAATGTTGACCTGCCAAGAACCTTATTCAGCTTTTAGGGTGAACAAACTACAGGAACATGAGCCACCAAAATTACTACAAATGCAAACAGCACTATTCCTTTATAAAATGCTGCAGTGGCTGTCTTCTTCGTACTCTTCACATAGAAATTAACTCAAGTTGACAATGCTACATTCACTCTGCCATCTTTGGAAGGCCAAGTCTGAATTATGAGAGTCTGAAGGGCTAGGTCATATTTTTCATTGTGTCATAGCATCATAGAATCACAGAATGGTTTGAGTTGGAAGGGAATTTAAAGATCATCTTGTTTCATCCCCTGCCACTGTCAACAGTGGGGTCCACTAAGCCCTAGTGTGGCTAGTCCCTGTGAACTTTGGGGACTTTGTCCCAAACTTCTTTGTTGCAACACAGCATTACTAGTAAAGTTTTCATTAGGGAGAAGGAAAACCGAGTTCTAGCCTCACCCATTATTTTCATTCACATTTTCATGATTTAACTCAAGCCAACAACCAAGCCTCACATAGCCACTCATTCACTCCCCCACAAGTGGTATCAGGGGAAGAATCAGAAGGATAAAAGTGAGAAAACTCGTGGGTTGAGAAAAAGACAACATTTAATAGGGAAAGCAAAAGCCACACACATAGGCACAGCAAAACCAGGAATTAATTCACTTCTTCCTATGGGCAGGCAGGTGTTCATCCATCTCCATGAGAGCAGGGCCCCATCACATGTAATGGTGATTTGGGAAAACAAAGTCATCTCTCCAAACACCCCTCCAGTTCTCCCTGCTTCTTCCCAACTTTATATACTGAGCAAAATGTTGTATGGTCTGGTCCTTTGGTCAGCTGGGGTCGCCTATCCCAGCTGTGTCTACTCCCAGCTTCCCATGCACCCCCCAACATCCTCACCAGCATGGCAGTAAAAGAAGCATAAAAGGCCTTGATGCTGGGCAAGCACTGCTCAGGAATAACAAAATCATCTCTGAGTTAAAAACCCTGCTTTCACCACAAATCCAAAACACAGCCCACACCAGCCACTGTGAAAAAAAAATAATTCTACTCCAATCAAAACCAGCACACATATTTAATTAGTTAATTGTTGTGTGCATTCTTCTTATACAGAGGTTCAAATTCTCCACTGTGCACATGTGCATCTAATTTGAAGTAAATTTTTGCTTGCATCTTCCTAAGAGTCTTAGAATGAAGGGTGGCAATTTAGAAACTGTTGAAATCAGTAATAGTTCATGAACATTCAGCTCTTTTTGTCAGTAATGAAATGTCAGTTCCCTGTGCTGCTTCTGCCTGGGAAGCTGAAGTAAGAATACATAATGGCTGCAGGGAGTCAATGTTTTGTCAGTTAGGTTCATGTTGTTATTTGCCATGAAAACTAAATATTAAAACCAGCTATATCTTATTTACAAAACAGTTGCACCCTGCTGAAATTTTAAAATGTAAGCTTAATTTTGCAGAAAAAGTCATTTTCTATTCACATTTCATACTGCAATAGCACAATATTTTTCAATGGATAACACAACATTCACTGTAGGAAAAATTCTATAATTACTCTATTAGATGCATGACAATGAACCAGGGGAAATCACAAGAAACTAATAAATTGAATGCAAAATTTATACTTAGAAGTCCAACTGCTTAATGGAAATGTGTTTAAATTGAAAATTCCTATTACTGTGATGATGATGAAAACATATTCACGAGATCTTCAGATTCAGGTGTTTCTTCTACTTCTTTCCACATTTCAGATGATTGAAAAAGTTGACAATATTTTGATGGCTTTGAAAATAACACTTTTTTTCTCTGTTCCACCACTCATCTGTGAGAAGCACATATTTAAGAATCATCATTAAAATACATATTCATCACACAATCCACAAACTTCGCAAAGTTCATCACTTACATCAACCAAAAGAATTCCGTACACCAAAATGCAAATGACATCATCACACCATTGATAATAGTGGGTAATTTGCACACACTTCACCTCTTATTCTTTCACCACAATTACAACAAAAATTCTCTACAACTGTTCTGCTCCTTGCTCTTAGCAATGTCCAGTCCATGTGTTGCCCATTACTTCTCTCAATTACTATCCTTACCTTGAATTCCTCATGTTCCATGTTGGATGCCAAAGAAGGACTGTGGCAAGTTGACCTTGGATGAACAGTAGGTGACCACCAAAGCTGCTCTAATCACTCGCTCTCTGCAACTGGACAGGTGGGGAAAATATGATGAAGGACTCATGGGTGGAGATAAGGGCAGGAAGACATCCCTCACCAGTTACTGTCATGGGCAGAACAGACTTGACTGGAGGAAATTAATTGAATTTATTACCAGTCAAGTCAGAGTAGCATAAGGACAAATTAAGTAAAATGTTAAAATACCTTTTTCCCACCCCTTCCTTCCCATGTTCACCTTCAATCACAATTCCTCCCCCTTTTCTCACAAAGATCTATCAGACATGAGGAAATTTTCTGGCAGCTTCTGGCAGAAGCCACCTATGCATCTCCATGCTACCAAAACATTGCTATGCAAGATCAATACATTTAAAAGTCTACACTATCATTTTCCATGCAGAATTTT
>VXBX01001531.1:0-11488 GCA_013400415.1 Scytalopus superciliaris
CATTCTATGATTCTGTGATTCTTCGATTCTCTGATTCTCTGATCAGGATGTGTGTCTCACGTGCTGGTGTCAGAGGCAGGACACGCAGCCTCTGTTTAGAAATCCCCCTCCTTTCCCATGAAAATCGCAATCAGCAAAGGGAAACCGGTGCGAGGAGGATGTTGGGGAGCTGCTGCTCTGCTCGGGCTCCCTGCAGGGTGTGCCCGATCCCGCTCGGCGACAGGGCTCGCTGCCACCCGATTGCTCGCTAAGCCTTTTGTTCCTGGAGACAAATGAATGTGAGAATAGCCCCGACTGAAACTTTAGCTCCTGGCTGGCTCCCGGCCGGAGCAGCTGCCAGTGCCGTGCCAGGTTGCAATTGTAGTCGATTTAACAATTCCTGCAGCCCACAAGGGATGGCTGAGGGGATGATAAACACCCTGACATGCTCGGGATTACCGCCTTCCAAGGTGGGGGTTTATTGCTGACACCACAACGTGGTGCTCCTGCTGTTACAGCCGGGGAGCTCAGGGAAAGGGACCGGGAAATTTGGGATACAGAGGCTGTTTTACCTTCAGACCGAAGAGGAGCTGTGGGCTCTAATGACCTGCCGTGATCTTAATGCTTGATACACGCATGTTGTGGTACACTGAATTAATTATCATGGTGATGGAGGGGTAGAGGCTGTTCCTTGCTGTTCCCCAAGGGCTGGTCTTCTATCCAGCATCCTTGAGGAGCTTCCCCAAGCAAATGGAAAGCTGTTAATTTTGGCATCATGGTAAGTGAGGTAATTTTAACTAACCCAAAGATCATTTTCTCTGAAGAAAAACAGTATTCTCCATCTAATTTGTCAGTTTGCTGTTTCAGATACTCCCTTTGCATCTGGCAATTTGGTTCTTGCACTGGAACATAAAAACCTCTTCTGAGGTTTGACGAAGTTACATTCAAATCAGGATTAATTCCAGGAAAACCATCTGGGAATTTATTTTTCCTGTTTCACTGGGGCAGGGAGCAGTATATAAATGCAAATTGTACAGGCCCATGAGTTCGGTCCAAGCAGCTTTTCATAGCAAAAATAGCATGAAGATTAATGGGAACATCAAGTCATTTCTTTAACAATAAAATTATAAACTGCCAAGTAATTAGCGAAATGTTTCAAAGAAAGAAAAAGGAACTAATGAGAGGACAGATTAAGATGTATTTGTTATTCCAGTGGATTGGATTTATTGTGTTTACTGTTGCTGAGTCTCATCCATCATGCTGACAACACATCAGGCTGCAAAGATCTCAGTGATAGGAAATGCCTGTTTGCTGGGAGAGGGAGGACCAGGATAAGGCTGTGGGATCTGGGGAGACAGAGGGCAGGAGGACAGAAGGAGCACCTGGGCCACACTCCTTTTTCCTGAGCTGAGACTAAACACTTTCAGAGCTCTTTCGCTGTGGCAGCAGGTTTCAGGCTGTACAAATATCAGGTCTGAAGTGAAAGGGATAAAGTATTATTTGTTCTTCTCCGTGATTAATGATTGTTTATAAAATAAGGCTGCAGGCATCTTTCTTCCCTTTCTCCCCTCACCCAAAAAAAGGCTCAGAACAGAGAAAAAAGAACTTCTCTGGTTTCAGTAGATCATTTTCTCCACTCTTTTTAAGTTTGGGTTTGTTTCTTTGGTTTGATTTTTTGTTGTTCCCCGGTGGGTGTATTTTTGATGCCAATAGTAACACTTTGGCCAGACCAGGCAGGTTGGCTGTTGACAATCAATCAGGTTCTCAGGAGCTTCCCACCAGAAAGGTCAATATTCACATCAAATGAGAAGTTTCCCGTCTTCCAGAAATAACCTCTTTACCTCCCAGTCTGACAAAATGCATTTTTACAGTTTAGTTGCTTATTTTCTTGAGGTAAACACAGTTTGATTAAAATAGAGTAATTGCTGGAGGTCAAGTGTAATGTTACACCTATTTGCTGTCAGAAAATTTGCTTTTCCCAGAGCCAGATTCACACAGCAGACAATCATGCTGCTATTTCTTCTTGGTTAGGGATCTCTTAAGCCTCCTATCCAGATTCCTAGGTCATCACTCATAGGCAGAGAGGTTAAATTTAGGTTGTGTGAATGTGGACAATACTTTCCTGCATCCTGTCTAAATCCAGACTGATGGCCTGATGTGTGACAAGCGAGAACCTGCACAAGACACAACCTAAATCCTGTCAGGAGAGGAGCCCTCACAGGCACAGCCCAGCAGCTTCTGCTGATTCACTTACTGGAGCAGCTTTGCTTTTTCCTGGCCTTCTGTGCTGCAGGAGCTGCTCTTGCTGGATGAACTGCCCTGAACCCTGATACGTGATTTCAGGGCATGCTGGAAACACTGCAACTTCTCCCAGCTGCAGCCAGGAGAAGGGAAATAGCTGTCTGCCCTGACATTTCTCTGTGGTATCTCCTCCCTGCTGCTGTGTGAAGGGGTGGACATCAGAAATATCACTGGGTTTCTTGTCTGCTGTTTTGCATTCCTGCTCTGTCCTCCTCTTTACTGTCATCCTGTGCTGCTGCACCAGTAAGACCAGTGACATAAAGTTGTAATGGTAACTCTTCTTTGTACTGCCAGGGAAAAAAAATGCCCAACAGGGCTGCAAAGTCAAACTTCAGGACAGTTGTGGCAGATGGCACAACAACTACTCATCCATACAGAGCTCAAAGCATCAGCCCATGAAGTGCTCCACGAGGAGAGGCCTCTGCCTTCTGAAGGTGTTGGCCTCTTATTGCCCAAGACTGGGCTTTCTCCAGCTTCTTCTCAGCCTGTATTCAGCAGAGCGGGGTCTGAGCTCAGCTGGCACAGTGTAACTCAGAGGAAATCACAACATTTAATGAAATTCCTGCACCAGGGCAAGGTTGGTGACTGGACTCTCACTGGGAGAGAGTGGCTCCTTTTCGGATTTGTTGATTTGGGTACAGTTGGTTTCAGTCCTTTTTCTTTCCCCCCATTACATATCACTTGTCCCCCTTCATGGTTCTTCTTTCCTCTTGCAAGATACCATACCTTAAATCGAAGCGAACTGGGTGTTTTTTTCAAGACTATGTTTTTAAACACTGGTTTTTAAAACACTAGATTACTGTTGTTGAATTTTAGTAAGTGATTTGAATAGAGACTTCGCTGGGTGGAACATAAATCAAACAATGTATAAATACAGACAAACAGTTTTAAATGACCTATTAATCTTTTCTGATCTAAAACTCTCTAAAGATATAAAGAGAAGGATGCAGGAAAATAGCTTACCAAGAGTGATCTTTGGATTTTTGTTTATTTCTTTCAGAGGAATACATTAGTAATTCCTAACTATCAGCTAAGCAAATCTGATTTAAAAGGAAGCACGATACACAACCGTGGGAGACATGTTTGCTCAGCTGAAAACCAGTGAAGAACAGTAGTGCAATTAGAGTGAAAGGAGTCTTAGGGGGGAAAAAAAAAGACCTTCTCAGAGCTATTTTAAGATCTTAGGTCATGAGTTAGGTCATGAGCTTCTTAGCATTTGGTGTGGTATCTGAGTAGACCCTTGGATTACAGATCAGGGCAGGTGCAGAAGACTGTACTAAAAATACTTCTATCCTTAAGGAGTTCACCAACTTCTTGGATGACAAACAGACAGAAACATTAGTTCTAAAGAGGAAAATTACCAAAATAGTTTAAAATAAGGTTAACACTTTGTTTTCCAACAAAAAAATCCCGTAGTTCTTAATGACAAAAGCCAAAGTGTTGTTCCCCATTACCCAGGAGATGTAGCAGCAAAGCTCTGACAGAGCTCCAGCATGTGTTGAGCACGACTGGCATGCTCAGCAGTATTTCTGGACTGGTTTGCTGCCCACTGAGCTGTGCAGAGCACTGTCAGGACTCCTGCCTGCTATTTTAGAGCCTTCTCCTGCCCTGGGGCTGGACCACACATGACCAATGCCCCCAGGGCAAGTTTTGCCCCTTTTATGCTTCTTTTAGAAATATTGTCCCTCGATTTCTTTAGTGCAACGTTCCTGGAGAGCCTAACAGGATAAACCACACTCACTGGAGTTGTAAAACCTGCCTCATTTCATCAGGATCTATCGGGGTTTTTGGTTTTTTCTAGGTGAATACAGATGTTCTCAATTTCCTATTTTTGATGATATGCTACACTCACGTTGCTGCTCCCTTTCTCCAAAATGAACTTTCCTGTTTCACAAGGGCTGCAGAGGTTCAGAGACCTTTGAGAAATTGGTTTATATTCCATTTATATTTGCCTCCCTATGAGGGAACACTCCACTTTTCAAATGGCACACACAGGCCTATGAGTTCACTCTGACTGACCTAATTTGAATCCTTAATAATCTTTCAAGAGGCAGTTTTTTATAGAACTGGCAGAACCAGTTGTAGTATAAAGTTGGGTGTCATTTCCTGTATATTCCTTAAAAAGAAAAAAAGAAAAAAAAAAGGGGGGGAAAAACCCAAGGAGAAAAAGAAAGAAAAGCAATTCCAAGGGCATGTTTGAAGTTTTTCCAAGGGATTATGCCCACCTTATCCTTTTGTCTGTCACCACTATGAACAGTGTGAACCCCCTTTGACCAGCCCAATTTATGCCCAAAAAGCAGATCCTCCTTAAGACAAATCTCTGCCTTTGTTAAGAGATACATGACGTGACAGAAACATCATGATAAAATACAAAAACAGGTTCCAGCCTCACCCTGGGAAACTGCACTGAAGGGTGACATCACCTACTCACACTTGTGAACTTCAAAACCAGATATCCTACTCTGGTTCTTTGTGCTGGCTGTCGTGCTTTTCTGAAGAGCCTGATTAAATGAATAATAAATAAATGAATACAAGTCCAAATGAGTGCAGTGGGTGCTCCCCAGCACAAGTGAATCTGCTGCTAGGGAGTTCCTGCCCCTTTTGTCAGTGAGAGAGATGAGATGAGATGAGATGATATGAGATGAGATGAGATGAGATGAGATTAGCCACTGTGGTGAAAAACAACAAAAACTAACAAGTAACAGTAGAGAATTAGTATTATATCAGGAAAACAAAGTTTGGGCTGCCTTCTTTTTTCTGTAGGCAAAAATAATTTCTGTACAGTCTGTCTTCATGTACCAATTAAAGAGGGAGACACTATATAAGCTTTCTGATTTCCAAGCCCATCTTTCTTAGCCAGCTGGAACAGAGATTACCAAGTAATTGAAATTGTTAATGAAAGGGATAGCAAGCATGTTTACACGTGTCTGTACTTTTCATATTCTCTCTGTGAGGAAAAGAAAAATCACCATCAGCTAGTTCAGCCCCCTGGATACAGGGTCATCTTGCTATAACTGGACATTTTCATGTCAGTAGAAGCTCAAGATGCTGTTTTTCTGTGGAGGTGATCACACACTCCAGGTATTTTTAAAAAAAACCGTGGAGTTCCTTTCCTGCTGCCCATATGTCATACTTTCTCACGTATCCCAGAGGCTCCCATGTCATGGTTAACATTCTTTCAGAAAAATGGAGCCACACAGGAATTCTTTAACAACCTATCAGCACCACTCCCAAATTAGCCAGACAGGACACTGTTTGTTTAATTTTGCAAGTCATTTGCTTTCCCCAAAGCGAGAAGAGCTACCTCAGTGAATTCCCAGCCAAGATACTCCATGCTTTTTAAGGGTTTTTTTTGTGAGAGAGAAGTAAGTTCTCCTAAACTAGGGACAAAATCTACTAATACATCTAACAATGCAGTCGGGTCATTGAATAATGTGTAACTAGGTGTCTTTGAATTATTCTCTATGCTTACCTCAGAAAGTCCCTAATGTGTTCTAATTGACTATAATGTAAAAGCAAGATAAGTGCAAAGAGAAAAACTGCACTTTAGGGTTGGTTGTGACTAAATCTGCAGGTTTTTTCAATAGTCTGTTCTTTGGTGTTTTAAAACATTCTGTGACAGTGCCGTGTTTTACTCAATAACTTTTACTATTTTCACTGGCATTTTACTATTATCGTTAAATAATTAAACCAATGCAGTGAGAAAGGAATACAGTGAGAAATCATCTTTTATTGAAGTAGGCATAAGGAAAGCTTCTAGTTTGGCAACGCTCTCTGCACATGAACGAACCCCCGTGCCTGGTCGTGAGCCTCTCTGAATGTGGGATAGTTCAGAGCTGCATTCAGAGTACGGCCTTTCTCAGGAAGAAGGGAGAGGAACTGTTGGGTCTGAACCCTCATCGGGGGCCTTTGGAGAGCTGAAGCTTCGTGGTGCACCTTTAAACTTTCCAGGAGGTGGTTGCAGATCCATCCCCTGCTGCCCTGGCAAGTACCACTGCAGGACATTCCTTCCTCCTGCAAAGTATCATCAGTTCAGCTGCTCCAGTGACAGCACCAGGGAGGAATTCTCTGCTCCAAGTACCAAGCGCAGACAAAGAGGTTGCTTAATTTTCGCTTTGTGCCGCCCAAACCCTGCGGGACTCGTGTACATCCATGTACTTTCTACACTCGGCAAGAGAGCGTGTGTCCCGGGGACAGCATGTTACGTCTTGCTCACTGTGCTGATGAGACTGCGAGAGACCCGCCAGAAGGGAATTGAATAGGTCTCTACTTAATTACATGTTATTTTGTTAATTGTCTCTCGCTGGCGTTGCAGAAGGGTTCGGGTCACCTCCGCAGCCGGTTTCTGTGCCCCGGCTGTTCGGGGCTCCATCCCTCGAGGGGCACAGAGTTAGTGCAGCACCGGGCCCCGTGTCCCTGCAGAGCCAGCGCTGTGCCCTCCCCGGCCCTGCCGTGCCCTCCATGGTGCCCTGCCCTGGGGGTCAGGATGGCACCCCGGCCCCTTCCCCACGCTGTGTGTCCCGGCCGAAGCCCTGCCCAGCCCCGACGGGGTCTCGCCGCAAAGTCTGGGCTCTGTATGGCCTGCCCAGCACCCGCCAGCATTTCTTGTAGCCAGACTGCTGAGTAGCATTGCCCCCTCCTCCTCATCCTCCTGCTGCTGCTGCTCCTCCGGCTGCCGGGGGAAGGTCTCCCAACGCGTTCATTCCGTCCGTGCCTGCGCTTAACCCCTGAGCGCCCGGCCAGCCCCGCGTGTTCCCCGCCACCCTCCTGCTGCGGGGCACATGCGTTTCCACGCCACGGGGCTGGAGTCACGCACCCTGCCCCGTCTGCTCCCCGCTTTGCTGCCTTTTTTTCTTCCCCCTCCCAGGAGTAGCAGAGAAACGTCCCGTCCTGCCTATCTGGAAACGGGAACAAATCACTCCCCCGCCTTACCTCGCCCATGGCATCCCATATATAGTCATATCTACGGTCAAATGGCAGGCGGCGGCGAATGGGAGGGCTGGGCTTCCCAAAAAAAGCCGGGGGGCAGTGAGACAGGGAAAGGGGTAGGGACGGACGGAGGAGGGAGGGAGGCAGGGAAGAGGAGGAAAAAAAAAAAAAAAAAAAAAAAACCTTTCCACAAAAAAGANNAAAAAAAGCCCTTTCCAAAAAAGTATTGGATGTCTTGAGGAATGCAGTCAGCCCCCTGGGAAAGTACATATCTGTGAGGCGCTCCGTGCCCGCCGCTTGCACTCGGCCGGCGCCCCGTCCCGCACGGACCAGCCCCGCACGCCGCTCCGCCCGCTCCCCCGGGGCTGTCCCGCACCTCCGCAAGGCTCCATTTCGGCAGCAGCTCGCGCGGGGACGCGCCCTGACCCACCGCCACCATGGATGCCATCAAGAAGAAGATGCAGATGCTGAAGCTGGACAAGGAGAACGCCTTGGACAGGGCCGAGCAAGCCGAGGCGGACAAGAAGGCGGCGGAGGAGCGAAGCAAGCAGGTCTGCACAGGGGGCCGGGCGCAGCCGGCGCCGGGGCGCAAGTTTTTCCAGACGGCTCCTCTCTTTTTTTTTGTTTTCCCCTCCTCCTCTCTCCCCCACGCTCCCCGTACCTTGTTGTACTCCACCGCCGCGCCCCCGCGGAACTGGTTGAACTTTTCCCAAGGCAGAGATTCGGCTGGAGGTTCCCAGGGCCGGTCGGGGGTCGTTCCCCGCCCCGTCCCCACCATCCCCCCGGGGAGCGGGGCCTCGGGACAGCCGCGTGGCCGCCGTGCCTTTCTTTGTCACCGGGGCACGGCTGGGAGAGGCTGCCCCGAGCACCTCCTTAGCAATGGGCAGACGTGCTGCCACTTGGCAAAGGACATTCAGAGCTCTGTTCGCCCGCTCCAGCATCACCCAGCAGAGTTGTCCGATTCCAGGTTCCCCCCCCACCTCGCCCTCCTCGGGATGAATGTCCCATTTTCCTGTCCTTCTCCAACCCCGCTCCTTTACACCTAGGGCTTTATTCGACTGGGGGAGGGGGGCACATTTGCACGTTTCTGGGAGATGCTGAAGGAGGAGGGGGGAAGGGAGAGGTATTTATAAGTTAATTTCCCATTTTTCTAAGCCCAGAGAGAAACACGTTTGTGCGTTGTATTTCCTCTTGTGCACCTAGTTAGAGGATGACATTGTGCAATTGGAAAAGCAATTGCATGTGACGGAGGATACAAGGGACCAAGTGCTGGAAGAGCTGCACAAGTCTGAGGACAGCCTCCTCTCCGCTGAGGAGAATGCTGCCAAGGTATCGTGCCCCTGCCACAAGCAAAGAGAATCTAACTGTCTCTCCTTCTCTCTCTCTCTCTCTCTGTCCCTCTGTCCTTCTCTGTCTCTTCTGCACCCGCACTTCTCCCTTTGCACGATCACGTTGCCTGCTGCACCTTTTGCTGCCCGCCCTCCCCTCTCCACCACCTTCCACCCGCATCACAGCTGGAGGACGAGCTGGTGGCTCTACAAAAGAAGCTGAAGGGCACTGAGGATGAGCTGGACAAATACTCCGAGTCCCTTAAAGATGCACAGGAAAAGTTGGAACTGGCTGACAAAAAGGCCACAGATGTAAGTTACCCCCATCCTTTTCACCACGAGCCCAACAAAGAAACCACAGTCCCTCTGCCCAGGACAGCCAGGACTCCTACCCAACAGCCCACCAAAGCTTTGCTGATGGCAGGGTCTGGGCACCTCCTGGCCAGGGGCGTGGGAAACGCAGCACTGCCTCCTTGCATGAGGTTTGCACACTATCAGAGGCATCTGATTGGGTTTCTGCTCACTTGACATGTGCTTTTTATGTGTACTTGCTACTCTAGATGTAAAAGTAAAGAAAAAGGTGCTTTATCTGTTCAGGTGATGGGTAAAACAGCTCAGGCTGGAACAACACTGTCTTGATAGTGAAACAGAGTCAGAGAGTTAATAGCAAGTAGATCCAGGAGAGGGAGATCCAGAAGAGCAGGGGCTGCTAGTTCTGTCTTCAAGAGAGCTGTTCCTAGGCATGCATGTGTTAGAATTCCTGCTAGATAGTAGTTTGGCTCACTGATCCTTGAGATAAAAGGTCCTCGCCTAGTTACTTTTTCCCCCTGGAAATCAGTGGAACTGTTTCATTTGTCAAAGAAAAGTTCAGTCTTGCATGACATAAAATTGTCTGGAAGATGATACTTGGTAGTTTTGCAGTTCAGAGGACAGCGATCCTGGGAGCAAGCTGGGAGATATATATAGCTCAGCACTTTATATGGTAATAAGGCAAGAGCTTGTGCCTCTCCCAGGCCCTCATCCCACCCACCTGTCTGCCCCTGACATGCATTTAATGTATTGCATACATGGAGCCAGAAGAGTATATTTCTCTGCACTTAAGGTCCTGGTGTCTGTTGCTGCTGTTGGACAACTTGATTCTGAGTAAATCTCAGGTCTGAATGACAGGAATAGGTGAAGCTACAGTATTTCCAAAGCTGTGACCCTACTGTTCCTATAGCTCAGCTTTAAACATCAATCTCAAAGCCATAATAAAAAGGAGCTGCCACAGATGAAGCAAGCAAAGTATTTCAGGGGGAGGAAGGATACTTTTAGAAGGGGAAATGTCACAAGCAACAACTTTGCATGAAAGACAACGTGGTTTTATCTTATTTTACTTGTAAAAGTTTAGCTTCAGTATGGCAATGAAGTTGTACAGCTTTGAAAGAGGACTCGAGACCTCAGCAAACAGAAGCGTGGATGGGACTGGGGGAGAGGGGCTGGTGTATAATGTGGATCAGATGTGTGTGCTGTGTGCATGGCTGCCATGGGAGAGGGGCAGCTCCCTAGCAGGACGTTTATTTAACTTGTTCAAAGGCACCACATATAGATCCAGGGGAGATATTCCTTATAAGGAAAAGTATGCAGACTATTTGGAAATAGCTTGCCTAGGATGAAGGCAGGAGAAATGCTACTAGATTCCCGTTTTGAAATTAAGGATCTTCCTAGCTGATCCTAATGCCATTTGCCCCTGCTGGAAAACAGCGTTTGGAAGATAGTTGAGAGCAATTTTATTTGCAGGCTTCCCTCAGGTGGAGGGTAGGAGAGTGTCTGGCTTGTTTTCATCGAGGAAAAGGCTGTATTTACTTGTATGCATGGAATACGTCTGACGTTTTAAGGATGTTCTTATTTTTTGGCCAAGCAGAGTATCTTTGGGGCATTGCAGCCGACCCAGCATTTGCCCTGCTAGTTTGGATGGTTCCAAGCCTTAGGAAAAGGACACGGGCGGGGAGGGAGTGCCGGCTCCCTGGGATGGGCTCGCCTTACCGGGGGGATGAGGAAACCTTCCCTGGCGGGATGACTCATCTCCCAAAATCCGGGCACATCCCGGAGCCAGCCGCGCTGGGAGGGGGCGGCCGCAGCCCCCGCTCCGTGCCGTGACTCGGGAGAGCCGGGCCGGGTGTCGCGGCATCCCCCGGGGGGGCTCGGGGGCGTTTCTATTGCGCTTTGGGGTTTGGGGCCGTTTGGGGGTCCGAGCCCGGCTCCGGCTCCGGCTCCGGCCCGCGCTTCGCCGCCAGGGGGCGCTGCTGCCCCGGAGCCTACCTGGGGCGGCCGCGGCGGGACCGGCCCCGGTATGGCCCTGGAATACCCCCGGTGTGACCGGCACGGCCCCGGTATGGCCCTGGAATACCCCCGGTGTGACCGGCACGGCCCCGGTATGGCCCTGGAATACCCCCGGTGTGACCGGCACGGCCCCGGTATGGCCCTGGAATACCCCCGGTGTGACCGGCACGGCCCCGGTATGGCCCTGGAATACCCCCGGTGTGACCGGCACGGCCCCGGTATGGCCCTGGAATACCCCCGGTGTGACCGGCACGGCCCCGGTATGGCCCTGGAATACCCCCGGTGTGACCGGCACGGCCCCGGTATGGCCCTGGAATACCCCCGGTGTGACCGGCACGGCCCCGGTATGGCCCTNGGGCAGGGCCGGGCAGGGCAGGGCGGCCTGAGGGAGCCGGGCGGGCAGGCAGGGAAGGAAGGAGGGAGGGAATGGCGGCGATGAGCTCGCTCGAGGCCGTGCGCAGGAAGATCCGCAGCCTGCAGGAGCAGGCGGACGCGGCCGAGGAGCGGGCGGGACGGCTGCAGAGGGAGGTGGACCAGGAGCGGGCGCTGCGGGAGGAGGTACGGCCCGGGGTGGGGGGGGGGGAGCCCGGTGGGGGGCGGGCAGGGGCCGGGGTGAGGAGAACGGCTCG
>VXBX01001531.1:11540-40766 GCA_013400415.1 Scytalopus superciliaris
CCCGGTGTGGGGCGAGCACGGCCCCATATGGGGAGAGCCCGGCCCGGTGAGGGGAACGGCCCGGGGGGAGCGGGCGGGGGTCCCTCATCCCCCCGGCCATCCCCCCTGCCCCGGCCAGGCCCCGGCCATCCCCGCAGGGCCCGTCAGGGAGGCGGAACGCAAGCCGAGATGTTGCAAATTAGGTGCTTTGTGTCAGGTTCCGGAGCCAGCTTTGATGGTTTATTTTGTTTCTCCTCCACACCCCCCCGCCTCCATCCCCACCTCCCAAGCCCTTGTTCTCTGTCGCCACCCGAGCGAGCCCGGCCGTGGGAATCAATCAGCAAGGCGATTTGGGAAGTTGCGCACCTTAGCCCCAAACCTGAGGCGGGCCCAGCGCCCGAAGGCACGGCAGCGTGACCGGGTGGCCCCGGTGACCGGACAGCTGCGGGGCGAGGGGCTGCTCCGAGGGGCTGCTCCGAGGGGCTGCTCCGAGGGGCTGCTCGGGGTCAGGTGTGAGCAGCACAGGCTTACCCAGCGGAGAGGTGTAGCTGTGGGTGCCAGTCGCAGCAAAAACCACCTGATAGGGCTGTTGTTTGCCTTGCGGCTGGCCTTGGGGAATTCTGGCAGCTGTAACTCGGTGTTGCCTGCTGTGAAATGTACGCTCTTTTGAGGCGGTTTTAGTGTCTTCGGTGGTTGTATGGAAGGGAAGGAAAAGAACAAATTTCTTGGGTAGTTTATTGCAATAGAAAAAATGGCGATTATTGGATTTCTTTATAATGTGGGGCTTTCTGTACATTCTGGGCAGCAAGTTCAAAGGAAGAGCCTCCTGATTATTTGCAGGTGATCCTGCTCACAGAGCAAAATATGGCTACTTAGGCTTGTGTAACTCCTGCATTCTTGCAGATCACTTGGTATATCCTTTTTTTTTTTTTCAGTGAAGGACCATGTCACAGTTATTAACTTGTTTCATAAGAGTTTCTGCCTTTAAAAAGAACTTGTATTCATTTTCTAAGCTTGATGGAGTAAAGGAAACCAATTTTCCTACTTTCAGTAACACATATTATTGTAAACCACACATTAAGGGATTTCTGTATAAATGGGAAGCTATGCCTTTTGTGGCAGAAGGAATAGTGCTGGAGAAGTGTTTGTAGCTTGCTGGTGGAGTCTTCCCTTAAGAGCTCAGCTGCACTGCTGTAAAGGACTCTAAAAGTTAATGTTTGTCTCTTCCCTGGAGTTGGTTCCTGTGGATGATGTGGAATTCTGCAGAGTGCATTTGCATAATATTTAAATTTTCGTTTGGAGGGATCAGTGCTGGGGTGAGTGAAGGCAGACCACGGAACTCCCAGCCACGTGTAGGTGTGTGCCTTTTTTACAGGGGGGTTTTTTATCGTTGCAGCTGTGTTTCTGCATGCCTGAGGAGGGAGGCTCTGAGAGCATCGCAGCGGGCGGGCTGAGGTGTGAATCTGACCCTTCCCTTGCTGCAGTCCTTACATGTATAGCATGTGACCAGCTAGGGCTGTTATATGGTTTTTTGTTTTTTTTTTTTTTCCTTCCTGTGCAAGGTACAGATACACAAACAATGAAATAGCTAAAGCTGTGGCCAAAACATATCACAGTTACAGCTCTTGATTGTTAAACCAGATTGTTAAAAAGTTTCAAGACTGTGATTAGCAGCCACTGCCTTAAAAAAGAATCAGTTCTGTTTCCAGTGCGTGCATCTCAAGGGGCTGTCGGCAATCACATTTTCAAAACGCATTTTTCTTCCTTCTTCTGGAAAACAGAATCTGCCTTACAATAGTAATAATTAACGCCCGATGGCAACTTACCCATGTCATCGCTCACGGCGAAAATATGTGGTGTCTGAGCGGTATGGCAGGAAGGCAGGAGGCTGTGTTTGTCTGGTAGCTGTGGGAGTGCCCCTCAGTGTCACTGGGGTTTTTCCTGCCTTGCCATATTAGGAGAGAAGTCCTGCTCTGCAGAGGAGTAACTTGGGCCATATAAGGCCGGTTGGTAAATCCTTAGTGAGTTACTGGAGCAGGAAGTTAAAACTTGAACTTTACTCACCCTGTGTTTTCGAAGCGCGTTGTATGCTCTTATCGTGATGAGTCTTGACATGATAATTATTAACTTGTAGAACTTCCCAAAAGTAACATTTATGAAAGATTACTTTCTTTATTCAGAAAGTTAAAATTCTTACTATTTGAAGCCAGAAGCCTGAAAATACAGGTTTGGGGTACTACTGCATGATTGCATAGCTAAATATTTTATATGTGGATTGATGTCCATCTCTAAGGATGAGGTCTTTTCTACTTCTGGTTCTGTATGTTCACTGTCAATACATATTAATGTTCAAAGACATATTTTCTTCCCAGTTTCTGTGTTACTCTCAGTCATTCTAGCAGGGCATTGTTACTGTTATGTTGAAGGTAGATTTACTTGTCTGGTCTGTAAGTTACTCTTCCTTCTGTTATGTACAGCAGAATTTTCACTACAGCCAACTGTATCCAGCTACCTTTGGCTAGAAAACAAAAAGTACCAAACTGATACTTTTGGTATCTACTTTTACTGAAGGGTTGGATCCCCCCTCAACTAGACATCACAGGAAATTCAGATGTGCACTTGTTCATATATAGCATATATAGATCTCATATATATGAAATTTCAGTAGTAATTAAGAGTGTTATTCTCAGAAGTAATTAACTTTTTAGAATAATTACCTTTCTATATTTATTTTCTCCTTAATATAGTTTTGAAAGAAAGCTTAATAATGAGGTTACCATGAGGAGGCTGTTTTAGACTTACTCTGCAGCTTAAATAAGGTCAGGTCTGAGGATATCAGAAGTAAGAGCTTGTAATGATAAGAGGCAGATGAGTTGCAAGTGCTACACAGAAGATTAAGTGAACAGGTAGTGCAAGAGAGGCAAATTTAGGGGAAGTTTGAGGATGGCACTGTGGGGAAAAAAACAAAGGAAAAAGGTATTTTAAGTGATTGTTGCCCAAAGCAGGGCCCTTCTGAGACGCAGCCTCTGCTGGTGCCTTTTTTATCAACTCATGCGTAGTTTGCCTGTAAACAAAGCTTCCTGAAGTGCTCTCTCTTTGTGTCAGCTGTGTCATTGCAGAGGCTCATCTGGGTGGGTTTTTGCATGTTTACACTCAACCCTCCTTATGGAACTCCAGGAAATATTGGGACAATTCGTACCAAAATGTGGTGAAAGGTCACCAACAGAGGATTTGGGATAACAGAAGCATCATGTAATTGGTTTGTGTGGATTTCAAAAAATAAAAGGAAGGCCTGCAAAGACAATAACAGAAAATACTCGGGTATTCATAATTCTTCCAGTGCAGTTCTTCCTAGTACAAATTGTACAGTCCTTAATGTGCTTCGTTGAAAGGAAGCATTAATGACTTTTTCCTCTGTTAAGCAATAACTTCACAGTTCAATGAGGGCATGTACATCCACGTGTATGCACTTTTTAGTGGATGAAGTCAGGACATATGGAAGTGCTGTTAAATGCCACTAGCAGGTAAATGGGACAGTCTTCTGCAAGAGATGATGTGTGCCTTATTATGAACTAATTTCTGTTCTTCCTATGCTTAGGCTGAGAGTGAAGTGGCTTCTCTGAACAGACGCATCCAGCTGGTTGAGGAAGAGTTGGATCGGGCTCAGGAGCGTTTGGCCACTGCCCTGCAGAAGCTGGAGGAGGCTGAGAAGGCTGCAGATGAGAGTGAAAGGTGGGTGGGGCCACTCCTGAATGGACGGTTACCCTTATGACAAAGATCATAATTGCCAGGGTGTGGGTTAGGACAGTAAATTAAACCACTCCTGTGTCTCTGGATGTGTGTAATCTGCTCTTCCTTTCGTACATGCACTTCAGTTACAGCTTGTCTAAAGGAATGTCCAAAATATGTGGGCTTGAATTCTTTCTCAGTTGTAAAGATGAGGTTGAAGTGGAGTGGGCCCTGTGATGAATCATGTCACATCCTGTGAAAACTGGTTGACAACCCAGATTTCTCTGGTTGGATGACCACTTCTTGAGGTACTCTTGTGCTGTTGGGCGATTCTTGAGTTCATTGTGGGTAGAAAATCTCACCTGGAGAATGGGAAAGTTCTGGAAGAGGCTTTGAATATCCTGTTGGCAAGATTGGTATGTGAGTGTGAGCAAAGGAAAGAGACTAATAATTCCCTTCAGATTTCCAGTAGTCCATAATGTAAGTTAAGAACTCAAGATTTTGACTTTGGAAGATTTTCTCTCTTCTGTAAATTGTGTTTTATATCTATGATAATATCTTTTATTGTGAAAGAAGCTCACATATTCTGCATATGTATTTCTAACTCAGTAACTACACGGCCTGTTGAAAAGAAAGGCACCAGAGACTCACAGTGTGTTTTGAAACACTTTAGAGAATCTGGGTCAAGTGTGCAACACGCAGTATTTCCTGTTAGGAAGGAGTTAAATTTTGCTTATGCAGAGCACAGGGAGTTTCAGTGTTCTAGAACTCTGACATGGCAAAACTCAGGGGAGTCTGGCCCATAAACATGATTCTTGTCAGTCCTGCAAGGGTTGTAACATGCTGTTTCATGATGAGTGTAAAAGCACAGATGTTTTCAGTCATCCTATTATGTCTCTGGAAGCAAGACCCCTTATTTACCTTTCTATGAGTTTTCCTTCAATTTAAAATGAAAAAGGATAGTGTAGCTGAACTGTGGTTAAGAGCTAAACAAATCACACTTTCTTTCTTCCTAAGACATGTTTTGCTCCTTGAGCTTCTGAAATGTGAGTGCACAGGACTAGATCTGTGGTGTGAAGACTCAGCTGTCTGATATACTTTGTTCACCTTAATACGACTGTCTGAAAGTCACACTCTGCTCGTAGTAGAGCTGGAGATGAACTGGCAAGCCCTGAACCTTGCATTTCCTGTTTGTCACGTCTTTCAGAGGAATGAAGGTCATTGAAAATAGAGCCCAGAAGGATGAAGAGAAGATGGAAATCCAAGAGATCCAGCTTAAAGAGGCCAAGCACATTGCTGAAGAGGCCGACCGCAAGTATGAAGAGGTCAGTTCTTGAGTGCAGGTCATCTCTGTCTAAAGTCCATTAGGCTGTGCCTGTATGTTTTGGTTTTTGTTTCCCTCTTTGCCCTTTAAGTTCAAAAGTTCACAAATACCACTGTTCACAGCTGTGGAAGGAAAAATGGGCACCTGGATCCCTCAGGGGACAAGGTGGCAGGAGATCTCTGCACTGGAATGATTGAGAGTGTTCCCGAGGCTCTTAGGGAGGAAAAACTATTTTGAAGTTGCCTTCTGGTGAATAAAAGAGAGGTCTTGAAAAATGTCAGATAACTAAGACTCAAATGAATAATGAAGATGCCACAGAATCAAAACTCATGTGTTGACTGAAAAAATGAGAAGAGGCCCAACCCCCTGCTTTGTGGGGTCTAGAAACAGGTGACCTGTGCTGCAGCAGCATCATATCCCTGACTGTCAAGTGCCTTTCCCTGTAGGTGGCTCGTAAGCTGGTGATCATTGAGAGCGACCTGGAGCGGGCTGAGGAGCGGGCTGAGCTGTCAGAAAGGTAAGTGTGGAACTGCCCCGGTGTGTGAGGTGCTACAGGGTAACTATAACAGCATGAAACGTTTGGCAGTACACTGTGTGTTCAGCTCCAAGCTGTGTTTTGCTCATTTAGTGTAATTGTTGACGTAAACTGTTGACGCCGAAGTAAACGTGTCGTCGGTGTGTGCGCGTGTGTTTTGTCACTGCATGCTGTACCTGCACACTGATTTTGTGAATGGCTTTTGTGCATTTCATGTGTTCACTAACAGCCAAGTCCGACAGCTGGAGGAACAGTTAAGAGTAATGGATCAGACCTTGAAAGCATTAATGGCTGCAGAGGATAAGGTACTGATACTAATAAACAGTTTTTAGGTTTAACTGCAACCCAAGTCTTTCAGCTTCCATAGCCCGTTAGCTCACTCAGTAGTGACAAATAAGTCCTTGCTATGCTCTTCACTCTCTTTGCATCTTGCTTTGGTGGTTTTCTTTGGTCTCTGTTTTTTGTTTATTTATTCATTTTTTACCTTTAAAACTGATCTCCTGTGCAGCCAAAAGAAGCTGAACTGTCTCATGTGTAAAAGCTCTGTAAATATTTCTGTGTAAGCCAAGGGCTGTAGATAAATTTCTGTCTGGTCATCGTCTTAATGTGCACTTGAAATTGTATTTGGCATCACAAAGAGTTGCTTTCAATCTGTGATGGATCAGCTGCTTTTGAGGCTGTTCTTTTGCCCTGTAATTGTTTTCATTTTTCTCTATCTTTTCCCCCTATTTTCTCCTGTTTCTTTTGCTTGATTGACTCTTCCATCCGCCCCTTTCCTGCCTTCCCTCCGAAATAACAGCAAATGTGCTGAGCTTGAAGAGGAGTTGAAAACTGTGACCAACAACCTGAAGTCGCTGGAGGCTCAGGCTGAGAAGGTAGGATAGAGACTTATGTGAGAATGTGTCCCTTACCTTGTCATCTGGCCTGTGGGTTTGCCTTTATATGCTGGTCACTGCAGCATTTCAGCAGGGCTATTGCCAGTAGAAGCACTTGGACTCAATTCATATTTGGCCCCAAGTTCTGTTAAGTACTCTGATAGGATTAAATATTTTTAGTAGAATTACCCTCAAACTGGCATTGTGTACTAACAGTCAATTTCTCCAAGCAATACTCCTCTTTAAAAGTGTAGTACTAATTTCTGCTCAGAGTTCCCACCATATTACACTGGAATATAACTCAAGGGAAGTTTGACTCTTGTAATAAACTGCATTACCACAGTCTTGTAACTTGAATTAATTTAGTTTTACCCATATTAATTTATGAGTACACATGATCTATTAGAAGAGAGTTTCAAATGTGTGGGGTTTTGGCATATTTAGAATACCCAGTCTAATACCAGTGATCCTCTTTCTAATTACAGTACTCACAGAAAGAAGACAAATATGAAGAGGAGATTAAAGTTCTGACTGACAAACTGAAGGAGGTAAAATCAGAGCTGTTCTGTGCAACTTATCTTCTAATTCACCTTTGATTCTTTCAGTACTACTTTACTTTAAGGGTGAACACACCATTTTGGAAACAATTTAGTGTTAAACGTCTCTCCTAAAAATTAGTATTTGCCTCCCCTCATTGTACTTTTTTCCTTATTTGAATTGTTCCTGCACTGTTCATAAGTCCTGTGTGTGTTTCCTAAGCCATCTATCTTTGTCTTGACCTCAGGCTGAGACCCGTGCTGAGTTTGCTGAGAGGTCAGTAACCAAGCTGGAGAAGAGCATTGATGACCTAGAAGGTATGAGCTTTTGTTTTTTTACTTACTGTAGAAATACATGTCTCTTATTCTGCTGTTGAGGGTGGGGGTGTTGTTTTAGGGGTATTTTCATTACCCAGTTCTACTGGCTGGACTTGTCCCACTTACGGTAAATGGGTCTGCCTAAAGAGTAAAATAGGCAAAACATTTTCCAATTGAAATGTATTGATAACTTCAACTTTAGGTGAACAGTGTTTTGCTCTTGCCTATTCCTTTTTCTCTCATGTTCTCAAGACTCCTTTCATTTTTTTTGCTTTATACTCCTCTAGTTGAAGGTATATAATGGGGTAGGGTGGATGATCAGATGGCAAGTGTTACTATCATCTTAATAAAAAGCTGCTGAAGAGCTGTCTTGTTTGCCATAATTAGGAATGTAGCAAGTTAACCTAATTTATTACTGTGACAAGTGTGGATCAGGGCAGGCATTTTGTGACACAGACCAGTTGTTGATTTTCAGTAAAGCTGATAGATTGTATACATAATCAGAAAGACAGCTTATTTAACTTCAGAGAGTTTGTTGTAAGGTTTTGATAAATCTGTCAGAACTGCAGCAGAAGAGTAGAATGTGCTTCCTGCCTCCAGAGAAAATAATTCAGTAGGGCTTTGTAATTAGAAGTTATATGGAGGTTACTATTTAGATGGATTACACTAAGTCTAGGATTTTAAGAAGCATAATTGCTTGGTGTGGCAGGCTGAATTCTGCATGAAGGCTATGAAATGCCTAGGTAGGTGCTGAAAATTTATGATCACTGACTCAGGAAGGAAGCAGAGAAGAAACATAGGTGTTTAGAAGGAAAACAAAAATTCCTGTAAGAAGCTGAGTTGATGCCATCACACGAACCAGAGTGGTTTAAAAAAATAGTGGTAGAAAATCCTCCTTGAGCCCTGTTTGTGGATCTCTGCTCCCCAGCTCCTGGCTGCCCTCCTGGTGTGCATTGAAACAAAAACCCAGGGCAGCAAAACATGGATGGTTTTATCCTTGTGTCCTTTCTTTCCTTGGTTTTCTCTCTGTCACAGGCTGCCCCACTGGCAGTGCAATCAATGAACTTATCACATAGAACTGTTCACTACTGATGTTTTTGCTCTCTAATTTTGTACTTTTCTCCCATGTTGTCTGTCACAACACTCCTTTCTGTGCACTCCTCCCTTTCCCTGCGGCTCCTGGATGGTGTCCCCTGCCACCACCTTCACCTCCCATGCCATGGTCACGCTGCCTTGCCTTGCACACCTGTGCCTTCCCTGGGGGAACATTAGATGAGCTGTATGCTCAGAAACTGAAGTACAAAGCCATCAGTGAGGAGCTGGACCACGCTCTCAATGATATGACTTCCATGTAAATGCCCTCCCAGCTTGTGCCTGCTGCTGCTTCCCTGCCCTCACTGATTGCGCGGTACCGGCCTTGGGAAATGATCCCCCTGTAGTGGGAGACTCATTCCTTTAGCTTGTCTAGGTGTACAAAATACCATGAACAATTTCTTTACCGTGGCAAAGCGTGGGTGAGTGTTGTGCCTAGCCTGGTAAATACTCATGGTGATTTTGTAGGCTTGTGGTTAGTCTTTCATTCAGCGTCTGCAATCCTTGTGTCCTGTGGTTGCCCTTTGTTTGGAGCTCTGTCTATCCTCTCAGTTCACCTCTGTTCAGACATTATCTACCAGGCCCATCATGTTCATTTTACCAAAGAAAATTGCCCTGGTATGTGTTGCATTCAGAGTGTGTTCTTCTGCCTGCTGTCACAGTTTTGCTCTGCCGAAGTTTCTACAAAAATGTCAGAGAAATTTAGATTTGGCTGTACTTTCTGTTTATTAATGACAGTGGAAAGTGTTAATCTACATTTCCTTAACTGATCTGCAAATTTCAGCTGTTATCACTAAATTACAAGTGTGGAAATTGATTTAAAATACACTGTCATTTAAACCCATAAAAGTCACAATTGATTTAAAGGGTTTTTTCTGCATATTTTATGGATAGTAGTAGTAATTTAACTTGCATGTACCAAAAATGTGGTGATCCTTGAGTTGTAAGGAGAAAAATAGAGTGGCAGGAAAGCAGGAGGGTGATCAGCCATGCAGTGTTTGATACCACCTGACTCTTGCTCCATGGCCAGAACTCTGAACAGAGGTCAGCTGTGCCACATCCACCTTGCCATGCCCACACCTGTCACTGGCATGAACCCAGGGCAGCTGACATGGGAGAGAGGAGGGGCTGTGGCTCTCCACTGCTTGTGAGGTGCAGTGTTTAGTCCCAGCATTTCTTTTTGGAAGCTGGCATGCTTTCCACAAGGCATAAGGTTTGCTCAGTGCTTGAGCTGTGTTTTGTGTGCACCCATATTTTAAATGGTTTTTTTCTTTGCATTTTTTTCATCCCTATGTCTGTTCTTTGCTTTCCTCCCTCTCTACCAACACCTTAGTAGAGGTCTAGTGTCATCTGCTTTGTATGCTTTGATTTTATTTTTTGATTTTAAATTCCTTCCCAACATATGCTTTTGCTCCGTGGCTTATCAAGCAAATGGATTTCTTTTTTCCTCCTCTGTGTACAGAGATTACAGTATTTCTTCAATTTGGGATATTTCTAAATGGAAAACAGACCTTAAATTGTACTCTGCTGGTACATGAGGACATTCCAGTCCCAGCATGGTGTGCTGTTTCTCTAGTATAGTCTCTCAGCATGCTGGGCTCTGCTGTGCAGTTGCTGCTTTTTTGGAAGTCTTTACTGCCCCTTTTTTCATTTTCTACCTTATCTCACTTTTTCTTTTCATGCAGATAATTTTCTTTGCTTCACTTCTCCAAAGACATCCTCATCGGGTTGGATAAAACATCTTCCCAGGCTTTGGATGTTTCATGGGTTCATTGTCCTGTCTTCTAGCTTAGTTGACTCTCTTCCTCTACACCTGTCTCAGAACATGCTCTGTTTGTGCTCTGCTGTACAGAAACTACATTTCTCAATGTAAAATAAACATCCCAGCTGTATCCCTTTTGCTATTCCCTTGCCTTTTATTTATTTTAGTAACTATTTAAGTTATTAATAAAAGTTGCTCTTCTTTGCCATTAGGGATTTAATTTTTTTTTTTTGTGTTTTCATTTTTTGTCTGCAACCACTTTTGCCTGAATGTTGACTATGCCAAGCCAGTGACAGCAGTCTGTGGGATGAGAGTACTACCCTTGGTGTCAAAACAGACCAGTTAGTAGTTACTGTCTTGGTTTTTCTCAAAATATGGTGCAGATAAAATGGCAAATAGATGTAATGGGAATTTTTCCAGTTGTTATTGTTAGGCCAAAATCTGCAAGGAAGCTTTTTCTTTGGGGTCATTTGGTCGTGGGAGCATAGCTGAGAGAACAGTTACATCCTTGACACCAGATTTTTCACTTAAAGTCTGAAATTGCTTAGTCCTGAAGACTTCTAGTCTTTATATAAATGTGTTCATTTACTAAATGAGACAGATTTAAAGGGGCAATATCAAAATTTTTTTGTTTATTTCATCCAAAAGTAGTCCTTGAATTGTTTTGCAAGAAAGTTTTGCCTTTCACCCATGGGTAATTCAGCAAACATGTTGCTTGCTGACTTATGGGGGTTTATAAAATATATTGTTCTTGAGTGGTATGATAGGATTGGAAGTTCATCAGGAAGGCTTCAGTAGTTTTCCACTCTTGTGCTTAGTTCAGACTTAGGAGTTTGAATTGCAGACTCAGGAGAAGCCTTTCAAAACTTGAGTAGGAAAACTCTCATGATTGTACTATTAATGCAATTATTCTGCTGCCAAGTGGAACATCACAGATTTCAGGTTTGGAAGCCTGAACATTGGCTTTCACCTGATTTGGCAGGGCCTAATTAAGGATGAAGCATTAAATCCTGACACCTTGCTTTTTTTTTTTTTTTGTAGTGTTATTTGCAACTAGGAAGTTTATTCCCTTATTTTAACTTAGTTTACTTTACAGTGAAAGAAGTTATTTTCCGTTTCATGTGAAAGTGAATCAGTTTAAACTGGATTGATTTCTGGTGATGCCTGTCACTCTATGTGTTGCTAAAGTTCCTGAGTCACCAAAGCTAAAGATACTCATTATAGCTGAACTGCAGTTTTTAACTTGTAGAGTAATGTAAATGTGTCTTTCTTGTTCAGCTTCAGGATTATTCAGCAGTGCAGTCTAGACTAGGTTTTCCTCCTTCCCCAAACTTGTTTTCCAAATAAGGCTTGCAAATGGATGCATCATCTTCCTCCCCACCCCCTGCCATCCTTGGGTGGCTTTGGCATATCCCACTTTTCTATGCCATGACATATCCTGTTGTTGCTGGCTGTGGGGAGAAGCCCAAGTACAGGATGTGTATGAGCAGTCACAGGGAGCTGAAGTCACAAAGTTCAATAAGTTCCCCCTCCTCAGCTGGGATGCAGTGGGTGGGTCTGTAACTGTGTGTGTTGCAGCTGAAGGGCAGAGTGCTGCCTGTGAGGGTTAACCAGGTACAATGGGATGGGCATTTCTAAAATGACTGAGGCAACTTCACAAACGCAGGAGTTGTGGGGAACGTGGTCAACTGTCCCTTGTCAACTGAGCCAGAGTAAATTGTGCTACAGCAGCTTCAGCTCCTTAATCCATTGCATATTTTGGTTCATTGTGGTGCCCAGGAGTGTTTTCCCCCTCAATTCTTGCAATACTGGAGTTTCTTAAGAAAAGTTAAAAAAGAGGCAAAATCCACTGTAGGAACCTGGCAGTTTTGAACACCAGTGTTTTAACTTTTCCCTTTTCTGTCAAACACATGATCAGCTCTGCACTGCAGAGTGACAGAGTGCTGGCCAGAGTGCTGGCAAGGGCAGTGAGTGCAGACACCCTGTGTGCACATCTCCTGCCAGGTCCTGCTGCACTGATCCCTCACTCCCCAGAGCTGCCATGGTTCTCACTGCAGGCTGTCCCAGCACTCCTGTCACCTTTGGTGCTGATGTTCTGCCTTCCATGGGTGGCTCTTTGCATGCCTGAGGCTTGAGGATGGGAGCTTGGTGATGGGCTCTGCTGGGCTGAGCCTGGCTGGGTCTGCACCAGAGCCTTGGCTGACAGGGCTCGGCCCAACCAGACAGCCCAGCCAGACTGGGGGGATTGAGGGCTTGCTGTACACTCAGGAAATGCTTTCCTGCTTTACCTGGGGGGTTTAATCTCGTTAATCTGGGCATTTGTAAGTCTCTGCCTCAGTCAGAGAGGAGTTTTCTGTGGTGAAGATAAACATCAAGTTCATAGTTCAAATGTCATGTTTGAACAAGAACTACATACACTTTGCCAGACAAAGTGAAATTTTAGTTACTCTGAGGTTTTGATGGTTTTTTTCCTCATCTATATGACATTATCCTGATGAGAGAGCCAAGACCCAGTTGTTATGGTGCAGGATCAGAGCTGTGAAATGTGCACTGGCTTTCCTGAGCTGGCTGCTGGACTTTGGGCTGGGGAGGAAGCTGTGAGGAGTTACTCACCACACAAGCATGTCCTGCAGACCAGCTCACTGCACAGCTTTGCTGTTGCTGTGTGCAGTGCCTGCAGGGGAAGAGCATTTCTGTGGAAGCTGTTAGGAAGCTTGAGGAAAAGGATCAGAAACAGTAATTTCCTGTAGGGGAATAATCTGGGAGCAAGAGGTCAGGAGTGCAGTTTGAATCTAGACTGTTGAGATTATGGGCAATATGAGAACACAAGACAGTCAGAAGCCATTGTGGAAGGTTCCTTCACTCTGCAGAACAACTCTAACTGTGCTGTCACAACAGAGCTGTGGCTGTCCTGTTTGAATGTGAGTCGTCCTCTCTGTTTGCTGTATTTGAGCAACACAGGTTTTCATCCTTCTGTTTCATTTTCACCAAGTGTGTGGGTCTGTTTTCTTACCAAGCACAACTGGACAATTCAGAGTTACCAGAAGCTGTTGATAGCAGTAACAGAAGTGTATTTTCCTACCAAAAATAGTGTTTCTGCCATCAGATTCCCTAGGAATAGGCTCAGTCAGACCTGGATGTAGCTGGCTGCTGGCATGTCCCCTGCTGTTATTTATGCTGGTTGTGATGCAGTTGCTTTCCCTCCACTGACAGATGAGGTTCCACCACACCTTAAACAGCCTGCAAAGAAAAATGACACTCATAAAACAAACTTTCCACACAGTGTACAAAAGATGGAAGCAGGGCTTGGTACTGGTAGGAATACAGCTGCAGTTCTGTTCCTGTTCAGTCTGTCTCACAGCTGTTCCCCAGCACAGGATTCTTAGCCAGTTCTTCCTATGCTACAGTAGCTGTTCCCTGGAGTAGCTATTTAATTACTAGACTTCTAGAAACAAAGGTAAAATGTTTCTCTGTATGTTACTGAACTGTCTGTCATGTGACCAGTTTCTTTATTAACTCTTATTTAACTGTTTTCTCTGTCTAATCTGTCTTCATTCTGCCTCTTTTTTCCCTTCTAACCTGCTTGCTGCCTGTACAGACCAACTCTACCAGCAACTTGAGCAAAACAGTCGCCTAACTAATGAACTAAGGCTGGCACTGAATGAGGATTAAACTTTAGTGTGACTATCTTGTTAACTTGTTTAAAACCACCTTCTTCCAAATTTTCTTTAAGAGCAAATCAGTAAATGTAGAAACAAGCAAGAAACCTAGAAATTGATTTTTTTTTTTTTTNGGTAAATTAATGGAAGAAGTTCTCTTGGGAAAATATGAAAATGCTTCTTCTGGGTGAGGCTTTTCATTGTGTGTCTGCACACCTGCTCTGGAGGAGCACTGAGCCCTTAGCTGTGCAACACTTTCTTTCCACTTCAGTAAACACCATTTTGCTAAGAGTATCCAAAAAGTAACAGGCTGCCTTCTGGAAAGGCCCTCATTTACCTGAAAGCATGAATTGGCCCTAAGATTTTTACTAGAATGAAAGGAAAATACTCACCAGGACTCCTATTTCTGTATTTCAAAACCAGCTTAAAGAATATTTACAGCTATTTTGTTGTCTGGAGACTTTGATATTATAATTTTGCATTTCTATGAGTTGGGCTTGTATTTGACTTGAGGGGAAAAAAAACAAACATGGGAGCTCCACCTGAAAATGCTGATCAGTTTGAAGGTATGCTTGCAGTAGTGTGAAGTTACTATTACTGGATTCTGGTAGGCTGCACCTCTAGAACATTATGCTCCTTTATTGTATCAAATAAGTGTGTTAAATGACTGTCCTATAAAAGTGTGCATGCACATAAAGCTACTAACTTCCACTTTATTTATTTTCGAGAAGAAATAAATTTCTTAAAGGTCACGTCACTGAAGATGATAATAGTTTTCAATTTTTTTGTTCTTTGCATTTCTGAGTTCTGTGAAACTTATAGTATGGATCTGCATAGAACTTACTGCCTTTATTGCTTACTTAAAAAAAAAGAAGGAAAAAAAAGAAAAAAAAAAAAAGGCCATTTACCATCCCACATTCCTATAAGCAAAGAGCTTCCAGAACCTGCAAGAACTGCATCTCTATTGGCAGTGCATTTTCTTGACAAATGCAGCTGTAAACAGTCCTAAACTTGCATCACTTGCTGTTGGTTGTATTAATTTGGAATTCTCTCTAGTTGTGTTGTGTGGGAACATTGGTATTTATGAGCATGCACATTTCTTAACCTTCTAAACCCTCCAAGTGAAATGATGATTGCATGCCTTCGTGTTCTGAGAATCAGTGCCTCCAAAGAACTGCTATTCATGTTGTAATTTTCTAATCCCACAACAGAGAAAGTGGCACATGCCAAAGAAGAAAACCTTAATATGCATCAGATGCTGGATCAAACTTTACTGGAGTTAAACAACATGTGAAAACCTTCTTAGCAGCAACCACATTATTTGTTTTATTATTTTTACACCTGCTTGCCGTGAAACCCCATAAACATGTTTTTTATTTTAGTTTCACCACAGTCACAAGAACATCTGCTAAATTATCAAGCAGGGGTCAGGGAAACACCAAAATGGGCAAGCCATATGCGGGTTAAGCTACATTACATTATGGTTTAAATGTGCCATTTCCCAACCAAAATGTTACCTACACTTTGTAGAGAGTTCAGCAATTCAGTGTGCTTGGTCTTTGGAGAGTCCTGGCTGTGGCAGAAAAGTGTCCCCCCCTCAAGTGCCAACTGCAGTTTTCCCCCACGAAGAACGGTTTGTGTTCCAGAGAGATCAGGTGGAAATGGTGCTATTTCGAACAAAAGGTTCTACTGAAGTCTTTTGTTTGATACCAGACAAGTCAGGAGTTGTCCAGCACAATAATTTATTTTTATCAGAATTTTACTGATCTGTGAGAATTTGGACTTTCTGTGCCTTCTAATTCAGTGAAACGAAGGCGTTGTAAGCAACAGAGACAAGTGAAGGCTCCTTGAGGTTTTAAATTGTGTGCTTGCAGCTCAATACAGAAGTGTAGGTCAGCATTTCACCTTGAGTATTCATTCGATTGTATTTTTTCATGTTGAAATGAAAGAGTCAATAAATTCAGGATAAAACATTAATTTGGAAGAGATTGTTTTAAAATGTACTTTATTTGTGTGGATTTTGGGGAGGGGGAGGAATTTTTAAACCGATATTCGCCTCACTTTTTTCACACTTTCTTTGAGCAGTTTTAAAAGTATACCTGTATGTAAACATTGTATAATGATATGAAATAAAATGCACATTTTAGGACATTTTTTTAATTTTGCTCTCCTGTGGTTTGTTTGTCATCACATCAGCTTTCTGTGTGTAAAATATGCTCGTGTGCAGCGTCCCGTTGTGATACACTGTGAACACACTGGCTGTGGGTCTGCTCTGTGTTGTTGGGCTGTAAAAGTGCAGTGGTTTGGACAGATGTGGGTCTGCAGCTGGTTAGAGGGGCCCTTGGAGGGCCTGTCACTCCACTGTGTGCCCAGGTGGGTGCAGAGTGCAATTGTCCCCTAAGGAATTAGAGAGCTTTCCAGAATTGTTCCATTTTGACCAAAACTGGTTTTGGTAAGGCTGGAACTCCCATAGACCTGTGTGTAAAGGAGTCCTAAAGGCCTTGCTCTTGGAAACACTGCCATGTATTTGCATCTCTTACCTGGTAATCTGGGTTAATTTCCTTGGATAAACCTTCCAAAATCACGTGTCACATTCATAAGAGATCCTTTCACCCAAATTTTCACTATTGGTTGCTAATTTCTCCATGTGTAAGTATCTTATTTGAATTGTGAGGTCTGTCAGTGGGCAATTTCTGAACTTGAAAAATAATGTCTGTTGCTTCTTTTCCTGTAGCACAGTGCTAACAGTTGGTGCTGTCCATCCTTTTAGCAGCAAGGAGCTTGGCAGGAGGCAGGTACAGATAACCTTCCAGACCACCAAAGGATTTCCATTAGTGGATCCCTTAGCCAGCAACTGCAAAGAGGTGACTTTATCAGCTTCTCTTGACAGGGTAAAGTAATACATAATAATTTCAGGTTAAGTAGGCATCAGAGAGGGAAGATGTACTGGTGCAAGTCTGGCTTTATTGGATTGTGTTATAAAGGGAAGAACTTAGTAACATTACAAGCTTTTGTGTGAGTGACTGACTGCTGCCAAGTCATCCTGAAGGGAAAGGAGGAAATCCCTGGCTTCCTTTGTGTTTTTGGGAAATAAAATACATGTTATAAGGCTCCTGCAGTGCCTTAAGCTTGTACTGGAGGCTGAGTCTAAAGCTCCAAGCAGCAGAGGTAAGTTACTCTAATCTTCTCCTTCCTTCCTTAGCACAGGGCTGAGATGCCAGGTAGTTGAGCTCTGAGAGTTCCAGTCTCCTTGTGAGCGTGGCTTGGATGAGTGGGGGGCTCCCAGCAGGGAAGGGCTGTGCTGGCTAAGAGTTTGTAGGGTAGGGCCCAAGGCCACCCAGAGAGCTGGAACAGAGCAGAGGAGTTGTTGGCACTGGGCCACGAGCCTTACTCAGCTCAGTGTGCTGCCAGCTCCACAGCATTGCTTTCTGGCCCCCTGGCATGTGCTTGGGTCCTGAACAATGTGTCTCAGCGAGGTCACACCTTTGTTTGCTCCTCAAAATTGCTTGTGTTCCAGGAGACCACAAAGTGCTTTGTGGCTTGGGGAATCTGAACTGAGCCCTTACTGTGTGTAAGGGCAGGGAGGAGGCTGTGGCTTTCGTGTCTCTTAATGATATCATGGCACATGAATAGGGTGAGCACGTGCAGGCAAGGAGATAAGAATTAATCTGAAAGAAATCTGTTGCAGAATGGAATTCCCCCAAGTGCACTGCTGCAGATGAATCCATAGAGCTTCAGAACAGGTAAATAAAAGCTTTCCAGTTTTAAGGAGAGCTGAAAGGAGCAGTGAGCATAAGGGGGAATCACACCAAGGGACTTTTTTTGCTGACTAGCAACAGACACATAAATAGACACAAAGGTGTATTTGCTGGAGCAGGAAAAGCTGTTTCTCTCTCTCACTGCCCTTTATGGATTCTTTGCATGCAGTGTCTAATCAGACAAAATGCAGTGAAGCTAAAGAGCATTGGCTTGTGAAAATAAATCAATGGAGCCCTGACATAACCCCACATCCAGCAAATGGGAATTTCTTCCTCTCGCAGCTACTTTGCCTGAAATGTTAACTCCAAAAATTTGTTACACCACAGAGCTCTGCATCATCATTATCCTCAAGATGCATGTTCTGGTTTGGAGGGATACCCTTTATTTCAATGCAAGAACACATTTGGCAGTTCGAAATATACTGTCATTCTGCAACCATGCTCTGTAATTGGCTGGGTTGTTCTGTGAGTTGACCTCTCTCGATGACATGAGCAGTTCTGAGAGCACCAGAACTGGCAAAACCTGCCTCCTTGGAGATTCCTGTCTCATGGTTAGTTGTAAACCTGCAGTGAGTTATTTTCCAGGCATCTGTGTTGTCTCTTGCTCCCTCTGGGGATTTCTCTGAGGTCAAATGATATACAAGACATGCTGCAGGGTGTGCCTTTCCTTCCACCAGGGCCCTCACAGCCTTGCTCTCTCTGTCTGATGGTTCCTTTTGCTCACCAAACTTGCAGAAATGTAATTTATCTTTGAGAGTTTTGTGTGGTCAGAGCTAGTCAGTCAGTTCAACCAGGAGTTGTTGAATGGGATGACTGAGATCAGAAAGAAAAGGAACTTAGATGAAGAAGCTAAAGCAGTAGCCTGCACCTCCAGGGCACTGTCTCTGAGGGAGCACCTGAGGGGAGACCTGAATCTGGAGGGGTTTATGCACATTAACCACTTTCTGCTGTCATTGATGCTACTCAGAGCCTGGGTTGAGTTGTCAGACTTCACTATACTGTTAATATTGTAGGCATATCTGCTACACTGGGCTGGGATGTCTGTTTGGGATGTTGGTTTGGGATGCTGTAATGTTTGCTGGTGGCAGCGAAAGAAGAAAGTGATGAACCAACTAAAAAATTTGAAAACTGAAGGAAGGGGGATACTTTTTAAATGACTCAGCACTTGGAAAAATGGAGTTGTTTTTCCTCAAGTGTTCTTTCGGGCTTTGGGTTTTTCTTGTTTCTGGGGTTTTTTTTTAAATAATAAATCAGGAGCATTAGTGAAGGATTGAGTTGGAATTGCAGCAGAAAGGTCAAAGCAGTGGAAATAAGGATAACACTTTATCTTCATGGAGGGCTTTTTAAAACTGCACACAGGAATAGTTTTAGTAGAGGGGAGCTGTGTAACTTACTGTCTTCAGTGTGTGATGTATTCCTTCCAAGGTACAGAAAATCTGTACAAGTCTGCATAATCTTCTTGGGTTCAGTTGCAAGCCCATCTCATTTCTGTAAGCCACAGCCTTGCCAACTCCTAAGCTGTTGCTGAGAATTGCATAAATGCAGGATACCCCTGACAATGCCAGCAGCTTAGTGAGCAATCTAGATAGTCCACATGCAAACAATAGGAACCAGGAGCAGATAGAGGTCTTACAGACACCTAAAAAAACCCCTTACTGCTTTCCATTTGTTCTTTCCTGACTCATAATGCACCAAAGTGAAAGGACATACTGTAGTGTTTTGGGTATGAATATTGTGGCCTTTAAGGACACCTCAGCACTGGCTTCTTCCTATCTCTTTGCTGGTTTGAGGAATATCTGGATAGAGATTAAACAGCATTTTTTTTTCATTAAAAAAATAGAGCAAACACAGACCAAAAAACAAGTCCTGCAGATCCAGCTGCACCTGCCAATACCACATGTCATAACACACCGACAGGAAGGGCTGTGGGAGCATTGCTCTCATTTGTGTCCAGCAGGAATATGTGGGTCATGGCTATAAAGGCTTGAAATACATCTGGGGCCACGATCCTGCAAAGTATTTTGAATGCCTTCCATTCCAGGGGCCTGATCATGGTCTGCTCCTCGGGGTTGTTCCTTTTCTTGAGGTCAGTTTTGTTTTTGCCCTGAGATTCAAAACAGAAATGTCAAGGAGGAGTCCGTGTGCTCTGCCCCAGCCAAGGCTCATGGCCAGCAGTGTTCCTTTGGGGAAAACCTGCAAAGTCCTGCAACTGGGAGTAGCTGGGGAAGATCATGCAGGGCTGGTGTCTCTACAGCAGAATTTGTGAAAGAATAATCAGGATGGTGCAAGTGCAAAGCTCTGCTGAATTGTTTTGACTCAAAACACATTGGTATTGATAGTAACGTGGAGCTCTGTGGGAGTTTCCAGTTTGAAAATCAAACATTTGCAAGTCCACCAGTAATTGTCATGTTTTTCTTGACAAGAGTATTAGCTGGAGGAATAGCCTGGGAAAGTGCTTCACAATCTTTCCTGGATTAGGTTTTTTTGCAGCCAGCAAGGATGAGCCTGCCAGACTTCTTTCCACTTAATCTGGATTGCTGTGCTACTTCCTTGGTTTTATTGCACACATGTAGACTATGAAATAGGATAAAAGGATGATGTCATTTGTGCAGGCTGTCCAAAAAAAACCCCAAAGGTATGTGGAAGATTTACTAGGTGAGAAAGTAGCTAAAAAAAGGAAACAATAAGCTAGAATTGCACAAGGGGGCTAAAGGCCAGTTGTGAGGGTATGGACAACATGAGGGGGACCTGCAGATGAGTGAATCCTCCCCTCTAAATGCTGCCTGGCCCTGTTCCCGTAGCCTCCTCCTGTCTTTGTGCAGCCACCTCATTCCTTTGCCACGAGGATGATGTTTGGCAAAGCCTAGGGAGCAGGGAATTCTTTGTCACCCCTCATCTGGATGTAAAATGTGCAGGAAATTGTCCCACACAAATCCTTTCTCTCGGTGGTTCTTGCCACGCTGGCAGAATTTGGGTTAAATCTCTCTGTGCCGGGAATTACCTTACCCAGGAAACCAGGACACTTTGAAAAGGCAAACCCACCATTTCTTGCTGCTTTTCAGCAGTGAGCAAACATGTAGCAAGCCTTGTGCTCTTTTATTGCCTCCACACACTGCCATGTCTGGGTGCAGGGCGTTCCCAGGGGATTAACAGCTGCTGGGAAGGATTGGGGATAGGAGAGGCAGCCCAACTAACAACCCAGACTGGTTGTTAGGCCATGGGAAGTGCTCTGTGCCAAGACTTGCTGTCACAGATTGAAATGAAAAGCACTTGGGCTACCTGTCTGTGTGTGGAGGAGACAAAGATTATTGCCACGTGAGCAATTAATTGTTGACTCCTCCCTTTGCTGCCCCATCAGTGTAGGTGCTGCTGGCATTGGGAATGCTGCAGTGAGCAAAGGGACTGGCAGGAAGGCTTCCCTCTGGATCCACTGTGTTTGTGAATCCCATGCTATTAACAGTTTGGATATAATTAAAGGAAATCAATAAAATCCAGGTTTAAATGGGCTGCAGATTGTATAGGGATTTGTGCCACTTTAGGTAAGCTGTTCTCAAGATCATTTTCCCAGCCCACCCAGGTGCATACACAGCTCTGGCCATACACACATACAGAGTGTATACAGCTCAGGCCTGCCTGTTTGGCTAAGCCTTAGTCAAACAAACACTTCCATTAGAGCAAAGTCTCCCTGCTGTAGAATTGAGCTTTAATAGTCATTGCACAATAAAAAGTTGTCTCTTGTGTCAAAGCCACCGTGACGTTTGCTGTGGAGGTTTGAAAACCACAGGGCTGCCCACAGTGAGCACTGCAATGCTGTACTTGAGTTTCTGAAGAGAAGCACTGCTGTTCAAAGGCACCGAGCAGCTCTTTGTGAGGTGAGTGGCACACCTGCATACTCTATGAAAGGTGTGAGGTTGCAAAAATCCACATTTAAACTACAGTAGACCCTGAGAGCTCTGAAATGTTTGCCCAGTTCCTCTTGCCTGTGTCTGTTTGGCCTTTGAAGCAGTAATGAAGTCATTACTCTCTGACAGCAAAATGTGTCACTTGGAGTTACAGATACATTTCTTCTATTTTATTTTCCTGTTTGAGAACTTACAAGGACACAACATTCCATATATGAAGTGCTTTTTACTCACACCTGCTGTTTAAATTTGACAGGCCCCAAGTCGAGTAGGAACTTGTTACCTTCCATTGCACCACTTGGAAAAAATGTCATCATCCATTAAGCAGAGCACAGCTTCCCCTCCAGCACCAGCACACCTTGAGCTTGAGCCTCCTCTGATGCATCCTGATCTTGCCCACCTTCACACTGCAGGGCTGGTTTGACTGGAGGTGAAAGGATGAAAAGACCCCAAGCTGAGTGGCAGACACCAAGATGAGCAGGCAGGTAGTAAAACTTCTACTGAATGGTGTTAATCACACTAAAGCATAACTGTGAAGTGTGTGTATGTGCACCTGACATGCTGCTATGCAACAGAAAGGGCATGTAGCATCTAAAACAAGGAAATGGTTTGGTTCAGAGAAATAAATTACAGTGTTTCCAACTCAAGCAGCTGCTGAGTTATTCCAAGTCACAGGAGAGATGAACTGTTCCACACTTACTGCTTACTGGAGAAGTCATTCATCCCAGGCAGTTGTCTTCCCTTAGTAGGGAAGCTTTGAAATTTCCTTAGTTGTTTCCCATAGCTCTGCTTGTAAAGGTACAAAACAAATCCCTGCTTTAGTTTCTGCAAGTCTGTGTAAGTGCCATTAACTTGATTTACCCTTTTTTTAATGTATGGAAAGGGGACAGAGTAAAACCCCTTGTGTAGCATACAGTAATAGACCAGACATCTTTAGAGAGGCTCTTTTGAAACATGCCTTTCAGCTTGAAAAGAATAATATGAAGCAAAGGGCTGGAGTCTGCAGTAAGCCTGGCCTGGCTCCCATAGGAACAAGCCCAGTGCCAAAGGCCTCCACCCAAATACCCGAGACGGCCTTTTCCTGTTTTTTGCTGTGCAGTTTCTCAGGCTTTCTGCACTCTGTGCTCACACAGAGCAGCTTCAGTGGCACAGAACGTGTCTGCAAAGCAAAGCAAAGGTGCAGTAGCAGCACAGGCAGGTGAAACCACACTAGGATGGAGAGCCTTAGCAGGGAATGTGTGGGAAATGGGCTGGCCACCAGCCTGCACACACAGCTGCGTGAGTGTTTGGCATGAGCTGCAGAGAAGCATTTGCTTGTCACAATGGTGATCAGTAAAAATACGTGCTGGAGCTTCAACTAACATTGAATGGCTTGGAAGAATTGCTAGGCTGGGTACTGAGCAGGAAAGATACACAGAGTGAAGCAAATCAGGCCTGCATTCTTCACACAGGGGTATGCCCTGGAGAGCCACGTAGGAAATCTGGGACACATTTCTGCCCCTGCTGCTGTCTCTGCCAAAGCCAACCTGCCTGTTGGGTTTTCCCCTGACTCGTAGGCACCTGCTGGGAGGTGGCACTGGATATGGGCACTTCAGGATGAGCAAATGCCTTGCCTGGTCTGCTTCTCTCACAAGTAAGTCAGGGCCAGGCCCTCAGAGGTCTCACAGCCACATTCCCTGACTCGTACTTGTCTGGGACTTGTTAATTTCATTGAACTTTATCTTCTGGGGAGAAAGGTTGGAAAGAAAGGTGTTGATGACCCAGTTTTGAGGAGCTCAGCAGAGAAGGCTGGAAAGCTTTGGGAAGTGCCTGCACCCTGTAATTGTATCTTTGGGCATGTGAGCACCACAATGATACCTTGTGATTAATGTTTAATCTTTCAGGTGTTTTACACCTTCCATGATTTGTTACTTAGTTCTGAAGCAACATACTTGAGTCTGGAAAGACAACAAGTGGCAAAGTCAAAGGCACTGGTGCTGCCTCCTGCCCCTGACACTGTGGGCAGAGGTGATGCACACCATCATTTCCCAGGGTTTATTGTACCTCTGCCCACTGAGTGGGGAGAAGAGCTGGAGAGGGCAAAAAGGTTAAAACAGGCACTGAATTCCAATGACAAATGTGAAGCCATGCTCAGGGACAAAATTGTTCAGTTCTCTCTGCTGTTTTCTACCAGAAATACCTGGGGAATAACTTCAGGAAAACAGAAAATGATTCTGCATGTTTTTCTTTTCTTTGGGGGAGTGGGTTTCTTTCTTTACACTGATGTGTTTCCCAAATGTTCTTTCCCTGCACACTTTCAGCTGGTGACAATTATTTTTCCTCTGAGTCCCAAAAGGTTTCAAGCAGACCCTGGATTAAAACTATGAGGAAATCACCACTGCAAAGCTGAACTTTCAAAACTAATGTTTTTGCAAAGAGGAAAAATAAATGTGGGTGCCCTTTGGCTGATCTCTAACCACAGCATGGTCTTTTCAGCAGTCCTATCCCTAACATTTGAAATATTTCCCAAGCTCCCATCCTGTTTTTTCTAGGAACCTGTGTCAGGCTGCATGCAGTTTCTGATACTTGGGTAGTCCATGTGGCACTATAAAATTTATTCATATTCTGTTTTATTGAAAGTATACAATGCCCAGGTGACACATGCTGAGTACAGAGGGAAATGGAGTAAATTAAGGAGAGTTATGTTCCTTTTATGGGGGGGGTGGGTGTTGGGGATGGGGAGGAAATAGAGTTGCCAGCCTGTGGTTCTGCACAAGGCTGCATCTCTGTGCTGCTGCCTGGGCCCCTGGTGGAGTGTGAGGACACAACAGGCTTGTGAGGGGACATGGGCACAGCAGGACTGTGCTGCTGCTGTGGCCACAGCAGGATCAGTGTTCCTGTGTGGGGCAGAAAAAGCCCCTCGTGTGTAACTGAACTGCTCAAACAGTGAACAGATATCTGAATCACAGTTCCAACAGGGCTGATCTCGGGGTCTGAAGACCCAGTGCTGTTAATGCTACTCTTTCTCTTAGTCCAGACATCTCACAGGTGTAAAGATTTGTTCCTGACTAACATTTCTCAGCTAAGCTGTTGGGGAATTCGTGGACATGAAACCTTAGTTTGGAAAAAACCCCAACAAGCCAGGGAAGATTTTACTCTTTAAATCAAGCTAGGGGTATACACTTATTTGTGTGTCTTTAGAAGAAAGTGTGCCTGGTTTTATGGCTGGCTCTGGTTTTGGTGCAGGGGTACACTCACTGTAATCATGCAGGTCTTACCTTGCTCTGAGAACTGCTGTGCTGGCCAAGAGCGAACAGAAATGGATGTGGGTGAGGAACCTGTGATGACAACCGAGTTCAGCAACTGTGGGACAGCCGAGAGAGCTCCCACTGCAGCACAACTCCTGTTGGGAGCAACTGGTTAAACTGGTAAGGGGTTTTACTGCCATCTACTGTACAAACGCTTCAAGCCAGAGGGGGACAAACATCCTGTCTCTTGCTTCTCAAATAAATGAAATCGCTTCTGAAAAGAGAGAGAGCAGAGCTTCATTTCTCTCTACATCTATCATTGCCTTAGTTGTGTTCTTTTCAAATTCAGAAAGAATTTGGGGTTTTTAAATCTTCCCTGTGCTGAGAGTAGAAGCATCAGATTTGATCAAGGGAATCGTTATCCCTTTACTCTTTGCATTTTCCATCAACATAAATCTCCCACATATTTATGTACATAGATAATATTTTTAATTGATGCTTTCCTATTTTTCTTCATTTTATCTAACAAAGTACAAAATACAGTCCCTTTTGACAACTTTAGCTTTTGTCTGTTAATGATATTCCATTAGATTCAACACTTTTAGATCCAAAAGTTACAGTTTTTAATTACTGGAAGCCAGTTGGAATAATGGGAATCCACTGGGTTAATGGAACTTTTCATTGTTTCACAGTAAGTCCAAACAAAGAAAAGGAGCTTCCTTACACTGCCACTTTCTGTATTTTTAAGAGCTCCTTCCTACACACTGAACCTTGGAGCTTCAGTCTGGGTCTGTGGCACTTAGAAATGGTATTTAATGGGATGAAAGGGCAGTTCTGGGTTCATGATTTCAGAACTGACCAGCCCTTTATCAGAGGAATACTAATACTAATCACTTGTTTTCTGTCTTTCAAACCTTAGATGTTGTTTGTTAAAAACACTGCCCATTTTTTTCAATGGAAATGTTAAATTTAGGAATGTGTCAGTGAACTAGAAAAGCAAATGAGATCATCATAGCAAAAAATAACATGATCAAAGTCCAGACCTCCAGCAGGAACAGCCATAATAACATCTGCTGAATGTTGCTGAGACATCAGGATCCACAGCAGCACTTGCAGAAATGGAGGAGGACTGAGGGGAGTGATGAAGTTGTTTCCAAAAGGCCTGTTTGAGAGTCATGGTTTAGGAAATGCTGATGAAAACTCGCAATTTGCAAATACCTGATGTTTCCACAGAGTGGTACCACCAACAAGAATGAGCATATTGCACCTCATGCTGGAGGGCTGAACAGAAACAGAACCAAAGCTGCTGCCAACCTTCCTGTGGCTCCCCAGCTCACACAGTCTGTCCCATGGCAGAGCCAGACAATGCACACAGCTGCAAGAGCAAGTGAGTGGGAAGACACTGAAGCACTTTGGTTGAAAGTCTTGTGTTGTTGAACATTTGTTTGGCTGTAAAACCTTAAGGGGTTCTTGGTGGTGAGAGTGCCAAGCTGGTCCACGATGAGCTGGGCCACCCTTTGTGTCACACCATCCTTCAGCAGCTGAAGAGGGCACGTCTCAACACACAGGAGCTTCAAATTGGGCAAGTGTGGCAGGAAAAGTCAGCTGCTTTAGTGCTAGACCAACCATGTGGAGTGTTTTGCACCTTGCCAGAGGGGTCTCCAGATCAGCTCTTCTGGTTGTGTCACATAAAGAAGATGGATTACAGCTGAAGGTCTGTGCCTGTATTTCTGAGTGACTCATGGGCCAGGATAGAAGGAAAATATTGTCATGTTTGTTAAATTACAGTTGGATTAGCCTAGTGCTCACTGTCCTCATGTTCTATTGCTATCAGTGGGAGGAGAAAACCCTCAAAACCTCATAAGCCTGATACCTCAGCTCAGAGTTAGCAAAACCAGCAGTTCAGAAGAAGAGACAACAGATAACTGCAGGCCCTGTGGTGCTACTGGATTTAACACAAAGCTCTTCATTAAGGCAATCAGAGAAAAATGGCAAACTCTCTTTCTGGCCCCTTCGAAAGTGTGATGCCAAAGAGTGTTCCTGCTGAGCAGATTAATATAAGAATGCAGAGAATCCTGCTGCAAAATACTTCCAGAGACAGTTTAACACAGTGAAAATGAGTTACAAGACAGTAAATACAGCATCTTGTACCAGTTGGTTATGAGGTTGTACTGTGATAAGCAGTGGAGTTTTATTGAGAAAATACTAATGAGCAGTAAATGCCTGCAGTGAAAAGGGGAACATCTGGTCTGCATTGGACTTCACACATGAGAGCTATTTGGGCTGACTTCCTGCCAAATCCTGCCGGGTTTGGGGATCATTGGACATGAAGAAGATGAAATTCCCTGGGCTAGCATCTCCAAACAGTGAGCCACACCTGTAAGCACGCGTGGGGAGCCTGTCCCTGCACAACTCTGCATGTCCCTGCTGTGCCATCGGCCCCACTCTAGGCTCAAACCTGGAACTAAAGCATTGGAAGTCAACATTTGTAAGCAATTCTGACTGCCTCAGATCAAATGTGCTCATCTTGCAGGTAAAAAGTTTGATCTGGGTGTCAGCCCAGCTTGCTCTACTTTCCTTCTGCCTGGCATACATTTATTTAGCAGCAGGCTTTTTTCATTTGGTGCTGCAATCCTTTGCTGTTGAGAGCAGAGTTAAGAAAATATGTTGTTGTTGAGGTGTCCTTCACCTTCTATCTCTTTCTCATACATGAGTGCAATGAAAGTGCTGGTTAAACCCAGGTTATTCTGCCCTGAACCGTGTTGGTGCTGGCAGGAGTTACAAATTCAGCTCCATCAGGAGGAAGGGTGGGTGATGCTGAGCTCTGGCCATTCCAGTTACCCAGCAGAGAGGACTTGTGCTTTAAAAACCTTTCTTTTCAAGGAGTAAGAGTTTGGGGAGGATTCACAGCAATCTGACATTGCCAGATAATGCCTGTACCTGAACATGGACACACCAGGGGCTTTTGGTGGTTAAATAAGGGAAGCAGCTCTAAATCCCCTGTGCTGGCACTGGTGAGGCCACAACTCCAGTGCTGTGTCCACTTCTGGGCCTCTCAACTCAGGAAGGACATTGAAGGGCTGGAGAGTGTCCAGAGAAGGGAACAGAGCTGGGGAAGGGGCTGGAGCAGCAGGAGGGGCTGGGGGAGCTGGGGGGAGCTCAGCCTGAAGAAAAGGAGGCTCAGGTGGGATTCCAGGGGGACAGGAAGAGGGGACCCTGGAGGGGGTCAGGCTCTGCTCCCAGGGAACAAGACAGGAGGAGAGGGAATGGCCCAAGCCTGGAGGAGGTGTAGGTTGGACATCAGGAAGAATTTCTTCACAGAAAGGGTGGTTAGACACTGGAAGGGGCTGCCCAGGGAGCTGGTGGAGTCACCACCCCTAGAGGTGCTTGAGGAAAGCCTGGACGTGGCACTGAGTGCCATGGGCTGGGTGACACGGTGGAGTTGGGTCACAGGTTGGACTCCATGGTCTGGGAGGTCTTTCCAGCCTGGTGGGCTCTGATTCTGTCCCCCCTGGAGGGGCTGAGCAGTGGGAGCTGCTCTGGGAGCCCCCCGGGCTGGAGCTGCAGCAGCAGGGCCAGGGGGCTGTGCTGGGTGAGTGGGGGCAGGCGGTGCATGGGGGGCTTTATGGCCTGGGGACAGCCCAGGGACAGCCTGAGTGTAGCCTGTGTACAGCCTGAGCATAGCCCAAGTACAGCCTGAGTATAGTCTGAGTATAGCCTGAGTATAGCCCGAGTACAGCCTGAGTATAGCCTGAGTATAGCCTGAGTATAGCCTGAGTATAGCCTGAGTATAGCCCGAGTACAGCCTGAGTATAGCCTGAGTATAGCCTGAGTATAGCCTGAGTATAGCCTGAGTATAGCCCAAGTACAGCCTGAGTATAGCCTGAGTATAGCCTGAGTATAGCCCAAGTACAGCCTGAGTATAGCCCGAGTATAGCCCAAGTACAGCCTGAGTACAGCCTGAGTATAGCCTGAGTAAAGCCTGAGTAAAGCCCGAGTATAGCCTAAGTATAGCCCAAGTACAGCCTGAGTATAGCCTGAGTATAGCCTGAGTAAAGCCTGAGTAAAGCCTGAGTATAGCCTGAGTATAGCCCAAGTATAGCCCATGTATAGCCTGAGTATAACCCGTGTATAGCCCAAGCACAGCCTGAGTATAGCCTGAGTATAGCCCGTGTACAGCTCATGCACAACCTGAGTACAGTCCATGTATAGCCCCTATACAGCTCATATATAACCTGTCTACAGCCCGGGTATAGCCTGTGTACAGCCTGGGTATAGTGCATGTATGACCCCTGTATAGCCCACGTATAGCCCGTGTATACCCTGTGTATACCCCATGTATAATGCATGTATATCCCATGATTATCCCATGTATAACACACATATAACACATGTATAACCCATGTACATCCCCTGCCCATCCCGTGTATACCCCACGTATAACCCGTGTATATCCTCTGTATATCCCATGTATACCCCATGTATAACCCTATGTATACCCCCTATACACCCCCTATACACCCCCTGTAC
>VXBX01001531.1:40988-55506 GCA_013400415.1 Scytalopus superciliaris
CTGGTGCTGCCTGTGCCCGGCCATGGCGGGGCTGAGCCGGGCCCTGGGCCGGGCCCTGCTGGGCTGGGCCCAACTGAGCCGAGCCCAACTGAGCCGGGCCCGATGGAGCCGGACCGCCCTGAGCCGGGCCCAGCTGGGCCGGCCCGCGGGCAGGCCCGGTCCGTGGGGCTGGGCGCTGGCTCTGGCGCTCGCCGTGGGGCTCCGGGAGGGCCGGGCCGGGCCGGGCCAGGANGGAAGGGCTGGGGCTGTGCCAGGGCAGGCTCAGGTTGGATCTCAGGGAAAGGCTCTGCCCCCAGAGGGTGGTGGGCACTGCCCAGGCTGCCCAGGGCAGTGGGCACAGCCCCGAGGCTGCCAGAGCTCCGGGGGGGTTTGGGTGATGCTCTGGGGCACAGGGGGTGACTCCTGGGGATGGGGCTGTGCTGGACTCGATGGCCCCTGTGGGTCCCTCCCAGCTCAGAATACTCTGACTGTTTCAAAGCCCACGTTGCAGTCACTCTGAAAATGCAGCTGAAGGCCCTCTGAAGCCCTGCTTGCAGTTTGCCTGTTGCATATCAACTCTGCCGTGTTTTGTTCCTGTTCAGTTCTCCTTGCATGTTCTGTTCCCTAACTGAACTGAGTTATTAAAGAAATTATTTATGTGGTCACTTGTTAGGTATGGGGTTTTCCCCCCAGAGGCTGGATTAAAATGACAGCTTTGCAAAAGCAGTTTGTACCAGTTCAGCCCAACTGGTACGTAACAAACTTGCAACTGTAATGCAACAACAACATGCAGGTGTATTTGTAGGATTGCTCTTGCAGCTGAGAGGTTTGGGAGGAGCTGTGTTTTAGCTGTAGAGATCCTTCTGAATGTGTTCTGTCTGGGGTTTTTTTGACAGGATGAAGCAGGAATCCCAGGTATAATAGTTGGAGTTTCAGTGGATGGAAAGGAAGTCTGGTCAGAAGGTCAGTGTGTGGGGGAGTGGTTGTGCATGTTGTGGAGAACTGATGAACATTTTAAAAATGAACAATTCAGACACTCCAATCAACAGATAATTTGTCTGGTAGAACTGTGTGGAGGAGGTAACAAAATGTTCTTAAAATAGGAACTTAATAGTCAAAATACTAATGGCTCACATTTGGTGACTTGTCTCCTGTTTGGGGGCTGAGGTGTAGATTTTTCCTGGGAAAATGCTGAGGTTTAAAAGGTGCCATCCCTTCAGAAACTGCAAGCAACTTTTCAGCTTACCAAGCTTAGTTTTGAGTAGCCTGTTAGTACTGCTCATATCATGTCAACATTTGATGTTGAAAAAACCCCATCAAAACGTGTATCTGTTTTCAGAAACACTTTCATGAGTTTCAGAAAACCCAGTGTGTTTTGGGGGGCTTTTTGAGCAACTTAAATGGTGGCAGTAAATGGCAACAGATTTCATTTTACATTTTATAGAATTTGAAGAAAAAAAATCTTTGTAAGTGAGATTATTACTAACTTTCTTCAGACAGCCTGTTGTTGTGTATATAAAAGCTGATTATGGGTTTTAACTTCTCTTTCATCTGACAGAAATGTGTTGGAGAGCCTCTGGTACCTTTTGTAATGTGTCCTGCTAAGCTGGTGGGAATGGGGTGAGGATGGGAAGGTGTTTTCCCTGAGGGAAACACCACCTGTGTTCACAAGGGTCTGGGGCAACTGGCATGGCATATGTGTTATTTCTTAAATTTTAGCAAGGTTTGGGACTTTTTCCCGAGTAGTTCATTGTTGGACTACAGTTTTATTTAGGCAGATGTGCATTGGTTGCTTGCAGGCCTTTCTTGTACTGCAGACTACAAACAGGTCACTACTGCAGTTCAATGCTTTTTATGCTGCAACATCACTTGCCCAATTCCTTCAAACCTGGCTCAAACTGCAGCTTGATAATACCGTATTAATTCCAGTTCTTGCTGCCACCGGTGGGTTGGGGACAGGGGAATACACTGTTGCAGAAAGTGTTAAGCTGTACTTTATTTGTAATCATGCTGAGCGATGTTGAAACACAGTGTGTAACATCACCGGTTTTTGAAGCTTTACACTTTGTGTAATTGCTGTGAGTTAGTGAGTGATTTCCTTTCTCAATTTGTGTATTGATAAAATAAGAGCCTTTACTCCTCTAACCGTTAATCCAGAACAATAAAAGGAGTGTTTATGCCTGTTGGTCCATTATTTTACAGTCTAGATTTGGTCTCTTTGGATTTTATACGTTGAATATTTGACCTCAGGAGTGTAAATTTTGGCTTAATCTTCAGTCTCATTTATCATTAGGTTTGTTGTAGTCTTAATCAGTAACTTGGGGTGCCATTGGTTAATTCAATGGCTTCTGATTAACTGCTCCTATGACAATATAAAGTTACTAACTGAATTGAAGCAGGAGCTGTGGGATAGCCCATTGCTTCATATCCCAGTTTAGCAAGAGGAAAAACATTTAAGGGGCCAGTAAATCTAATTAATTACAAATAATTGACTCAGGATGTGTCTGTGCAGAGTACCCAGCAGAGTGTTTCATTTCTCCAAGGGCTGGGCTATGCTGACGTGGAGAACCGAGTGCTGTGTAAGCCAGAGACCATCATGAGAATTGCCAGCATTAGCAAGTGTCTCACAATGATGGCTGTGGCCAAACTGTGGGAGGAGGGGAAACTGGATTTAGATGCTCCAGTGCAGAAATATGTCCCTGAGTTTCCAGAAAAAGTCTACGAGGGTGAAAAGGTATGTAATTGTTTATTGGGAATGGGGCTTTTTGAATTTCTGTGCCTGTCACTGCATAGCTGTCTCTGTACAGGTGCCTGGGTCTGGACCTCCTCCTGCAAAACACTAAAAATCATTTAGACAAGTCCTGATGTTGCTGCTCAAAAACAGCAATGCTGAAAATTCAGCTCTTCAGTGTTACATCAAGTGTGTAGTGTGTTCATATATATCTGTATATTTTGACTGGGTTTAATACGTGATATTCAAAAGGTCTTACACCTTTCTTTGCCTGTTCCTTTTCATGGTGCATTTCACTTCTTTGGTGTGTCATGCCTTTGAGTGAAGAGAGCTCACATTATCCTGTCTCCTTAGGTCACTATCACCACAAGACTGTTGGTTTCACACCTGAGTGGGATTCGTCACTATGAAAAAGATATTGCAAAAGTAAAAGAAGAAAAGGAAAAGGCAAACAGAGCACTGAAGCTGACAAAACCCCAGCAGGATAAGGAACAAAAAGAAGGCAAAGGGATTGAAAAAACTGATTCTGTCAAACCAAGGAAAGAACATGACAGTGAGACAAAAAGCCGAAATTCCAAACCTGGCAGGAGGGACAAGGAGTTTGATCAGGAAGAGTATTATTTGAAGGAAAAATTTGAAAGTGTGATTGAATCACTGAAGATATTTAAAAATGATCCTTTGTTCTTTAAACCAGGTGAGTTTCTATTATTTTAGACCAAAATGGGCTTTTCTGATGAGATTTTTGTTTCAAATAGCTGCACATGCAACGAGGATGGTAGAGTCCAGTAAGGAGTGCTTGTGTGGGGGGTTTATTCTGTTCTGCAGTGCACAATTTCCTGGGGCCTGGTGTCATAGCCTTGTGATTCACATGATGCTAAACTGAGGGTGGAGAGGGAACCTTTTAATATTGGTTATTCATCTCGTTGTGATTCCATTTAAGCATCACGTGATTAATGGGGTTTTTCCCTTTCTCTCTGTGTTTCTTCAAGGCAGTCAGTTCTTATACTCAACATATGGCTTTACTCTCTTGAGTGCTGTTGTGGAGAGAGCTTCAGGACAGAAATTTACAGGCTATATGCTAAAAATGTTTCGTGATTTGGACATGCTGTCAACTGTGCTAGATGACAACGAGGCAATGATATACAACAGAGCAAGGTAAACAAGGATGAAACTTTCTCCCCCCTCCTCTTTGTGTCTTTTATTAAGTCAACCTAATTAAGGGGGTGTGATTTTTTTTCCCCAGACTTTCAAATGAAGTGTTGTATATTATCTCAAGGTTAGTCATGTAGCTGGTTCCAATACTGTGGTATTGACTGTATAATAAGTGTGTAAAATTACAGTATAGGAAATAAGTGTTTCCTGCTGCAAGAGTAAATATGGGGGGAGTGGTAGGAGTGACTTAGAAGTTTACGTTTGTTTTAGGCACAAATAAGCACATAAGTGTAAATAGAGTAAAAGAAGGAATAACTGGGAGATAATGTTGGCATATATAATTGCCTTGGTTTGCTCAATATACTGGCATTGTAAGAGTTCCATGGAATTGTAACAGTCTCACAGTAACACAGGGTTTTCATAAATCAAATCACATTATCAATTTTGACCAGAGTTAAAATTCTGTTTAACACAGAACATGCTTTACCAGTTGATTTACTTTATTAACTTAAGGTAGAAATAAACCACACACACACAAAAATTCCCTGAATAAACAAAACCAAAAAACCCCACAAATAAACAAAAAACCCCACCCACACAACAAAAACCCAGAGAAATTTATGTAACTGGATAATCCATTCCAATATAGTAGGTAAGGCTGAAGTTTCTTGCCTATCTCTTTTATTTTATTGGCCTGGGCTCTGAAATTGATAATTGACCCCCATGTTATATTTTGATGTGGGGCAAGAATTCTATTGAATGACAAAACAGGTTATGGCAAAAGTCTCATGAAAATGAAACTTTTTAAAAGCTTGGTTTCTAAAATTATGAATCCTTTTATAAACTGAAATATGGTAGGGATGAAAGAATTGGGACAGATGCTGTCCTGGGGGTCCTTTTTGGACTACTCATTGTTAAGCCAAACTGAGGTGCTCATGAGATGGGTTTGCTTCTAGAAATGGTAGCTTGGTGCCTCACAATACAATGTATTGACCTGTTGAGGTTTGTTTAATGGTTTGGTTATACTGTCTCTAAATGATAGGAAAATGTTTAAAATCCATCTTTTAGAGACCTGAGTCAGGCATTTCAGTGTCCTTGTAACAGAATCTTTTTGTGGTCAAAAAACTCACTATGGGGACAGCGAGGTACTAAATCACTGGCAGAGTTGATGGTAGTCTTGATCTTGGACCATTCTTCTCTCTTCCTTTGCTTCAGCCTCTGATTTTCAATATTACAACTTTCAGAAGTTTCCTAAAAGCTTTCCAGTCTAAGTGCAAACTGGACAGGGTTGTTCCTTCTCAGAACTCTCCAAGTAGTACACGGACCTTGTGTGGTCTAAAGACTCTTCTCTCAGACAACCAGCAACAGGACAAGAGGGCACAGGGTTGAGCTCTGCCAGGGGAGATGTAGGTTGGATATTAGGAAGAAATTCTTTACAGAGAGAGTAATCAGATATTGGAATGGCCTGTCCACAGAGGGAGTGAATTCATCATCCCTGGAGATTTTTAAGGCAAGACTGGATGTGGCACTCAGTGCCACGGTCCAGTAAGCACCATGGTTGGATCAAAGGTCAGACTTGATGATCTCTGAGGTCTTTTCCAACCTGGTTAATTCTATTCTCTGAAATCAGTCACAAATGGAAACCACTGACCCAAGACTTCAGTGACATTTCAGCTCAGAGTCTGATAATCATGGGTAGCTGCAGGATTTCTCTTCCTTTAAGACAGTCCAAATCTAGAACAGGGATTTAAGAAAAATTCTGTGTTAGCTGATGTACTGATTTCTGCTGTATTTCTTATTTGTATATTGCCTTTATTTTTAGTATATCCTAAGACTAAATAGAAGGATCAGTACTTTCATTGAAACTAAGCTTCCAGCCTAAAAAGTCACCTTAATTTTTGTTTTCCTGTCTGAACGTCTCGGGATTTTACTGCAATAAATATATTCAAGAAAAATATACTTAAAAAACCCTCTAAAGTTTCATGAGAACAAGCTAATACATGCTCAGTTTGCTCTTTTAAGGTAGGGCACTTAAGATAGTTGTATCTGAGAATGACAAGTTGAATGTTCTTGATTTGTAGGTGTTACGTTTACAACAAGAAGGGTCGGCTGGTCAACGCCCCGTACGTGGACAACTCCTACAAGTGGGCTGGTGGTGGCTTTCTGTCCTCAGTGGGTGACCTCCTGAAGTTTGGAAATGCCTTGTTGTACAGTTACCAAGCTGGGCAGTTTAAAAGCAGTATTGGCAAACTTCTCCCCGGGTACCTCAAGCCGGGCACGGTCGCAATGATGTGGACCCCAGTGCCAAAAACAGAAGTGTCGTGGGACAGGGATGGCAAATACGCCATGGCTTGGGCCGTGGTGGAGAAGAAACAGGAGTGTGGCTGCTGCAGGCAGCAGAGACACTACACATCCCACACGGGAGGGGCCGTGGGGGCCAGCAGCGTCCTCCTCATCCTGCCCGAGGAGCTGCGCCCTGGGGCTGGGGCCGCTCCGGTGCCGCCGCCCAGGGGGGTCATTGTCACCATTGTGTGTAACATGCAGTCCGTGGCGCTCAACGGCACGGCCTTAAAGATCGCCAGGGAGTTCGACAAGGAAAGGCAGGCACAACATACAGACTAAACCCCGAGGGATCCTCTAACAGGACTCACTGTACTGGAACGCGAGAAACAAAGGGAGAAGGGTGTAATTGGAGCCCGAGATCACTGAGAATGCGTGAAGAAAAAGCATGAAAAATTCACTTCATTAACCTCTGCTAGTGGTGCTAAACTGTAACTGGAATTCATCTCTCAGGGAAGTTCCTAACTTACAGAAAAGGAGAATGTAACAGTCAAAGCTGACTTCCTCTGGTACATGTGTAAATGTCATTATATCAGCAGGTTATTTTTATCGACTAGTGAAACACTTGACCAAGATTTTTAAAAAAAACTAACGCTGGTTTTTGCACTAAGAAGTTGAAAAAATTATTTGCCTTGAATGTTAAAATTTTGAAAATTTTCCCATCCTGCTTTGAGCACACAAGGCTGTTATTCGTTGTTCTCACAATTCCAGTCTGCCAAAACTGTTCAGTATTACTTTTTAAAGAAAAAGGGTTTCACTGTTGATTTTTGTTTTCCCATAGCACATTTCTTATTTGTTTAAAAAACCCCCATCAAACCCCAAACCTCGATGCTACCTCCAGAATGCAGATTCATTCCAGAAGCAGACTTTTGTCAGAGCTGGGTTGTTAAGAATTAGAAAAGAAGGAAGCAAGAGCAATGTAAGTAAAAATCTTTTTGTTGTTCAGATGTTCTCTCAGCCATTTTTATTGGACACAGAGAATGTTTGACAATAGTTTACTGCGCAATAAGGGTATTATTTCTAGTCAAATACACCCAACGTGCTGAGCTGCCAAAGTGTCCCTTTGTTTTGGAATGATACACTTGCTAACTTGGTAACTGTATTCTGTGATGCAAATATTTCTTTACCTACAGGAATCAGGAACTCACTAAAATTTGAAGCCCCTGCTTGAAGCTGGTAGTAGAAGTCTCAGAGACTTTTGAGAGGTTTTTTGAGAACCACCTTTTTTCTCCATGTGGAGGTCTGCCTCAAGGAGTTACTTTTGCCCAGGGCTGAACAAGAAATTGTGATGTGTTCCAAAGAAGCATTTTCAGAGAATCACAGAATCATTAAGGTTGGAAAAGACCTCCGAGATCATCAAGTCCAACTTTCACCACCTTGTCAGCTACGCCAGAGCACCGAGTGCCCTGTCCAGTCATGTCTTTAACACCTCAGGGTTGGTGACTCCACCACCTCCCTGGGCAGCCCCTTCCAGCCTGACCACCCTTACAGTGAAGAAATTCCTCTTGATGTCCAACCTGGACCTCCCCTGGCACAGCTTGAAGCCATTTCCTCTTGTCCCTTTGCTTGTTCCCTGGGAGCAGAGCCCAATCCCCCCGCAGCTCCCCCCTCCTGTCAGGGACTTGTAGAGAGCCAGAAGGTCCCCCCTGAGCCTCCTTTTCTCCAGGCTGAGCCCCCCCAGCTCCCTCAGCTGCTCCTCACAGCACTTGTGCTCCAGACCCTTCCCCAGCTCCATTGCCTGTTTCTGGACTTGCTCCAGCCCCTCAATGTCCTTCCAGCACTGAGGGGCCCAGAACTGGGCACAGCACTGGAGGTGTGAGCCTCTCTAATTTTTTTTTTTTTTTACTATAGCAACATCTGAAATGTCCAATTTATATATTTCCACAATGACATGGAAGATCTCCAAAATTTTGTCTCAAAAAATTTGTCACTTCACTTCCCCTGCAATTACATCAGAGAGTATTTCCAGGCTGAGACCAAATAGAGTATCTTCTCACAAAATACCTTCCAATAGTTACTGTCCTGCACTCTTTAACAGCTCTGCTTCTCTGAATTTAAGGAACAGCATGTCTTGGATAACAGCTGGCAGAAAATAGCCCTACCTGCCTCTTTCCCAAGTTAGTGCTTTTAGTTTTGATGTCACAGCTCTCACGTGCCCTGTGCTGGAACAGCCTGCTTGCCCTCTGTTCCCAGGGTGCCTATGGTAGCATTTATTACCCAAACTGACAAACCAGGAAATTTAATATTATGAGGGGTCAGTGTTTTACCTACATTTTTACTTTAGGCTAGTAGGACTGGTTTAGTATACCCTTCATAATTACAATCATTCTTGTGCCTTAAAGCAGTAAAAGCTTGTACCTAAACCATTTGCTTGAGGTTTCTGAGCCACTCACCAAAACTTCTCCTTTTCATTCGTTAGTAATGTCTTGTCTTTTATCTCAAGAATATGCAATCAAACAACAGAGAGAATTCTGCTGAAGGAACTTTCATTGATCAGGCAACAAATTATCTTTTCTTCCACTGAAGTCTTTGGTATTGTCTGACAGTTCCAATACAGAAGGACTGGAGGGAGAGCATCTTCTACAATGGGAAATCTTTCCCCCCCAGTCTTGAGCACCTACCACCTGTTTGACACAGGGAATGAGAATAAGGAGTTCGGAGTTGTTTTCATGTTCAAGAACACATGAATAGAAATAGACCAAATACAACGCTTTGAATATAGAAAATCTGAAAAGTAGCATTTGTTTTAGGATTTATAACATACCTGTGTTGTAGGATGCACCTGTTTTGCAAATGGTGTTTTGTGTTTTTTGAAAACCATTTTGCATACTTGGGAGAAATCACATTTCACTCCCTGACTGTTGTGTGTGGGTTTAGACAAAGATTCAGAATGTGGAGGGTGTAGGTTTATTGTGCTTGTGTGCATCTGACCAAATGCTAATTAATGTAAATATCTGAAGTATGAAAATGAATAATGGGAAGAACTAAGGCATTTCTAACACCAGGATATTAATGAGTGTCTCACTCCCCATATAGGATATATTTAGCCACCAACTTTTTATGTGCATCCTGTGTTCTTTATACTGCACCTCCTGTAAGCCAAAGCTTTTAAAGAGCCTCTGTTGTCACATGTGCAGCACTGGAGATGCCACAATATCCACATTTCACCTTCCAGTACCTGCAACAAAATGGGTCACCAGCATCCTCTGCTATGGTATTTACTTGATCATGAGTTCTTGCCTTTTAGGGTGGAGCAAGAGAAGGCAGAGATGGGGGAGGCTAGGAATCAGTCTGGCCTTAGCATCTGTATCCAAGTGAATAAATATTGCTCCTTTGATCTTTGTTCTAAAATCAGTTATTTGTTGGGCTGGCATTGCACGTGGGAAACTGCCGGGTCAATTAAGAAGAGCTGTCATGATAAACTTACTCATGAGTTAACCTTTATTGTGCAAACATGGTATGGCACTGACATAAAACTGTGCTTTCCTTTAAAGGCCTGTACTGGTACATCTGTTTCTGTATCAAACACCTACTTTTTGCATCTAGTAATTACAAGTGTTCACAGTTTGAAATAACTGAAATAAAACTTACCTTGCAAATGCAACTAATTGTAATATCAAGTTTTATTGTTTTGTGGGTTCTTTTATTGATTAGAAATGTACAGGTTTTAAGTCATAAAAACAATGCTGGTTAAATAGAAATTCCCAACAACAAGTAGCTCAGCAAGACACCTGATCTTTTGAAAGAGATGTTGATAGATAACTTGAGATATTATTTAGTAAAATAAGGTACATATAAGATTTTGTGTGAATGTCTTCTCAAGGTTAAAAACAAAATCCATTTTTAAACAGCCATTCAGAAAGGCATCTAATTAAAGCCCTGTTTCTTTATTGCCAAAAGGCAATTACTTAGTGCCAGTATTTAATACAGAAAATATGCATGGTTTTTGCTGCACTAGTTTTTTAATGACTAAATACCATTGACAGCTCCTGGTGTAGTTCTGGGGCTTCCTGTTGCTCATGTACCACATGCCTTCCCTATACTGAGTGCTCTCAGTGTTTTGCAAAGGAATCCTTTATTTCTTTTGTGTAGAGAACCCCAAATGCAGTGCTGAGGGCAGAGCAGAGGCAGGGGAAAACCAGGCGTGCCAGAGAAACAGCTGAACAGAAGTGAGTAATTCACACTTTTATTTATCACCATGTTACCCACCCAACACGGTGAGGGGATTACAATGCAAGCAAATGAGCCATTTTAAATGTATCCAGCTTTCACAACCCTTGCAGGGAGGGCAGCTGCAGTAAGAAAATATACAAAATGCATTCTTAAAGCAGTTTCTGTCACTCTGTGCATTGCACTGCTGCAGTTGATGATTACCAGGGGGAAGGATGCAGAAAGTCCAAGGCTTTTACCACTGCTTGGAAGTAAAATTATAAAAATAGAGCTCAGTTGTCTGCAAACTTACAGGAAAAACTTGCACTTCAAATCATTTATTGAAAAAGAGATTCCAGGAGATTAGCCAGCAGTAGCAGGTAATTTTTACAAAATCAATCATAATTACATTGTTGTAATAACAGGCATTTTTAAACTGGTAAGGCTTTCAGGAACACAGATCCAAACCCACATGCTGAACTGTTCAGTGTTGCTTCCTTCTAAATGAACAGCCTGTAAAGCAAACACACAGCATAGGGGTGAATAGTCCTTAAATTGTTAGACTGCCTTGAAAAATTGCCCATCCAATGCAAGTAGGAAAACTTATGCAGTAGATTCATATTTCATGTACCACAAGAAGTGAAGATTTAGCACTGCAAGTCTTCTCAAGCTCAACCACAACAACATGGCTGTCATAGAACTCCTCTGAAAATAAAACTAAAGTGAACTGTATCTTTTCTTCCAGATGCCTTTTAAAATGTCAGGTGCTGGCCCATCCCTGAGTGATACAAACCCCAGACTGGAACAGCTGCTGGGTGTGTTGCCACCTTTCCAACTGCTCCACAGCCTTAATTCAGGTATTCTGTGCTCACATATCCCACACCTGTGTCATGGCCCAGGGTATAAACACCCCTATATGTAATTGGTATATATGTTTACCCTTTGTCCTTTGAACAAGAAAGGAATAAAATCTGAATTTGTTTTTAATTTTTTTAACTCTAAAGTGATTCCAGTACATTTTTAAGATACTGGTGTTATACCAGTTACCTGTACATAATTATCAGTGGTTATTTGTCCCCTTATAATTCATACAAAACAGTTCTTTATTAAGGAACATGAGCCAGGGGATTGCCTTTCAGTGCTACTGTTTGAAAAGAAGCAGGCAAGGCCACCCCTGACTACCAGTGACACACAATCATTTCAGCCTGACACCTTTGATGGTGCTTTGCAACACTCTAAACATAGCTCAGAATTAAATAGCAGGTCTTATTACATAAGCTGAAGGAAATGACAAGTCAAGGCACCTAAAATGAAGTTTGTTTTATGACAGTGGAGCTGTTTAGCTGCCTTTTAAAACAAGAATCTGAAGGAAAAAAATCCCAATTCAGGGCCCATTACTGGCCAGCTCTAAACCATTTGCAAAGTAAGTCTTCCAACATCAGTTTCCAAAATCAAAGCTAAAATATTTGCAGGCTATGAAATGCATTTGTAACTAGTGGAATATTTAGGCAGTCTAACATTGCCCCTTACCTTCTGTGAGCCTGGCTTTGCCCCCAGTAGGCTGACACAGCACAGTTGAGCACCCAACACACAGAACTACTGTCTGAGCGTGGCTGAACACAGTGGTGATCTTGTAGCATCCTGGAAAACAGCATTATTAAACTTTCCACGGGTGTTCCTAGCACGGGCTTATTGTTATTTATGTGTTATTCAATCAGATACTCTCAGTACACCTATCCAAAAATGCATCTCTATTTAATTGCACAACGTACCAGGTCAGACAAAGCAAATCATTGTTGTGGTCTGAAGTATTTGCTTTTATTTACATGCACAGGACAAGTTAAGTAACTGAAACTTATCACTCTACGTATGAAAATCAACTCAGCCTGGAGGCTGACAAGCCCTAATTTGCCTGTAATTTGTCTCCTGCAAACATGTCCAGCAGCTCTGGATTGGCCTTCTCTGCTGAACAGAAAAACACATGAAGCCAGAGAAATATTTAACTTGTAACAGGAGAACAGTGCTGTTGACAAAGTCCAGCAGCTGTGAATACAAACACTGCTGTTCCCAGCTGTGTTTGCTTTCTGTTTAATAATTGCTGCAGGTAAGGCAGGTGCTTGTTTGCACTCTATAAAACTCATATAACATTTAGATGAGAAGACTTTCACTAATTTCTCATGCAACACTTTTGTCTACAACTTCTAAATTCCATGACTGAGAAAGAATGAAATGACATATACATGGCTTAAAAAAGGGATTTTCACTACTTTGGGGTTTTTTTTTCCTGGAAAAGTATTTCTAAATAGCCAAGAGGAATTTCTGGAGAGAAAAAACTTGTAAAGGATTTAATGGAGACATGGATATAGAAAATAAATAGGTAAAGGTGAGCAGAAATTCCATTTTCAGCATGTGGGGACCAGAAAGCTAAGACAGAATATCTACTGGGAGGAGGGTGCTCAGAAAGCTCTGACAAGGGGATTGCTTGGCAGGGACAAGGACTATCAGACAGGGTGACAGATCTCTGCTTTAAGTCACAGAGAGTAACCTTGCAGAAAACTGCCAACAGCTCAACTTTAACCAATCTAACCAAACCACACACAGTTTACCCCCCTGAATGTGAACTCCCATGTTGACAAGCACGTTTTAGAGCCCAATCCATTTCAGCCCCAAGGTCAGAGCCTCCAAGAGCACTGAAGGAGGCACAAGGCCATTGCTATTTTGAGTGCCTTGTGCACAGGACTCTTGTCATTCCTGAAGCTCTTTGCTTTGCTCTGTGTGTCCCTCAAACTCAAAAACCAATTAACCCAGCAATAACGAAGGTAACAACCTCTGGGCCTGTGTTGACACTGACTGTATCCCAGTGTGTGCATTTATGGACACTGGTTTGAATAAAGGCTCAAAAAAAAAGTGGCTTAGCCTTCAAGCATGCATTTGTTTAAAAGTAACCACAGTTTAATTTCCAACTGTTTAAATGAATCTACCTCACTTTCAGATGGAAAACAATGTCTCAGAGCTCCTTAGAAATCTAGGCTACTAAGAAAGAATAAGATGATAAGAAAACCTGAGTACATGAACCTTCTCCTAGACAGGAAGATCACTACTGGAAGTAAGTCTGCATTTTCTTCCTGCAGCAGTTCCTGGGCAGTGAGTTACCAGCCTGGCCAACCTTTGTGCCCTGACATGGATGTAGCTGTGCTGACCAAAGCTGGTCACTGGCAGAGCACCCTCCTGTCGTGGTGCTAGAAAATCCCATGGTTCAGTTTATAAAGACAAATTTATTACACAGATGTCTCTGAGCCAAAGTAATGAGAATCTGTGAAAAGTGGACAGAGGCAACACCTTAAACACAACCCATGTGTGTGTGTGTGAGCTGCATCGCAGCCAGTTTTTGGCAGCAGCAAGGGCCAAAGGCAGCTGGGCTGGTTTACTGTCCATGTACACACAGAGTATCCCTCTACACATCCTTGTCACAAGTTTTCCTGGCTGCTCTTCCACAACCAACCAGCTTACTAAAGGAGGAAAACAATGTTGTCTTCTATTCGAAACTTTAAAGCACCCGTTTCATCTCACTTTTTGCACATGCAGATCCAGGGGGTTGGGTTTTTTTCCCTACTGGGGAGGGTTTCATAAAGGAAAAACAAAAGCCCAAAAACAATAACAAGGAAAACCTCACGTCAGACCTCCAAAACAAAACAAAAAGCTCGTTTTTCAAATTAACTTTTGAAAAAGGTTGAAAACACTTTTATCTTTTTAAAAAAAAANTTCTGCAAGGCGTAAACACTTTAAATACGTACCTGGACACTTCACGTCCATAAAGTAGGAGTTCGGGCTCTGCACAAGACGCTTCTTTTTGTGCTTTCTCTTCTCATCCTCCAGGGAGGGATGCACGAGGTCCTTGGCCAGCTGGGGGGGCAGAGGAGAAGGGCCCTGCGTTAGGGGGGCGGACCGAGGCGGCTGCGGGGGCCGCGGGCACCGCCCGGCCCGGCTGAACCGCCGCTAAACCCGGACTAATCTCGGGCTAAACGCGGGGAAAAAGCGGCAAACACGCGGTAAACAAGCAGGGTACTCACCGGCATCTCCGCCGCTCCCGCCCCAGCGCCCACCCCGCACAGCCCCGCACCGCCCCTTCCGCCCGCCGGGCCGCACCGCCGCAGGCCGGGGGGCCGG
>VXBX01001531.1:64624-88816 GCA_013400415.1 Scytalopus superciliaris
ATGGGATGGGAGGGATGGAGGGGAAGGGCGGGGGGCGCCGCCCGTGTCGCTGTGCGGGGCCGGGCCGGGCAGCGGGAGGGCCCGGGCAGGGGGCAGAGGGGGCGGGAGCCCGGCCTGGCCCCGCTCGGGGGGTCCGTCCCTGTGCCCGGGCCCTTCTCGGAGGGTCCGTCCCGAGGCCCCGGCCCCGCTCGGAGGGTCCGCCCCGGGGCAGCAACAGTTGTGCGGGCCGGGCCGCGATGGGAGCCCCGGGCCGGGCTCTGCCCTCGATGGGAGCCCCGGGCACTGCCCGCGATGGGATCCCTGGGCACTGCCCTCGATGGGATCCCCGGGCTCTGCCCGCGATGGGATCCCTGGGCACTGCCCTCGATGGGAGCCCCGGGCACTGCCCGCGATGGGATCCCTGGGCACTGCCCTCGATGGGATCCCCGGGCACTGCCCGCGATGGGATCCCTGGGCACTGCCCTCGATGGGAGCCCCGGGCACTGCCCGCGATGGGATCCCCGGGCCCGCCGCAGGGCAGTGTCCCTGTCCCCCCTCCCTGTCTGATGGCTCCTGTTTGGGTGCAAACCCCGAGACTGGCGGAGCGCCGGGGCCAGAGGTGAGAGCGGAGCCCGCTCCTCTGCCCCGACCCCCTCTGTGCTCGGGGATGTGGAGATTCGCGTCTTTGAGACTTGCAGGAGTTCCCTTCGAGCTCCTCAGCCGAGTTAACGGAGAGTTCCCAGCTCCTTGGTAACTAGGGGGGAGGAATCTCCTCGGCAAAAGTTGAGTTTTGTTGTAAAAATGGGTTGTGAAAGGGGTTTCCGAAGCTTCACTAACCCTTTATAATGACAGTGAGATGTGATATATCAAAACAGGCTGCTGTGACTCAGATCTCTAAGATTTGTCAGTTTTAAAATGCTTTCTGCTGAAATAAACCTAAGGAAAAATTCGAAGGTCTTCACTGAGATGTTGTTGAGTTGAAGTCTCAGCCTGGCAGGACTTGAGATTCACGGTTAGTTCCTCGTAGCTGAGGCCACTCACTTTCCAGGTGGAGTGCACTGGGTTTGAGATGAAAGGATAAACTGCAGTGCAGGTTGCTGGTGTTTTGGAGAGCAAAACTAGTGCTGGCTGTGAAAAAACAACACCAAGAGAATGAGCAGACTTTTCATTGAAAGGAAATTGATTTCGAGGTGAAGTGGAATAGCATGTGACTTGTTTTATGTTACCCTAATGCCCAGTCCTCTACAGACATTTTATTGTGCTGAACTGGGTGCACAAGGAAGAAATAATTTTTATTTAGGCCGATGTGATTGACTAAATGAGGTGTGGCTGGCATTTCTAATGCTTTAAGAATGTTTTTTTTCTGCATTTTTAATGGCACATTTCTCTTTGCAACCGTTTTCAAAATGCTGTATCAGTAACACCAGCTAATTAAGGCCTGAGTAGCATTTTACCTTAACAGGTATTTTGGTCTACCTGTTGTAGAATAAAAGGCTTAATAAACATTTATAAATGCTGCATCATCTAAAAAAAGCCTGTGTTGGTACTGTGCTAAATAGAAAATATCTCTTTATACTTCTAAGGAGAGAGCTCACATGAATGGGTGTGTCTGTCTTCCAACCATTTTCTTGATGTTTCTTGGACTGCTTAGCACCCTGATAGCTTTTTTTTCTCACTGATTCACTTTGAAGTCTTGGGGATTGTTATTATGATGCTGTTTTTCCTTACCTTATTCAGTAAATATAGGATTCGCTCTCATTTCCTTCCCTTCTATTTGCTTTTAGAAGGGCCTTAGTTTCAAAATGAATCAGCTCGAAGAAACTTACTAAAAACTGAGGCAAAAACTTTTAATTCCATGGGTAGTGTTTGTGGTTTCACAGTTACATTTTCCTTCTTGTAATTTGTTTCCTCCAATCTCTTTTTATTTTTCAGCAAAGGGCCTCCACAGAGCAGAGTTCACAATGCAGGAAATAGTGAAACTGTTCACAAAGTGCTGACGTGCACTCAAATAAAAATACTTGGGGTTTTTGCAGTCCTGCTCATGGATGGCATGTGTCACTTTGGGGTTGGTGCTGGGGATGTAACCTGTTTGCTCTTAGAGCTGTGCCCTTCCTCTCCCTTTCAGGGAGGCTTCTCAGCACTGCTCAGTTTTACAGTCAGAACTGGTCCCTCTGATGGGGAATTCCCCAGTTCTGGGCAATGCCATTTTTAACAAGCCTGCTTTCCCCTGACGGATAAAGCATAGCTGCCTGTGGTGTGGAGGGATGCAGGGCTTGTCTCAAACAGGCTGCCCTGCCACTTCAAGCTATAAGATCCCCAGATCAGCATTGCTTGTTGAGCACACTGAGTCTTCCTGGAGTACGAGCTGCCAGACTGTTTTGTGTGTTCTCTGCAAAGTGGGTTCTGCAATATGACAGTCCTTGTGATGTGTGTCCAATTAACAGTTATTTTAATTAGTATGTGTGATATTATGTGCCCTTAGTTCTCCCCTGGTCTGTCTCTCTGCTAACAAGATTTAACTGTAGAAGTCTGAGATGGTGTATGATTGAGATGTGTTTTATCATTTAGTCTTATGTACTTACCTATTTGTGAGTAAGGTGAGCCAATTAGAGGGTTTTTTTAACTATGTGGGGTTAAATGTTTGACCATTTCAACTCTTTTCCTAGATATTACATCCAGAAATTAAAACAAACCTTGTTGCCATGCTGAAAGGGTCCACATCATATCTAAGTACCAGATAACCTGCTTACAAGGTCCCACTCCTATTGTTCTTCGATAGCCCAACTAGTGTTGAATTACAACACTTCAGTTGCCAGGGCAATGGAAACACTTTCCAAAAGGAAAACAATAAAGTAGGAGGGAGATACGGAAATACTGTTTTATTATAGAATATTTGTTTTGCTTAGCCTCAGTGTTGATATTGTAGAAGCAAGCCAGTAATGAGTGGTAGTTACTTTGTGGTGGTGCGTGAGATACTTGTGTGGTACTCTGCAGGTTCCCTGCTGTTCTGCTGTCATGCAGAACATGCCTGCAAGGCTCCAGCCTCGTAGATTGCTTGGAGGTTGGGAAATAGCCCTTTGACTTTTCTCCCCAAGACTTTGCTCGTGCTGTAATCAATGTTGTGCTGCTGCAGACAGCAGGGACTTCCAGCCTGTGTCCTCTGGCCAGCAGTTGCATCAGAAGTAGGATAAAAGTGCAGTGCCTGTATATTCATGATTCACCAGACCTTTTTTATTCTTTTTTGAGGTTACTGTTGGTGCAAGAGTTTTTCTTTCTTCGTCTTGACTAGCTGGCATAGCTAATACCTTCAGCAAACTGTGCTACATTAGGAGGAGTGAGCCAGTGATCTTTCCCTCAGCTGATCCTTTCAGTTGTTCTCAGGATGTGTTTTCAACCTGTGAAAGCACCGCTGACCTTAATCAGCTTTAGACACAACAGGTCCTTGGCCTTCAGCAACTTGAAGTTTTTTGTATGGGGCTCTGTAGCTCTGTTTGGAGAATTTGTAAAAGGGCTGACAAGTCACACCACTGCTGTGGTCCCTGGGGAGGATCAGCTTTACACTGTGAGCAGGGGATCAAACATTTTCACAATGGGTGTTATGTAAGGTTATGTTGTTTGGTTTGCTTCCTGAGTGGAAACTTCTGCTTTTGCACAGTTCTACATGGAAAGTAAAATGCAGTTGAGTCAGCTCGTTTTCATACTTAACAGCTCCTAAAGCAAAACTTATCTTGGAGTATCTCATGTGCATTTTGCTTGTAGTTCCAGTGTGATATACAGGAATAGGAAGCATTAATTTAGCAGTCTCTGGGTATCTTAACTTGCCGTTCAAGTCGTGCTGTCTGGTAAAACTGGATTTGGTTTATCATTTGAAATAATAAGATTTATTCTTTGCATTCCTTTCAACTTTCTGTATCAGCTGGTTTCTGTGAGAGCGAAGTTGAATCTCTTTAGCTGATAGCATTTCTGACTCCATACAAAGGCTTGCTGACTGAAACAGAATTTGTCGTACTTATTTTTTTAATCCAAGATGATATCAGCATTTGGCAGGAAGTTGCCCACGAGATAATACTGTATCTGAGAGCTGAAACCATTTGTTGATTTTTACAGAAGTAACTTTTCCTTAGCCTACATCTTCCAAAATAGGACACTACTCTGGCAGGCAAGCCACGTGTGTGCTGACCTTTGAACACTTAGATGAAAATCCTTTGTCAAGCAAAATTATCAACTTCCCTTTTGCAGTGAAATTTCCACGTCTGTAATGTGTAATGGAAAATGTTTTAGCGTTTTCAAGTCAAATTGTGCCTCATTAAATATTCTTGTTCTTCTTCCTCATGGTTACTTATTCGTGGGATAGACAAAGGATCAGTTGTTGGTTTGTTGGGTCTTTTTTTGTCCCCCCTCCCACTGAACTTCAGCGTTCCCTGTCCTCACTCAATCAGTTTCTTTGGGCTTCTCCAGATGGTGGGAGCTGGAGAAGAAAACACATCAATGATGGATGAGCAAAGGGGGGGGGGAAGCACCAGGAGAACGTTGTCAGTAGGACTTCATTAATGGCCATTGCCACAAACGGGTTGTCAGTGAGACTTTGAGGTGGCTGAGCTGAGTTTTGGTGTCTCAGGTGGCACTGTTATACCTGTCTGTGAAATGGAAGGGGGAGGTCAGGGCTTGGGGGGTCTGGCACTGGGCTGTCTCTTCGGTACAGCATGAGGGGGAGGTCAGGGGTTTCCATGGAGTAGGGGCAGACAGGATTATGGAGGTAAATACCAAACTGGGAGGTTGATTTTGTTTTCAGGGCCAGTGGTGGGTGGTCAATAGGATTCTGTCCCAGTGTCGTAGCTAAAAGCATTTAATTTTGTGTTTCCTGTGACCTTAAACTTGATACTAACACCTGGTTGGTGACAAAGGGCATCTCAGACTTTGATTTTCATCTCCTGAAGAGGTGGTGTTACCCTGCTCTGTTCTGCAACAAGCCAGCAAGGGAAGGCAAATTGCTTGGCTTGTATTAAAACGCTGCAGCAGCTCTGGTGTTGCTCCCAAACACTGTGACAGATGTCTGACTGTTGATGCCCACTCCTCATTGGCAGATGGAGGTCTGTCTTGGTTCTGTGTTACTGCTTGGTTGAGTGACAGGAGGGCAGCTCAGAGCTGCTTTTGTGACTTGGTTTGAATGCAAAGTTAAGAACACAGACTAGCAGAGGACAAGTGAAGGGAAGAATGTATTGGTTGAAGACATACAGTTTCTGTTTGGGAGTTTCTTAATGTGCTTTTAGGAAGGATTTCCCAGTCCTTCTGCAGTAGGTCATTCTTTTAGCAGAAATACATCTTGAACTGTCTTGTTGCAGAATTTAGCTGAAATTATTATGATGATTATGATTGGTAATAATAATACATGCAGTATTTATGGTGATGTTTTATTTAATATTTTGTGGTAGAAGGTAGGTGGCTTTCATTCAAGGGATATTATATTGCTTTTGATGCTTAATTGGATGTTATGGTAGCGTAAATGCCAAGTAATCAGTCTGACTAGATACATAAAATAGATCTGGTGCTTTTCTAATGTAAATAAACCATGAATGATAGTAACATAAACAATGTTGCACTGTGCAAGACTCTTTCACAGAGTTAGAATCCCAGGATATCCTGAGTTGAAAGGCACCCACAAAGACCTCTGAGTCCAACTCCTGGCCCTGGCATAGGATGCTCCAGGAATCCCACCCTGTGCATCTCCCACCCAGAGCATCACCCAAACCCTCCTGGAGCTCTGGCAGCCTTGGGGCCGTGCCCACTGCCCTGGGGACCCTGCCCTGGCACAGCCCCAGCCATTCCCTGGCTCTGTCCCTGCTCACAGAGGGCAGAGCTCAGTGCCTGCCCCTCGTGAGGAAGCTGTGGGCTGCTATGAGGTCTCCCCTCAGTCCCTCCAGGCTGAAAAAGACCTGATGCTGAATGTCAGTGGCATTCTCTGATACGTATGGCAGCATCCAGGAATGCTGCAAGCAGACTCATCCCTAGGAAGTGTCTGGAAATTGGGAAAAACATGTTGAGTATAAGAAACTGGGCAAAGCTAAAGTGGCTCCAGCCAGGGCACAGACACGCTGCTTCAACCCCCATGCCCCCCAACAAAATCCTCCTTTGCTTCTTCTGCCAGAGAGAAACAGCTTTCCCTGGCTGAATCAAAGTATCTTGTCTGTATGGTGTGACTTATGTCAGGTGCCTGTATCAACCCAAGCTTGGAAGGGATACAGTCAGAATAACTGCCTGGGAGAACAACTCTGGCTCAGCCGAAGTGACTTAGAGAGGAGGACTTAGAATATGCAATACAGAAAAAGGAGGTACAGAAATTAATTAAAAGAGAATTAATTAAAGTTAATTCATTAAAAGAACCTTGTGTGATACGGGAAAGGAAACTGTTGCATGCCAGAAAGACAAGTATGGCCTTCGTTAGTAAGTTATGTGGTTTTGCCTGTTAATAAAGGTAGTAAAAACCTTTCAAGAAGGCTTATTTCATCATTCACATAAGAAGTTGAACAAAGCAGCCCTTCTTCCCTCATGTCCTTTGCTTCCCAAACAAACATAAAAAACCAAACCAAAGCTCCCATGTGCTTATTTACCTCCTGTTAAAACATGGGTTTAAAAAAGCCTCTGAGAAAAATGATGTTCTTGGGCTGTTGAGAGCACTGTCTGTAAAAATAACTCCAGTAACTTTAGACCTTCTGCTTTGACTTTTCAGCCTGATTTTGCTGCCTCACTTAAGTACCTTCCACACTTGCTTCTAAAACACAACTGTATTTCAGACTAACTGAAATTCCTGGGTTAGATTATTTATCTTCACAAAGGTAATTCTTACTGGATGAGACATTTTGATCTTCACAGATAACCGAGATCCTTTTGGACAGAGTATCAAGTTAAGAACTGCCTTACTGCCATTGTTGATGTGAGCTGGGCTTTCTGTTGCGTTTTTATCTCTCTCTGTGTTCCTGGTAATGCCCATATTGTCTGTGCCTTTTCTCCCAGTGTTAGCAGCTCTGTGCCCTCTAAAGTCCCAGCTGTTTAATGAATGGGATGTTCCTGCATTCTTACAAAACTTACAATAAATTCATCATTTCTGTCTTTACAATGGTCATGTGTAATTTATACGTGCTCCAACATTATCCAATTGAACTTGTTGTTCTCTCTGACACTGTTTGTGATGCCCCAGCCTCTGAAGGAGATGCTTGGCAGAGTTGTTGGGCTGTAGCACTGTCTGCCTGTACACACAACTGCTCCTCCACACCTGTGTCAAACCTGCAGCTGGTGACATTTGTGTGCATTGCCTGTCCCAGGCACTGCTGGACTAGAAGGTACAAAGTGCCTTGTTTGTACTGGGAGAGGGTGTTTTATCTCCAGGTGATCACTGGCTGAGCAGCTCTGGCCTTGCTTTGTGAATCCTGGGACGCTGTGTGCTCACTTTTCAGGGAGCAGCTCTGCTCTTTTAAACAGACAATGTGCTGGCCCCCAAAGTCTTTGTTTCTTCACTCTGAATAACGAGCTCAGTGTAGGCATCCAGGTCAGGTGGGAGCCCTGAGACGTCTGAGAGGCTTTTTAAAACAGAAGTGGCATCTCCATTTCTCATTGGACAGACATACAGGCTCATCAGGACCAAAAGTTACACCACAAAATCAAACCTAACCTTTTTGGCCTGTTCTTATTGTCACAACTGAAGCATGGATGTATGAAAAGTAGATAATGAACTTTAAATCATGGTGGCAAGGCAGTATTGGTTGCATGGGATTTTTTTAAATAAACCATTTTTTGACTTTTTGGGTGCTTTGGATGAGGTAGTTTTTTTTTTTTCCTGACAACAATATTCAGTTAAGAGTTATCTTGGTTAAAGACAGTGTTTTCTACATCTACTAATGTGTCTGGTTTATGGGCAGGAGATTTGGGATTATTTTTTCCTGTTCTTAGGGGTTCACTTTGGGGTTGGTTTTTTTATCTTGCCTATTAAATGATACTTTTGATAAGGACAGATCATATGTCATCTCAAATTAAGCACTGGGCTTGTGAAAGAAGAATCAAATACCTGTATTCATAGGCCACCTTCTGAATGGGGAAATCTGGTGTTCTTAGCCATTAAAGCTTATTTCACGTGGTAGAAAGCCATACACTGCACATCCCAGAGAGCTGAGGGAGAGAAGAGCTCCCAGGTGGGTGCTCAGCTCTGCCACAGTTCTTACAGGCTCAGTGGTCACTGCAGCTCTTCCCCTTCCAGACCCAGCCACAGTTCCTGCTCTAGCCTGGCAAGCCTCTTGGGGGCTGCCAAAAGGCCTGTATTAACTAGGGCTTTAATTTAAGCTTGGTTCAGTAGAGTCTGTGCTCTGCTCCCCAGAGGAGGAGAGATGTGACTGCCTGTACCGGTACTTGGAGGTTGTGCCACCAGTTATGGGTGATGGCAAAGCGAATTATGGAACTCACCCGGATGGAAACCAAGCTGTGCAGAAGAGGAAAGGATTTGGTCAGGACTCTTGCTCATGGCTGTGAAAGTGTAGCCTCAGCTCAGCTCTGTTGGCCAGTTGCATTTGCTGCTCTCCAGTTGCACACTGGCCTGCAAGGAGTATGTTCCCCAGGCAGCTCACTTGGTGCATTCCTCTTAGAGACAGGCAGTCTATAAATAATCCTTAAAATAAACAAACTTCGCTGTCTGTATCAGTAGTGCAATTTTAACCTCTTTTAAAATTATTTTAGATGAAACCGAGTTACCACCAAGTGTGGCTTGTCTTCCATCCCAAACAGAATGAGAGGTAGACCATAAGTTAATTTCTGGGCACTTTTATAGAGCTGTAGTATGTAGACTGTAAGCTCTAGAGAACATCCTGCAGGGACTTGGCCCTTTGAAAGCTGTTGTGACAGTTGATAATTTCCCTCATGTCGAGCAGTTTCTACTCCTGTGTTGTTTCATAGTCTTGAATTTTGTATTGAGTATTTGTGGTGTTTAAAACTGTGGGTTCCAAAGGTTGCTCAAAGCAAAGGTCTTAGGAGCAGGAAACTGCCTTATGCTGTATATGCACATGGCACCCCCATTCTTTATTGCCTTACCTACTTTGTGTATCTTTTGTTTGGCAGTGTTTAAACTTTAAGGACCTTACTGGATTAATAACTTCAAGGTGCAAGACACTGCTCTGTGTATTAGATTCTTTGGGGGGGTAAATAGTTCGATGAAGAAAGGCCAATTAACCTGAAGGAGCCTGTTGAGCCCACTCAGTTTACCAGTGGGTTGTGGATTCCTGTGGGCTGTCCAGAAGGGATAGAATACAGTTTATCTCTTTAAGCTGAGAAAGAATAACTAAAGCTGGTTGCACTTGTGTTTAATTCTAGATTCATTTATTTTACAACTTTTGAAAAAAGTGTTGCCCTTTGTCCTGGTGTGTTGCTTCATGTTAATCTGCTGTATTTTTGAATGAGTGCAATAAAAGGCTACTGCCTCTTTAATTTACATAGTGATACAAGACATTGCTGAGATCATCTGAAAATTCCTTGCAGATGTTACCAGGGACTAAAGCCAAATGTTCAAGTTCAAAATGACTGGACTTTGTTCTTTTGTGTGAGGCTGCATGACACACTGGTGTGTTGCAAGTGTTCCCCACCCTGCCTTTGACACTGATCTTGAGTCCTACTTCGTCATGTTTTTATTTTTACTGTAATTCTTCTAGAAAGATCTAATATAGAAGCAAATTTCTGAAGCTTCATTTGTCTACCTTCACAGAATGAGACAGTATACTGATGTAACACAAGAAAATATTGCCCTAAACCCCACTGAAGAAAACAGCTGTGTATTTTTTCACCATGAGGGTGGCACAAGTTGCCCCAGGAGATTTTGGATGCCCCATTTCAGGCCACTGTTCAAAGCCAGGCTGGATAAGGCCTTGAGCAACCTGGTCTGGTGGGAGGTGTCCTTGCCCATGGCAGGACTGGTTGAGACTAAATGACCTTTAATGACCATTCCAACCCCTTCAGAATAACAAAAAAAGGAGTAATTCCTTTGTAAGCTTGTAGGGAAAATACATGGGAGCAAATTGATGTCCCTCAGCTGTAGGATGCATATGGAGAACACCAAATTTCTGGTAGAACCTTTAGGTCTGTTCATGGCAGGTGATGAAACTCTCAGCTCTGTTCATGTGTGTCCACACAAAACTCGTGTGTGATCAGTGCTGATGTCTCATATCCATCACCTTGTGGTGAGCAAGGTGTGTCCTGAGCACTCCAGTGCCCTCCTGAGTATAATGCACTGGTTGATTCTGACCTGTCTTGGAGATGAGAGGCCTGAGATGCTGCTCTCAGACTGAGACCCATCCCCTGTGCTGGAGAAGTGCTGCTGCTCACCAGCCCTGGGGGTTACCTCTGCAGCTGCAGTCACTTGCTGTTCACAGGATGCATAACCTGTAGGGAGGACTATTTCCCAAGTAATTCTCTGCCAGGATTCAGCAAACATTGATTTTCAGTTATGTGCCTCTTCTCACTTCCTTCTTTTGAAGGTGAGTTGCAAATCTTCTTGCTCAGTTTGAAGTTGCTTTTAATTCAGCCTTAGCTCTGAGGGACTGCAGAAATTATCTCCTTTCCTTTTGTGTATCTTGAAGACTTGCCTGTCTTGCAGTAAAGAAGTTGCAACATGTTCTCCTTTTCCAGCTCAGCCTATTGAAAAAGCCAACCCCCACAACCCCACATATAAACACAGTAGGATAGGAAGGGCCAATGCTGTGCAGTTGGAACAAACCCAGCTTGAAATATGATGCACCAATTCCAGTTGTCCTGATGCTGATGTGCTCAAAAGGGTAATGAGACTTTGTGCTTTGACTCCTTGCTTTTTACTGTGATCCATGTGCAGTGGTGGGGAGTGCCACAAAGTTTGTGTTTATCTGGGAATCCCACTGGCAAAAATACTTTTTGTTCCATTTAATTTTACTTTTCCCATTCTTACTTCAAAGGATTAGGGTAAAGATTTAGATAAGTGGAAAGAGCTTCTTTGAGAGGGTGAGGTTTTTGTTATGTGCAGGTCATGCAAAACAGATCCCTTAGTTTTAATTTTAATAAACTGTGGTGCATCTTTGATAGAGGGGACTAAAATGAGACTCTTTTCTAACAAGCAAATCAGTATTAATTTTTTCACGGTTTCTTTGCCAAATTTTGAGTTTCATCGCTTTTTAAAATTCCTTTGGCTTGCGTATTTTAGAAAAGCACAGCTAAACAATTTAAAATGGTAGTACATTGAGTGCTTGTTTGGTTTTCTTAAATAAAGCATTGCTTTGCCAGAGGTGGAGAAACACTCTGCAGTGGTGGATGTTCAGGCTGGTGGACACTATCAGAGATTGACTTTATTTGCATCCTGCAAGGTGTTGATTTCCTGTCCAATCCCTTGTTGCAGCTGCACGTGTAAGGCCCAGCTGCTGCAAACCAGTGTTGAGCCACATGGAAAATTAGCTTAAAATACCAGTGGATTGTGTAAGAGAAGTAAAGTTTAAGAATTCCAATATTTGCCTGCCAGTGGCTACTCAGTGATTTTAATTTTTTTTTAACATTGATTTGTATGTGTTTCTCTTCTGCCTGTCTTTTACTACTTGTAAGAACACTCAAAGACATGACCCTCCCAGTCCTGTTGGGCTGAGCAGAGACCAGAGCAACCTTTACTTTGGGGAGGGATTTGCTGGTGCTGCTGCTGGGACAGCTGATTTGCTCCAGCCAGAATACTGGGGTTTGCTTCCTTTGTGCTGGAGCATCTTCTGTGTTGGGAAGAACATGCCAGAGGATGTGCTGGTGGGGACTGGGGGGGACTGGTGCAGGGGAAGGCTGTGGTGGAGTCCTGGCTGCAACAGATACTGTAGCCTGGAGAACCTGAGCTATGCCCTGATGGCTCCAGGGTTAAAACCGGAGTGAGGGCAGAACAAAAGAGTAACAGTGATGCCCTGAGTAAGCTACTGTTCTAAAAACTAAAGTAACAAAACGAGCTGTTTCAGCCTCCCTGCTCAGCCTGTCCTTACATTCCTGCAGCAATTGCGTCAGGCTGGTTTTGTTGAGGTGCCTGGTGGCAAACCATTGGTGCTGGAGCTGGAAAAGGAACCTTTGCAAGTGTCCTGTGTGTTTAATTGTTGTAGTGTTGTGAGCTCCTTGCAACATCTCACAGTGTGTCTCTAGAATTCTTGCACTGCAGGTTGATTTGGGGTAAAACCTGCCCAGGTGGGTTGGAATAAGAAGGAATAATGGATGTAGGGAGTGGAGGCTCCCGTGGCTTTGTGGGGGACTCTCTGTGTGGCACCAGGGACACTGACTGCTCCTCAGTGGGCAGATTTCGCTGCCCAGCATATTCTTTGACAGAGTTTTATTGGAAGCTGAGGAAGAAAACAGCCTCAGTACAGTGAGCAGAGAGGATGCAGCTCTGGCCTGCAGTCAGCAAGGATCTGGAAAGGATTTTGAAGAACAATAACCCTCAGCCACTCTTGCCCTGTGCTGCGAGGGAAGTGCAAGCAGTTACAGCCCGAACCAACACACAGTTCCAATTGCTGCTTGGGCTTCATCCTTGCAGCCTGCAAGTCTGACATTCCTGCAGCCAAAGCTCCTGTGTCACCCTGAGCTAGTATTTACTCACTCGTTAGGTGGGCTGCAGTGTGAGACCTCTGTGTACTAAATAACTAAATAACTAAATAATCATTCTGGTAGCATCTGCACTCTAAGAATTGTTCTGGGTGCGTGTTTTCTTGAAAGCTTCTAAAACCCCAACCTCAGGTGGACATGCAAATGTTTCTGGGCTTTTTGTCCCTCCTGGAAGAGCAGCATTCCGTGCTGCATTGTAAAACTGCAAGCTGTGTCACCCTTTGCAGGCAAACTTTGAGTCACAAATTGCTCCTCTGTATCAGACCCAGGAACTTGCCAGCCTTTCGTGTGCCGGCGTGCAGAAGAAGAATTCACCAATAAAGGACATTTTCTGTCCAGAATGACTTTTGAAGTGCTGCAGTTACGGAGTGCCTTGCAGGGTGTAATTGCAGTGTGGCTGTAACCAGATGGTGGCTGGTCCTGAGCACTTGGCAGGAAGTGGTAGCACATGTCACCAGGCTTGCTCTACAGAACGTGTGTAGCTCACCACTTCCTGACACTGAGCTCAAGAACAAAAGAAACACCAGTTTTCTAGTTCATTTTAGCCTCTCAAAAGTTGCATTTGTTAAACATCACAGAGTCGTAACAGAGGTACTTGTGGCCTTTCCCTTTAGATTCTTCTTCTGGCTTTGGAATTCATCTGGAAGGATTTTGGTGAAGTTCGTTCTAGAAATCTCAAGTTCTGAGAAGATTCTTTTTTGGTGCAGATTCTGAGCTTTAGAAGTGGTGAAAGGAATGGCTGTATAAATCACTGTGGCAGTGGCAGGGAAATGACTAACCACAGGAAACCAGTGTGTGCCAGACATGGATGGGTGCACATGGGAAGCTGCAGTTGGGAGTCTCCCCCAAAGACCAGCCCTGCAGGATGTCTCTGTCCTTCTGCTGGGGCTGAGCTTCAGGAGCTCCCAGGGCAGGCAGAATTAGCCTGGAACCACAGCAGCCTCTGAGCCCAGTTTTCCTGACAGTTGTCACACTAAAGCTTCAGGGCAAGGCACAAACCAGCTTTTAAAGCTGATTGAATTTGCTGTTGCCACGATACAATACTCCTTCCAGAGAAATCCCTATTTGTGCTTTATAACCTTTGAGGCCAAAGCAAAATCTATTCAGAGCAAAGGTTATTTGTTTTCAGACCTGAATACAATTACCTGTGAGCTCAGCAGCTGGGATTGCACCTAGTTAGGAGGAAAATCTTTACAGCAAGGGAGGCAAAATCCTGTCCCTTGTAAAATGGAAACACTTGCCAAACCCCTGTTACACAGAACAGGGGTTTTTGGAAAACACACCTAATTCTTCTGTCACTTTTAGAAGAGTGTGAATTACTGGAAGTGTCTTTCAGCCTGTAAATCTCCTAGTGAATCCTGGGAAATTGCAGTTGTAGCAGTAGTCGTAGCATTTTAAATTAATGCAATTAATTTCATATGCTGTTAAAGTGCTGATGTGATATTTCTTCTCATAATTTGTATTCTAACTAATGAGCTGAACTAGGTATCCATAGCACATTAAGATTAAGTGGCTGATACTCGGTATTTTCAGTATATTAAAACAGTAATATTGCATGTGAGAAGAATGAAAGTCAAATAGCTAATGAATGTCAATATTTCATATTCAGGTTCTACTGTGGTATATTAAAAAATCCCATAGCTTCCTGTTTAAGTGATGGATGAATTCTTGAAACTAGAAACAGCATTTTTACTCTTGATAATTGTCAGTGAAATTGCATCTTAGGAAAGAAGAAATTAAATAAACAAAAAAACTTACCCCCACCCCCATTTTATCCAAACTGCGACTAAATATGAAGTAACTATTTAAGATTCAGTGAAGAGAAAACGGGCTATTAGTTTCAAAACAGGTTAATTTGGGGGGTACATTGGGGTGACTGCCCAAAAATCTCTGTCATGTAGTGAGACTTGAGCAATCTCAGTTTGGCCTTTGTTATAGTACAGGTTTAGAGATGCAAAAGTTAAAATAGTTAGGATAAAAGCTAGTCATTTGGAAATTTTAGGTTGGATTCAAGATCCATCTCACCCCTCTAGACCTTTAAAAGACATTCTTAAGCCCTTCTGAATTAGTTTTTTGGTTTGGTTTTTCAATCTATGAGTGAAAATCTGTTTTCAACATCAGTGTGAGAACTGATGGGTACTTTGGTACCACGTGGAAGGGGGGAAAGGAGAGAAGCGTTTCCTGCATACCTTTTGGAGCTTCCTGGAAAATCGAAGTTGCTCTTAAATGCATGTTCCTGAAAAAGGGCAATTCCTGGTCTGCTCCAGCCACCTGCAGTAACTGTGTGTGAGACCTTGCTGTGTTACCAGCTACTGTGGTGTCTGGTTAAGCATCACTTTGCAGAAGCAGGTGCTGGCTTGGAAAAGGAATGAAGGGCTCACAGTGTGTTTTTAACTTGGAGGGACCAGGGAACTGACTTCAACTGCAGGGGCTCCTCCAAAGTTCAGGAGGAATAAACATCCAAACTGGGGACCTTACTGGTGTGAAATGGAAGGATGTTGAGATCAAGTCTTCCCTAATAATCCTGACCAACTAGTAGTGAGTCTGAGTTCAGTCTGTCATTCAGAATAATTTATCCTTGTCTTGTTGGGTGCAGCTGAAAACCTTTGTGCACTCTCAGCACTTCCTGCTGTGGGTAAGAGATGACAACTTCAGAATAATTCTTTTGACTAAGTGTGCTCTTACCAAATTGCCCAAAGGAAACTGAACACTTCCCTTTCATCAATTGCAAAACTTAAGGGCATCTCTTTCTCTGGCAGGAATCGACTTTAAGATCAGAACAATAGAATTAGATGGGAAGAAAATCAAGCTGCAAATATGGTAAGTGTTGCAAAGCAATTTAAGTTTTCAGTGAATATTGAATGAATTTAGAGAAGGAATACTTCATAGCTTTTGAGCTTCAGAGTACCAGAAGTTTCATACCTGTTATTCCTGGCCTGTCCCTGAGGTTTAAGCTTTTTCCTGGCTTGCTCTTGGGAGGGCTCTGCTTGAAGAGCAGGAACAGGAAACAGCCAGTTCACTGCAGGCACTTCAGCAACTCCCCATTCCATCAAAGGCTCTGCTCCTAAATGTGCTTGTAGCTGCTCCCTGTGGAGGAGACATATTAATTCCATAGCTGTAAACTAAAATATTCAACCCAATAAAATGTCATCTCCTCTGGTACTTTGGTTTTTTTAATCCATGTCTGAAAATCTGTTTTCAAAATCAATGTGAGAACTGATGAGTACCTTGGTACCACGTGGAAGGGGGAAAAGGAGGGAAGTGTTTCCTGGATACCTGTTGGAGCTTCCTGGAAAATCTAAGTTGCTCTTAAATGCATGTTCCTGAAAAAGGGCAATTCATGATCTGCTCCAGCCCAGGGGAGGCCCATCTGTGAGGCCCAGGGGAGTGCCAATGCTCCATTCTCTCATGGGGGGTGAGCAGGAACTCAGTCCCCAGGTAGCAGCAGGTGAGCATTTCTGGAGTAGGATTGTTACACCTGCCCAGCCAAGAGCAGAGGGGATGTTTTCTTAGTGATCAGTTATCAATTCGTTGTTGCTCTGTTTAACAAGACACCTCTGAGTCCAGCTGAGTGTAAACCAAATGACTTTTCCCCCTGAACTGCAGGGATACAGCAGGGCAGGAGAGATTCCGGACCATCACCACAGCTTACTACAGAGGAGCCATGGTGAGTGCTCAGAGCCACCAGGCACAGCCTGTGCCCCTGGTTTGCTGGGCTGGGGCTGTGTCAGTCAGGCTGCAGCTCAGCACAGGCTCACTGTGGCTTGACATGTGGGCAAGGAACTTTGTGGTTTGGTTGGGGGGGTTTTTTGTCTGTCTTTCCTTTCTTGAACCTGCTGGTACCTTGTCTAGGCCTGTTTTTGTGATGAAACTTCAAGCCCTATTGTCTGTTTTAATACAACTAATGTTTTGGCAGATTGTAATGAAGGAAGTTGCCAAGCTTTAATCAGACATTTCTCTTAAACATTTAAAGTGTGTGAAAAATGGGTAATGAATTATTTTAATATTCAAAGCGTGTTTCACTGAACTGCTTTTCCTTCAGCCAGTAAAGAATGCAAAGTCTGGGCTAGAAATACCATCACCTGTTACTTTTTCCTCCACTGAGAGTGACTTGAAGTCAAATAAGTGACTCCAGCCTGTAGCCTCTGTGGTGCCACTGCTTGGAATGGCTCTCAGTGCTGTGGTGTGAGATCCTTTCTGCTGGGGCACTGCTCATTTTGACTTGCTGATCACAGGCTGTGCTTCTGTTACATGTTCTTATTGCTTTGCATGAACAGTGGCAAAAGATGTTAAATAATAATATTTTGGGTCAATTCCCAGCCATGGCATAAAGCCTGGAGAAAGGATTGTAGGTGGATAAGTCTGAAGCTGAATTTCCTTGCAATTCAACCTACAGCATACATCAGAAGTCAGCCAACAGTGCGAGTTCATCTAATTAGATTTTCCTAATTTTATTTAGGGAATTATGCTGGTGTATGACATCACAAATGAAAAGTCTTTTGAGAACATCAAAAACTGGATAAGAAATATAGAGGAGGTAAGTGCTTTGTTTCATCTTAGGATTTTCCTGCGATAAACAATAATCAAGTAATTATTCACTCTCATTATAGTAGCCACCATATCTGGCCAGGTTAGACTGTGCAGTGAATGCAGCTGTGGTTGTTAATGGGGCAAATATTGTTCATTTAAGGATAGAAGGTAGAAAACTCAAGTTTAAAAAATAAACATGAAGTGTTTCAAAACTGCTCTTACTCTGTGACTTACTGTTCTTTGTTTTGGGTGTGTCTAAGGGATGGGAAGCAGCAACATCTGAGAGTGTCCACCTTTCACTCATTTGATGAGAGAGATCTCTCATTTCAGTTCTTACTGTGTGTCCAGTTAGAGAGTTTTGACTTTTTCACTTGGTCTGGGTTAAGCTTCATTCCTGTTAATTTACTGTGAGTTCTTTAATGGGACAGGTAGGGATAGGTCATTATGAAGTTAGAGGAGAAACCTTAATTTTAGTGGAGCTGTAATTAGGTAACAGAATCCTACTGTTTTGTTTTTCTTAAACATAAAATTCATGGGCTTTTCTTTAGTGTTGTTCTTTGGCTCTTAGAATTCCTATATTAGTGACCAATTTCATCCAAGAGCGACTGGGCTAAAAAAGTTCCCTTGTTGTAGTGACTGTTACTTTAAGAAGTCTTTTATTAATGATCCATTTTAAAAATGCAAGTGTATCCCATAAAAATACTCCAACTAAATACCTCAAATGTCCATGCACCACTTGGAATTTAAGTATTGTTACATTTCCAGAATAGCCAAATGCCTGTGCACATGTGCAACCTGGGACAGAGCTCATGGCACAGGTTTGGTCTATAATAATACTTGGTCAGATGCAGTATAGGAGTATTTACTCCAAGCTATTTTAATATTTGAATTGCTTGTTTCAAAAATCAGTCTCTCTCAGTAATGCCTTGGCATTAGGTAATTTCTTTAAAATAAAATAGTCGTGGAGAAGTTTGACACAAAAGTTTCTTTCAAACAATGATGGACTTTGTTCCTGAGAGGTTCCTTTTCCTTCTCTCAGCATGCCTCTTCAGATGTAGAAAGAATGATCCTGGGTAACAAGTGTGATATGAATGAGAGAAGACAAGTCTCAAAAGAAAAAGGGGAAAAGGTAAGATTTGGTGATTTACCCTATTCCGAAACCTATTTCTCTCAGGATTTTAGTTCCTGGGTGATGGGTGTGTTTTATGAATGTGAGACATAACAGGTCTCAAATCTCATTTCAGATGTTCAGGATGCCAGGTTTGGGGCTTTTGTTTTTAAATAGCACTTGACTGTCTTTGAGTTTGAACAAATTTAATGTTGCTGTTGTGTTGAGGGCAAGATCCTGTAAAGAAGGTTGACCTTTGCTGTAGTGTGGTGTGTCCAGGTCTCAGGGTAACATTTTGTGTGTAGGTTGATCATGTATTCAATTCACCATGGTGGGGACTTACTCCTGTCATAAGTGCTGTTAATTAAAGCTTAGGTAATTAGTTGTTCTGCAGAACAAACAAGTGAGTAAGAGCCCTGTAAAATCTAAAGCAGTGTAATTGCTGATAACAGAGCTGATGGCATCAGTGTGTAGGTAGCTGGTCCATAAATCCATATCAATAAAGATTCTAACCTTATTGTTCTTTCAAAGCCTAAATATGTCTTTTTGTGAGAAATCAATCTTTTTTTGTTTGTTTTGACTTTATATGATGGTGTGGCCTGTTCTACTACTCTGTCTAATTGTTCAGTGACTTTAATGTCATTGCAAGAGAAAAGCAATGCTTGGCTTTGTTTTTAAAGCTTGCTGCATCATGCAGCATCTCTTCTGCTATGAACTTATGTGAAAGATTCCTTCAAAACCACTGAAAATCTTTAACCTCTCTTCCAGTTAGCAATTGATTACGGAATCAAATTTTTGGAGACAAGTGCAAAATCCAGCATAAATGTGGAACAGGTAAGAGATGGGTGTTACCCTCAGGTGTGTGTGAATTCCTGCTGTGCAGGGATGTTTGGTCATCTGCTGGGCTTCCTGACCTGATCTGGCACCTGAAGGCCCAGCTGTGCTCCTGGGTCACCCAGCTGCTTATATTTAGAGAGCTGCTGTTACAATCCAGCTGATTTCTGCTTTCTGGTGGTGTCTGGGATCTTTTCTTAAATGGGTGTGAAACACTGTGGTTTACTATTACTGCAGCAAACAGTTGCTTCAGATGTCTGTGCCTTGCTACTTAAATTTCAAGTCCTTTTGGACGGGGAATAGGTGTAATTTTAGAACAGTGCTTTGTGCAGGAAATTGGATACCAGAATCTTTACTTTGAAGATAACAGAGCCTTCAGGCTGTGCAGAGGAGACTGAAATGTTGTGTGTTAACCTGGAACACCAGGTCATAAGTTAGAAGAGGAAGAAGACTTAGAATACAATCTAGAGATTTGTAATTTGTTTCCTGCAAATAAATTCTGTGCTAAAAACAGAAGATTCCTACTTATGAGAGCATAAGGAAATGGAACTGGAAGGAAGAGCTGGCTCAAGTTCAGTCTGTCTTACCATAAATCACTCATGTCATCTCAGGAAGGGTGGAGGAAGGATCTTAACTGTATGGAAGGTGTGGATAAAAAAAAAATAAATTAAAAGGCAGTTACATTAAGATTCATTCATACAGTAAGGTAGACTTGCTCTTAAGTGTTGTTCCTGTACCTAATAATTTAAAAGCCATTCTCTGGGATACACTTTAGAAGTCCTCCAAACACACCAAGTACTTAATTCAGATCATGCAGCTGGCAAATTAACTGAGAACTGAAGCCATTGTTACTTTAAAATAACATGAGAGTGTCATGACAGCCAAGCCTGATTTTTGGGATTTCAGGGTGCTTGTTTTGCAGGACAGTTAGAAGGGGCTGATTGGCATGGTGCAGCATCTGGAGCAGGCTTTGACCCGATTTTGGGGCACTGTGGCTCTTACAGCAGGCACTGGAAGGGTGAACATGAGCAGCAATACCAATGGTGGATTGTTTAGTCTCCTAATAAAAGGCCCCATCTTCTTCAAGAGTCCCTCTGGGTGGTTGACTTGCCCTTTCGTGACACGCCTGCAGTTTCATTTCAGCCCTTGCGAGTCACTGAATGCACAGCAGGAGTTTGTGCTTATTCCAAATGGTTTGGCTGGCTGAGTATTTTTTTAAATTGTCACGTGAATAACAAAGAAAGCATTAAAAAATGCAGCTGGTGCAGGCATTTGGCAATCACTAATGGTTTAGTCTACTTCCCACCAAATGCTTAATTTGTGGGAAATTACGCAATTGACATTCCTGTGATCAGAAGTGAATTCATTTATTTGCTGTGATTTAGTTGCATTAAATGAGTGTCTGAGCACAGCGAGAGGGAAAGTGGTTGCACTTTTTACCTTCTGGAACTTGGACTGTTAGGTTCCCAGATAGCCTAAAGTCTTGCTTTTCCCTGCTTTCTGAAGCACTGCAGAGTTTTTCTGCTACAGAAGGTTTTTTGCTCCTTCATACATTGAAGTCTGGGATGCTGAGATTTGCCAGAGTAACTATTTATGGGGGGTTTTGTTGGGTTTGCTTTTTTTGTGTGTAAAGGGATGTTAGAAGCTTAAATAACCTTATAGACAGCAAAGATTTTGGAGGGCAGAAGCAAGCTGACCTTGCTGTGAATTCCCAGTATCCTCAAACCTGCCTGGGTTTCCAGTTGTGATGGACACTTCAGTTTGGGGGGAGATAAAAAGAGGATTAGTGTATGCAGCTTTCTCCTCAGCTGATTTTGCTTTCCCCCTCCAGAGGTATGCAATGGAAGCAAGTTAACTTGCTTCAAAGATTGGCAAGATGGAGATTAAAAAGAAATAGTTTTTTTCTTCTAAATCATGTTTATTGAAGTTTTAAGTTTACAGATATTGTATAAAAAGTATCTTGCAACTCCAAGTGCCATTGGTGGCCTGCAGAACACTGTACTGTTAACGTGTCTGGCTGTTCCAAATCTGTCATGGCCTTATTGTGTCTTGGGACTAACTCTTGTTTGTTTTTTCTTTATTTCCACTCCTCACCAGGCATTTTTCACACTTGCACGGGACATTATGACAAAGCTCAACAGAAAAATGGTTTGTATTTCCAATTAGCATACAACCTGCATACAGTGAGAGCACAGCTCTAGTAACTGGCTGAGTAGTAGCCCTGCCAAAATCTCCTGGGGATTACAGGGGTTGCTACATCAAATCTGGGCACCCAGTGATTTATCACGCTTTATTGCACATCAGAGCATAACTGTTCTTTATTTTCCATGAGCATTGACATTGGGCAGCCTGAAACTGATGTGTCCTTTCAAAATGTAAAAGCTGATCCTTGCTTTATTGCATAGTCTCTTCTCCAGCTAACGCTCAAGAGCTGGATTTTTAGGTGAATGTTTCTTTTCAAAATAGAGAATTTTATCGAGCAATTAACAGAGTCTGGCTAATTGAGGAGCTCAAGTTGCTCTGGTTATTGCCTTGCAAGGGTGGGGGGAAACGGGGAGGGAAACTAGGAAAGCTAGATGTGTTTTTTTGTGCATTTTATGATGCTGATGTTCTTTTCCCTTTCAGAATGACAACAGTTCATCGGGGGCAGGTGGGCCGGTAAAAATAACAGAGAATCGATCTAAGAAGAGCAGCTTCTTTCGATGCACGCTACTTTGATGAACTTCTAATGATAGACTGCAGCACACTTAGAACCTTTTCTGCTTCTTTGAAAGCACAGGGTCACAAAGCCTCAGAAATAATACCACCAAGCTGCTGCTGAGAGCTCCATTGAACGTAGACTGCGATACACAAAATACCGAGTGGATTTTGCTCACTAAGCCTATTGACCTGTCAGGCTCTTCTTTCTCAGATATGGAAGCTATGAAGTGGAGACACAAATGCAAGAGTTAACCTATTTTCCTTTTTTTTACTTTCTGTTTTATTGCCTGTTGCAAAAGCTGCTATGTTTCTTTTAACTTTGCACATCCATATTGGCCTCTTACTGCCTGTTACAGCACAATCTTACATTTGTATTTGCACAGTTTGACTTGTAAGTAAGATTCTTAACAGATTTGTGCAGGGTTTTCTTTCTCTTTTTAAGCAAATTCATTTTCAAGCAGAAGAGCCAGGGGAAAAATGAAGTCTCACTTCCATTATTTCCTATGCTGTATACTTGTGGCCATGCAGTATGGATGTTGTCGCCCCAGTGATGAGAATTACTGTAACAATTGGCATTTAACAATTTGTATGGATTTTGCTCTCCTAGATGCACAAATCTGTTCATGCAGAAGCTGTGGCTTCTATCCTGAATGTAGTATGTCGCTTCTCTCTCTCTACCAGACTCAGCAAAGTTGTGTTCTGAATTGACAGTCACTGTCTGATTCACAGATGCACCTTTCAGTTATTTGAATAAACACAGTGTCTTTCCTCACTTACCTCCCCTTTGTCAGCTCAAACTGTCTGCACCTTTTTTTTTGTTTCTGATGAGGAATTACACTCTGGAGTTGAAATCATCGTCACAAATTGGCCTCGTCACTCTCACTTAAGTGGCTTGTGGAAGCTGAATGCATGAGTCTTGCGTAACCTCTTTGGGATTCACTTGTTCAGAAATGACTGCTTCTAAAGGTGACTTCCATTCCTGCTGTAACTCTGAGGGTGGTTTGTTGATGTTAGTGTCCAAAGCCAGCTTCCTGGGCAGCTGCTGAGGGTCTGGAGCTGTGGCATTAGGGCTGTCGTGTACTCCCAGCTCTGCAGTAATGCTGACTGTGTGTCCTGGTCTGCTCCAGCAGTTGTTTTCCATCCCTGGCACAGTGACCTAGACTGTTAGAAGCAGAGGTGAAACATAGTTGCCTTTTTTTTACTCAACTGAGCATTGTATAACCTAGTCTTTGTTCTACTACTTTTTTATTGTCTTCTGGAAACCCTTCCTCGATGAGCAATTGAAACAGGTGCTTTAGTTCTGTTGGTGTGCCAAACGTGGACCATTGTAAGCTTTAAGTACAAGTCTGTGTCCAGCCTGTTTGCTGTTGGGGGATAGATGTGTCCTGTCACTGTCAAAGTCAGTGTCTGCTTTTGCTTCACTTCCTCCTCTGGAGCTGTAGACAGTGAGTTGGTTGTTACCACAGGTAACCACTTCATTTTGGTGTGTCAGGTACTGGATTTGTCATCTCTGGGTCTGTTCTGAGTATTTTGGAAGTGAGCAGGCCAATAGTGGTAGATTTGAAACTGTTCATTTTGAAAGGTTTAACATTAGTAGCTGGTTCCATAAAGTTCTAAGTGGTTATCGACCCATCCCCACGTGTAGTTTATTAGAAGTAGTTCTTGTAAGTAGATGGTGGATCTCATAAACTGCTGTTGCTGCACTAGAACAGAGAAACCTTCATGGCAACAAGGTTTAGTGAAAAAACAAAGCAACCCTAACTGCTCTCTTGTCTACCCTTGATGTTTTTCTTGGACAGGCTAAAGCAGTTATGTTTTCTGTATGGTTAAAAAAGTGCTTCTATACAGAAAGTGTTGTGACACCAATTATGAATGTTGTTTATTTTCAGTAATTTACCTCTGACTTATTTGGTGTCGTAATACTTTGATTTTTATCTCAGGGGTTGTCTGCAAACCAAAACTGACATGTTCTGTGTTTGGCACTGTTTACAGAATGCTTTGTATTGTTTTTTCCTGTCTTTGCTGTGTGGTTAAATGTTCATTCAATTATTAGTCTCCATGAACTTCCTTTGAAAGAGCCTGTAAGTAGTAGAGTCTATGAAGTGCTTCTTGAAGCAGCAGCAAATTGGGGTATCTGCTCTGTATGGGGGAGGGTGGGAGGGAGAAAAAAAACTTGCTATTTTCTTATATTTAGCTGTGCTAAACTGTACATAAATGTGAGGTAAGACCATAGGAAATTCACTTTATGCATGAGAAAGTACTGCAGTAAATATTTCACTTTGCTTATTGTTCATGTACAGTTCATCTTTTTCTATTTGTAGAAGAATTTAATGCAATTTTGTTGTCATCTGCTGAAACTGAAGAATTCTAATGTCATGTGGTCTTATGGATAAGGTAAAATGCAGCTTCCTTTCGTTGTGTCT
>VXBX01001532.1:0-13139 GCA_013400415.1 Scytalopus superciliaris
AGACTCCTTCACACTGGTTGTCACAGGAAGATTTACACTTTTTCTGTACTGACATTTCCTCACCAAATGTACTCCAGTGCAATTTAAAGAAGCAATTCAGGCTCCAAAATGAAATATTTTACCCAATTCAGTTGCCCTTTTCTCATATCAACCCCAGCTGAACTTTTTCTATCTCCAATTCTGAAAAAAAAAAAATCCTTTCCTGATGGTTTCTCTTGACTTGTGGTCTGGAGAAACCCACCCTCGTTGCTGCTCTCCCCTAAGCTCCCCAGTGCATATATTTGGGGTGCAAATATAATACATGAGCAGCCATGTAATCACCCAGATAGGATAAAAATACATATTTCTGGTGCTCACTGGGGTGTTTTGAAATTTGAGATGTCTCAGCAGTTTCAATCAGCCACTGTTAGAGGAAAACCCAAGGAATATTATTCCAGCACTTCAGTGGAGCTGTGACACCTCCCAGAGCAGGAGCTGGTGGGGAGTGTGCTGGCACGTGGGCAGGCGTGAGCTATGCTCCAAGATTGTGGGTGCTGGCACAAAGGCACAAGCCTGGGGTTGCTGTACTCCCCCTCCCACCTGCTCCCTGAGCCCTGATAAAAACCCCAAACCCACAAAAGAGCCCCAAATGAAACCAGGCAGGTGGTGGGGGCAGCACTTGCAGGGATATCCACCTGCCAGCACAAGCCAAAGGGTCCTCTGGCTTGCTTAGCCAGTGAAGGTGCAGGGATGTGAACAAGGCCACTGGCAGGGTTGGTGGCAGGATCAGGTCCATTTCTATCTGCAGCCTCCCATTTCTGGGAAAGCAGATGGGAGGAAATCAGACTGGGTCTGGCACCTCTGTGGAGCTTTTCTTGCTCTAATTGCAGGGTGGATGGAGAAAGGCAGATCCCTCACCATCTTCCAGGGCCCCTTGGGACAAGAGCGTGGCCACGTCAGCCCATTCAGCCCCATGTGCCAAAGTGACCAAGCACCGTGAAGCGAAGCTGTGAGGGCTCGGGTACTCACCGCATTCTCTTTGCTGCCTCCAAATTATTTTTAGCAGCTCGATCCTGGGAGAATGGCGGGAAGCCAAGGCGACACGTGGCGAGGTCGAGTCCATCTCCAGCCCAAGGGCTGCTGGTGCTGCTGTGCACTCACAGGGCCTGCAGAAAATGTTCCAGGACTCGGGGGCCGGTGGCACTGGCAGGGGGGATGGCCTTGCCAAGGTACAGCAGGCGCCAGCCAGCCCCAGTCGGGCAGATAGAGCAGGACCGCTGTGTCCCCAGGGCTTATCAGACCTTGGGAAACTTCCCCTGCCTCCAGCTGGTTGCTTGCTGGCTGTGGTTTTGCCATCCTATTCCTTCACCCAACACCCACATAATGTTATAGGTCACTGTAACCCTTCAGGTTTAACTTTTCAACAGATGAGGGAAAATTAAGCCAGTTTTCCTGCTTCACTCCAAATTGCTACAATGTCCTCACAGCCTCGGCATCATTTATAAGTGGCTTTTCTCAGAGCGAAATGAAATGAAACCAAGTGTCCTATTTGTAGTAGGTACAATCCAGTCATGTTCCTCTCCACTACCCCTTGCAGGTGCTGGGTGCAGCAGCTTCTCCAGGATATCCTGTGCCCCGGCCGGATCTGGGGAACAATAAGCTGGGCATCTCCTGGCCACCCGCATCCGGTGTGGTGAGAGGTGCCAGCCCGCTCCTTCCCGTCTCTGAACCCTCGCCTCTGGCTCTGGCCCCTTCCCTGGGGTACAGTGGCACCTGAGCCACAGCTGCAGCTCCTTCAGCACCCACATTTCCATCCAGAGGCTCTTGCTTCCCACTTCAGTGAGCAGAGGCAGCTCTCCCTCCCTCCTTCCTGCTTTGTCCAAAAACAATCGCAATTAATTAGGAGGATGGCTTCATCCTCAGCCAATGTCAGGGAAATTACCAGCTGCACTGCACTTCGTTCCCTCTTTTCTCTGTCTGCCATGAGCCCATGGGTGCTGAGCAGCCTGGGGCTGTGGGGATGCTCTGGTCTCCCTGTGTTGCTCCCTTGGCCCATGCTCTCCTTCCTGCTGCAGTCCTGTCCCTTTTCAGGAAACCACTGCTTTGCTTTAGTTTCTTTAGCCCAACTTCCTCCCTTTCACCATCATCCTGTGCCACACAATCACTGAGGCAACTATAGAACCAAATAAATGCTCTATACCTGCCTCAGGAGTGGAGAATTAACAGAATCCTGGAATGGTTTGGGCTGGAAGGGTCCTTAAAGCTCATCTCATTCCAACCCTCTGCAAATGGCAGCAACATCTTCCACTAGACCAGATGAAAGGAGAATTTCTTGATGGAAGATCAGGCTGGGAAGTGGCAGCTCCTTTTCCAGATGAAACAGGTGAATTTGGGGTGAGTGTGGAGCTACTCTTAGATGTGCTTTTGGTTCACCTTGGCAAAGTACCAGGGATGTCTGCAGGAGCTGTGCCCTGGGAAGTCATACTGGGGCTTCACAGCCTATGGAGGAGCAGTGCCTTCCCAGGAAACCTCCCCTCCACCCAAGTTACAAGCAGATACATTAAAGAACAAAAAAAAAACCCAACAAAACAAAACAAAAAACAATTAGTAAAACCATCCTTATTTTTGCTGAGTGCAGAGACACAGGTGGGACCCGCCTTGCCCAGTCTCAGCCACAGCCATATCCTGTGCTCGGCCACTGCCCAGGGCTCACCAGCCCCCAGAGGACCAGAGGTGATAATCCGGGGGGGGCAGTGGCAATCAGCTCTAATGGAACTCTTGGCAAATATGAATCATTTTGTCCATCAGCCCCCTGTAGGTGATGGCTCTTACTACTGCAGAGCCCTGGTCTCACAGAATCCAGATTTTGCATCCTCATGGTCCATCACAGTTTTATCTCCTCAGGCCTGAGGAAGCATCTTTGTCTGTGACAGCTTTCAGTAAATTAGCACTGTGAATTGCCAGACAGGCTCTCCTTAGGGAAAACTGTGACCCACTGCCACAGCCCTGTGTGCTACTGCCCCTGAAGCACCACCAGGCACCAAGCCCTGCACACTGGCTTGCAGCAGCTGCTGTGCCTGTCATGGCAAGGGATGGCTTAGCTGCCCATCCCATCCCCACTCCTGAAAGAAGCCAAGTGAAACAGCTTTTCTGTTGACTGGTGTTTAGTCTCTTGGAGTTCAAACTCTACAAGTGTCCTCACTGTATATGTGGTGTTCAGGAGGTCTCCTGAGTTTCAGGAGCCCCAGGGCTGTCACAATTGGGTAGTTTGGAGATTTTGCAGCACTTGGAAGAGCTGGTATTTGGGCATGTGTCTGGTCATGTATCACCAGGGATGCTGACTCCCTCACCTTTTGCATGATGCTCATTTGATATTTTTTCCATACTCTCGCCTTCTACACAGCTTTGCTGCTGCTTCCATTGGGGTGCTCAGTCGTTCCTATTCCTGAGTCCTGGAAGATTTTATTAATGGGGAGAGCACTTTGTTCGGGGAACAACAGAAAGAAAAGTGAACATGTCAGCTATAGAGCATTTAGAAACAAGCTTCTGAATTTTTGTTTTCTTCCTTTCTACTCTCCAAGGTGCCTTCACTTCTACTTTTCTTCCCCTTTAAAACTGCAAACGTCTTTAAACATCTCAGAACTGAAAACAATTCTTTCTGAAATGAAGTACTCCCCTTCTGACAGAGCAAATCTCTTAACACCGTGAGGAAAAAAAATTAATTCCAAGCCCAGACCGTATTTGCAGCATGGAAAATTTCCATCAGCCTGGCAGGTGCAACACAAACACCACTCACTATGTGCCTGATTGCCTTCCTGATTGATTTACAGGCCAGAGGCATTGCTTGTTGTCACCTGCGGATGCTCTGTCACCCACTGAGTGCAGCCGGCAGCAGCTCCGTGGTGGCATTGACTCTCTGGCTGCCACCTGGGATGTAGGGTGCTCTCCCTGGGTCTCCCTTTTGGGGGCACCCTTGTCACCCAAAATCTCTGCCCACAAGGCTTGTGCAAGGGAGGAAACGGCTGGGTTGACCAGGAGCTACCATGGTGCGGTGCAAAGCACAGCCTCTGAAAGCTGGCTGAATGAAACACTCCAAGCAAGAAGGATATCCAAAGAATATCCAAAGTACTTCCTAGGAAGGCAAACATTGACAAAACCTCCGCATGTGGCTTGTGTGGGCATAACTGAGCTGTGACAAACCCTGCTCTGCCCCACGAGGCTACATACCTGCACTCATGTGGCTATTCTCGGGGTTTATAAGACCAGAGCTGGCAAGCTTTGGGTTTTATTTATTTTTTGCTCCTGGCTCGTGGAAAGATAAACCTATAAACTCAGGATGTTTATTGCGGGCAGAAGAGGTTTGCTGCCGGCCGGTTCGCTTTTGCCGGTACATGCTGCCCTCTTCAGCATCTCGCAGGAGGAGCCGGCTCTGCCTGCAGCCCAGCCGGCCCCACCGCCCGCCTCCTCCAGCTGCAGCAACAGCCTCTCTGGCTTCTTCTATCACTCAGTAGCACTTGCTGCTGGCATGTTAATTCAGTTATTAAGGAAGAAATCCCATCAGGATGCACACTGAGCTACACGAGCTGGGGAGGGGGAGCTGGAGCGGGAGCAGCTGATGGCAGCAGGAATAGCAGGAGCTGTGTAACAGCAGCCAAGAGTCAGTGTGTGACAACCACAGCACAGACAGGGAATGAATTAAAAAAAATCCCAAGCAGATTACTGTGACATTACTGGAGTGTCTCATATGCTAACCAAGCATTGCAATGTCTATCTATAGGGTAAATCAAGGGGTGTTTGTAACAGCAGGAGAGCACAGGTGATGGTGCAGGACAGACATGCAGTGTCCACAACCCCAACAACCCCAGACTCAAAGCTGCCATATCCCCAGCACTGTTCCATTGACTATACAACCCTGGAAACAAATTATGGGGCTCTGTGGCTGGGAATCAATTTCAATTCCCTTTCCAGCCACGGAGAGCAGCTCCTGGAGGCAGGAAATCACCAGAGGGCTGGGATCCCGCATCCGTCCTCCCTGGTGATGCTCCACACTGCTGCTGCTGCTATTAATCACAGCTGCAGTAATGAAGTTAATGATCTGGGATCTCTTCTAATTATGTCTTCTCCAAACACAGGTCGGCCTCTGCCTTCACTAAGGGGACTCAATGTGGGTGATTCAAACTCTGCAGGCTGCTGAAGGCTCAGATTTCTAAATCAGCTTCAGTTTACAGGATGGCCTTAGCTGAATTCCTGTGTTTCCCCCAGGCAGGCTGACCAGCAGCAGGACACTCCTGATCACAGAGCATTTCAAACAAGACTTGTATTTGTGTAAAAGTTTTAATAGAGTGGTTCAATCGAGTGGTTTGCAAACTTAGGTGACTGATTAAAATCCAGGGCCCTCTGCAGCTCCTTGAAGCCACGGCCTCGGGGATGGCTGAGCCACTCTGATACAGGGAAGATTTGGGGTTACATTGCTCAGGAAACCTAGTTCAGTTTAGCAGCCTGGAGCCTCGCTGTGGGGTGCACTTGTTTTGCTAATAGCTGGCACACAGCTTTCTAAAAGAAACCAAAATAGGCTTTGTTTGTTTTTCTTTAGACATCAGCCCTGGGACTGCTTACCAGGGATGTTTAGTTTTTGTAGCCACAGGAGATGGAAGGTAGTCACAGTCTGTTGCATCCCCCAGCACATCCAGCTCTCACAGCATCCCAAACACGTAATTTTTAGAACACAGTGTGAAGATTTCAAGTTTCCAAGGACAATGTCAGCCCACACTTCTGGAAGCTGATCAGGTGCCCCAAATGACAAAAGCATCATTACAGCTCTTGAGGGGAAAAGCTGAATGGCATCACACTGAATGACGTTTTCATTTCCTTCATCTTTGCCAGCCTGTTACAAAGCAGCGCTGAGTTGCTCAGATGTGTAAGACACCACAAGAGGTGGCTCTTAATAGAGTTGGGGACTTTGATTCTGGTTTGCCAACACCAGATTAATTGCAGCCCCGAATGGGTGTGGGGAGGAGCACTGCTTGCTCCTCAGGGTAAAAGCAGTGTTTGCACAGAATGCCTTTATAAAATCCTGGGGGGTTGAGGTTGGTTTGGCATTATTTTCCTCCCTTTCCCCTATTCTTCATATTTGAGCATTAAATCAACACCATATGATGTCTGGTTCATTTTCTCATTAGAGCTACTCCACTGACTGTATAATTTCTCAGCATCACATTAGAGCACTGCTACTTCTCAGATGACACCCCAGCAGCCAGAGTTTGTGTGTCTGAGCATCTAGGCTCTGCTTTCCACAGGGAAGAGAAACAATTTGTCCCCTGGGGGTTTCTCTGGATCCCAGGAGTCTGAGGGAGCATGACATAGAATCATAGAATTTTAGAATGGTTTGGCTTGCAAGGGACCTTGAAGATTATCTCATTATAATCCCCTGCCATAGGCAGGGACATCTGCCACCTGACCAGGTTGTTCAAAGCCCCATCCAACCTGGCTTTGAACACTTCCAGGGCCGGGGAATCCACAATGCTCACAGGGCAACCTGTGCCAGTGCCTCACCAATCTCACAGGGAAGCTCTTCCTAATAGTTAATATAACCCTGCCCTCTGTCAGTTTGAAGCCACTGCCCCTTGTCCTGTCAGTCCATGTCCTTGTCCACTTTGGACCTTGTCCAAAGTCCCTCTCCAGCTCTCTTGGAGCCCATTTAAGCACTGGAAAGGGTTCTAAGGTCTCTGTATAGTCTTCTCTTCTCCAGGCTGAGCAACCTCAGTTCTCTCAGCATGTCTCCATAGCAGAGGTGCTCTGCCCCCTGGAGCATCTTTGTGGCCTCCTCTGGACTCACCTCAACAGGTACGTGTCCTTCATATGTTGGGACCCCAGAGCTGGACACAGGACTGCAGGTGTGGTCCCAGCAGAGCAGAGGTGACCTGCACTGTCCTGAGGTGGCTGGAGCCATCCCAGCAGACACACTGGTGCATAACACCATAAGTATTGAGACATGTGCAGTACGTGCATTAAACCCAGATCCAAAACCCTGCTCAGATTAGGAGCTGGTACATGGAATTGGGACAGAACATAGGAAAACAGTGACTAAAACATTGAGAGGGAAGGGAGACAATGTTTTGTTTCTAAACTGAAAAGTTTCCCTCTAAATTCTGTAAATTAATTTCAAAGAGTGTCTGATCAGCCATTGAACGCAGTCCAGAGCCCCGGCTGAGCTGTCGCCATCCATGTCCAAGCCACATCCCTCTTTGGAAAAGAAGCCCTCAATAACATGTTAGTAAACAATATTCAGCGCTGGAAAAAAAAAATAAATTATTTACAACTCAGCGGGGAGCAGCCCAGACATGAAAGCCCAGACACTTTTAAATGCTGCGGGACGCGGCAGAAAACGCTTTCTGAAAGCCCGGCAGGGGCTCCGGGAGCGGCGGCGGCCGCAGCTCCCCGAGGAGCCGCCAGAGGGCGCGCCGGGGCCGGCCCCGCTCGGGATGCACCGGAGTTTTAATTCGCTTTTTGAGGCGTGTAATTAACCCATCCCTCGCCCCCCGAAGGCTCTGCCCCAGGCCTGCGGCTTGGAGCCCACGCGTGGCCGTGGTTTTCTCACTTGCCGGACAAGGGGGTGGTTCTTAGGGGTTTTGGACTTGCTCTCCCACCCCAGATCAATTCCAATGCTGGTGCAAATAGCACGCCTCTCCCAGACCCGCGTTCCCGCCGGGAATCTCTTCCAGGCTTTGTTCTTCCCCGCTGGGACCTCTGAAGTGCAGACCTTGGAAAGGAACTTCCGTCTTTGGACAGAAGCATCTTTGCTGGGATGAGCTCGGGGGGGCTCTGCTGTGCTCCTCAGGAGTCTGGCTGGGCTAGAGGAGCATGTTCCTTTTCGGAATTGTGTTTTCCTACCAACATGCCGTTGGCTCGAGGTCACGACTGTAGCTGCTCCCATCGTACCACAATGTCTGTCCCCGCCGGACGGGACCACCTCTCATCCCAGACATAGATTTTGCTCCTGATGTGGTTTCCAGGCAGAAGCATCAGCTGTGTCCAGGAAAGCACATCTGCCTCGTGTGATAGTTAAGGGCATAGGTTTGCAAATCCTTCCCTAAATAAGCAAAGATACATGGCTTATAAATCCCCAATCAGGGCAATCCCAAAGTGAAGTCCACAGCAGAACTTTAATATTTTTTTTTAATTATTATTATTTTAAAGTCCTGGATAAATGTTTATTAGTCACTGTCCATGTCGTCGTCCAACCCCCCCACCCCACCCCCCAACTGAAATCATCTTTTCTGTCCTTAAACAAGGTATGGGTGCAGCCAAAGGGTTTGATCCTGGTGGAGCTCTGTGGCAAGTGAGCCCATGGGATGCAGCCAGGGGGACTAAACTCTGGGAGAGGCTGCCCATGGGCAGCAAAGCCTGGATGGTGGTGACAGGGAGAGGGCTTGCAAATCTCAGCTCCCTCTTATTCCTGATGCCACTGGTGGGAGTCATGGTGGTTGTTACCCATTACAGTCATCCCTGGTGCTGCCAGGGGATGTACCAGCTCCTTTCAGAGTTCAGGATATTTCAGCAGCAATGAACACTGGCTGCCAAACCAAAATGAGAGGAGAGGACAGGCAAGGGGAGGAGTCTCCCCTTGGGAAGCACAAGGGCTGGCTCTCCTGCACACCTCTTATATTTATGGCATGTATCTGCCGCCTTTAAGCCATAAATTCTGTCAGTGACTGTCCCTTGGTGCCTCTCTGAGATCCTCTGTCCAGGATTTATTGCTCAACTTTGCACCAGAGAAATACAACACTGGCCACAACTCACGGTGACGCACCTGCCAAGCCCAGAGCGCTGGGATGCTTTCCCAGCCTGCCCTCCACCAGAGCCTGGCCTCGGGCACTGCTGAGTTTTATTTAGAGCCCTGTTTTGCTGCTTTGCCACAGGCCTTCAGGTCGGGATCTCCTGCAGTGACAGGTGTTCAGGCTAAGCAAGGGGCCGGTGCTCTGCGGGCGAGCGGGACTGTCCTCAGGGGCAGCCGGCAGACGCCGCGGGCGCAGCAGCGCGCGATGGTATCGCGTGTTGCTGTTGGGTTTCATGCGCCACGTACAGGTTTAGGCTTCCTGTCCTCCTTGATATCACAGAGCCCATTAAAGTTTCACATCTCATGTTATGAAATATGGCACACGTCAGGGTTTTTTTCCTCCTTCCTGGGCTCCTCTCAGCTTTCAGCTCACAGCCTGTGAGAGCCAGCAGCCCTTCCGCCCAGCATCATCCTGGAAGGGCTGGTACCCATCACATCACTCCCTTCTGATGGTCTCCTGGGAGCTGGCCGTCCTTTCCATCCCCTCTGCCCTTTTCAAAGCTAAGGGATGCTGCTGAGCCTGGCTGCCCTCCCCAGCAGCTGAGGCCAAACCCTCTCACTACATGAGTGCCCACCCCATATGCCTAACTGCTCTGCTTTTCCTCCCACGCTTAATCTGAGATGATTTTGCCCATGGAGTGATCCACCCTCAGGGTTTTACAGGATCAGCCTGGCCCTCTGCCACCCCTAAGGAGGGCAGGAGGGAGTTTCCCAGCTTCTCCCCAGGAGCAGGATGGCCTCAGTGTCGGGCCAGCAGTCCTGGCGGGAGACAGGGCACTCCCACGGCACACACAGCCTGGCGCTATCGGCCTTGGCATCTCCAGCTGCGTCTTCCGTGGGGGGATTTATCTCCACCAAATCTGCAAATCGTAGCATGTAATTTTCCCTCCTTCTGGTCCGGGGGAGGGTTTGTGGCCAGAGCGGAACAGACAGATATTTGAGGCTGGGAGCAGGGAGCCTGCTGTGCCATGTTCGCAGCCAACCCCACAGGGCAGCCTTGCCAGGGCTGGCCACGGCAAGATCAAAGATGCTGTTTGCCACCAGGATCTGTCCCTGGCAGCCACTGGCTTCCCACAGTAGCTGAGTATCTCATCTCAGCGAGAGGGGCCATCCAGTGTCTGGATGGAGACAGATGGATATTGTGTTTCACCAGGTCTTCCCAGCATCAGTGCCATAATTTGGGGCTGGACCCTTGCTGCCCACCTGCAGGCCCAGGTTTCTACACCAATGTCCTTATTTTTCAGCAAAACCTCAGATCTCCACCTGCAGCAGATGAGGCTGGTTCATGTTGCTCAACCTGGTGTGCACAGATGGGTTCACACTTGTGGTTTTTACTGATTTTCCCCTTTTTTGGGTCTCACAAAATGGCACATTCAGAAGGTGATTTTAATGAGTTGTGTCATGATTCTGCTTAGCTATAAGTTACAAAAAATAACATTAAGCCAGACAGGGGTAAAATAGTCTTCAGTGTAATCAAAACTGTGATTCTGTGGCCTTAAATGCTCAGCAAGGGGAATTTTTTTTTTTCCCCTCTTGCCGCTGAATCTTTCCTGTCTCTGGAGCTGGAGCTGAAGGTGCGGTATCACCTTGCCAGCTTACGCGCTGCAAAACCTGCTTTGGGGAAGGGAATTAAAGCAAATCATAAGCCCCTGGGGACAAGCACCCTTTGCTCCAAGAAGGAAAAGGATGATGACCCTGTATCTGCTGACCTCCCTGCTCTCCACTCAACACAGCTCAGCAGCAGACAGGCCAATTAGTGTAGCTACAAATTGTCACCCTGCTCCCGCTCCGGCGAGGGTGGGCACAGTGGTGCATACACGGCCGGCAGCGCTGTCACCGCACCCCTGCCCCCCGCAACCCAGATCCCCGCGGGAAAAAGCCAGAGGTGGTTAATGAGAGTCCCAATGGAGGGGAGGGCTCGGCTCTAATTGCCGCCTCCAGCCGGGAGTCACCAATTAGGAGGTGAGGTGGCCCGTCGGAGTGCGGTGATGCCGTGCCGTGATGAGCCGCTGAGGTGCCTGGAGCTGCTCCCACCTGGCTGCCTTTTTCAACAAGTGCTTTTGTCTCTTCATCGCGGGCTCTCGTTGCTGCCTGTGCTCCCGGGGGCTTCGTTAGCACCGTGCGCACGGGAATCCTCCAAAGGCTTTCCCTCCGAAGGCGGCGCAGAGGCTGCTCACCCAGCGCCGTGGGATGGGAATAGCAGGATCAGCCCCTGTCCATGGCAGGAAGCGGCAGCCCCTCCGCAGTGGCCATTTGGCGATGCTCCGTTTCATAACACTCTCGCAATCTTCCCAGTATAAATAAATGCCTCCAGCCCCATGACAGCAGCGTGATGCTCGATGCCTGCCCGTGGAGTGGGCAGCACGAGCGGGCAGAGAGCAGCAAACCTGGGGGCGTCCATCACCTCTCCGCTGGTCTCAAGTCAGGGGGAGTGGCATCCCCAGCAGCCCTCCGGCAGAGACCTGGCACGGCCAGGCATCCCCAGCTCCCTGGCATTGCTCCTGCGTGCTGGGATGCTCCCACTCGCTCCCTCTGATGTGGATTCTCTGGTGTGTGCTAAGCGTTGGGTCCCCGCTGTAGTCCCAGTGCCCTGCTCCCCACGAGGAAGAGGAGGGGGCACACAGGGTGCAAAGGGGGACAGGCAGATACAGCCATAACAAACCGCGGCCGCTCAGCCGGGAAGGCTCCGCGGTCGCAGCCGGGCTGCCGTTCATTAAACCACGCTGCTAATTAAAGCGGAGCGCGGTGTCTGGCGGGCAGGCGGCAGCCCCGGGCGCGGCTGGGTGGGCCGGGGCCACCCAAAGCCACGGCTTGGCGGGTGCCAAGGCTGGCAGCGCCCCGGGGAGCAGCCGCACCGCCCCCCTGCCTGCCGCCCGCCGGGAATCGCCTCTCGGCCAAGGCGGGGGGCTTGGGGGGCCAGCACTCTGTGACTCCGCACTGGGACCCACGGGGAGCAAGCATGCTCCCGCTTGCAAGGGCTGAGCACACCCTGGGCTCGGATGCCCCATAGGCACCTGCCTGCGGCAGCTGGGAATGGCTCAGGGTGCTGATGGAGGCGGCGGGGAGCTGGACCAGCTCTGGTTCTGCTCCATCTTGGCCAGGCTTTTAATTCCTCACTGCCCCGGCGCCGTGCCATTTGGTGAGGATGGTAACCCAGCCCTCCGTGCCCATCGCCTCTGACACGGGAAGCTTCTCCTCTCTTTGCTTCACCGTTCCACCCTCTCTTCCAGCAAAACGCTATAGATTACACAGGACAGAGGTGCAGGGGAATCCCGGGCTCCTCTCTGCCGGCTGTGCTGAGCCAGGGGGAACCATCCCAGCTCTGGTTATAGATAACCCTCTGGATGCTTCCCAGGGCTGGCAGCTTCTTGCTGCCATGGGCCAGAGCGTGGCTGTGCTTTGGAGAGCGATGCTATCAGAGCTGGTGCGAGGGCCAGCCCTGCCAGCCAGTGATTTGGCCATTGCCTAAAATAAAATCCACGGGCGTAAAAAAAAAAAGAGAAAGAAAGAAGCCTGACTGGATTAATAATTCAGGCTGGCAAGAGTACAAACCCCTCCAGAATCCACCTTCCATTATGTGCCCACAAACCACATAAAATGGAAAAAGAAAGAACAACATAAAAGCCCAACGACCTTGAGCTTCAGTGGCAGCCCCAGATGTGCAGGGGTGCAGGGCAGAGGGGATGGAGTGCGGGTCTGGTCCCTTAGTTTGGGGGTCTCATGCCCTCATGCTGCTGGGGGCTGGGCAGGATGGATGCTGGGGTGCCCCTGGTGAGGTGGGGTGTGGGATGCTGTGCTCGGGGGTGGCCAGACCACACAAAATGCAGTCCGGACAGCCCCAAGCCCTCCTTGAAAAAAACAGTCCGGCAAAAATGTGCTAAATCCTCAAACTCAAACAAGGTTTGCCTGCCGCAAATTGCAGGGGAGATTTGGGAAGGAATTTGCTACCAGAAAAGCCGTTGCAGCTTGGATGTTAAATATTTGGGGTAGAGATCTCCACATCTGGAGCAGGGGGATGCTGTCTTTAGTACTGAGCTGGGGCAGGGCTGCTAGGGACTGTAGGAAATAATTATAGCCAGGTAATTATAGCCCCTTTTCCAAAAGAATCCCTTTGGAGACTTTTTCCCTCCATAGGAGCACAGCAGCTCGCTGCCCTGTCCGGCCCACCTGGTACCTAGCCCCATACCCCCTGATGCCTCTCCAGCCTCCAGCCTGCCCTGACCACAGAACTCTCATTCTGGGAAAGCAAAGGTAGTGGTTCAGCCTCTCTCCCCCGTTTCCCACCTCCCCCCCCCCCCCCCCCCCCCCCCCCTCCTCCTTTTTT
>VXBX01001532.1:13174-47023 GCA_013400415.1 Scytalopus superciliaris
CTCCCTCCCCCCCCCCTTTTTTTTTTGTTGCTCTTGTGATGAGAAATTATTCAAAAGAAGCCCTTTTCTATCAGAAGTCTGTTTGGACAGTCAAGAAAATAGGGAGGGAGGTAAATCTTACGCATGTGAGCTGCTGGGGACTCCCTGCCACCTTCCCCTGGGGAGGAAAGGAAATATTTCAAGTCATTGCCTTGGAGAGTCATGGCAGAGCATCCCAGGAGAAGACAGGTTTGGGGTGTCTTGCTGGGTGTTCTCTGGGCCACCAGTTCAGGAAGCAATGCTGCCTCTAAAGCTTTGCCTGGTCCCCAGAACCAACCCTCCTCTGCTACTCAAACAGCAAAGAATTGCAGTCGAAACATTAAATGTCCTGTTACTCTGATCCCTGGAGTAGAGTTTCCTTAGTCTCCCCAAGCAGACGGGAAGTGTTGCTGGAACAGTCCCCTTCTTCCTCACTCTATTTTGCATGTTCAGTATTATTATTATTCTTTTATTTTTTTGTTATATAAACTGTCAGCATAGTGCTCCAAGCACTGCCTCAGCCACTGCTGTGCCAATTTAAACTTCTGATCTTCTATTAAAAGCTCACAGCATCTCCCCAGGAAGGTGTTTTCCATGGATATGGACAGGGGAAGAAGGCTGGTGGGCTGTGAGACAGGAGCCCTACCCAGCCACAGCAGCAGGGGCTCTGATGGAAACTGTTTTATCTTAATCCCACCTTGGAAAAACTTTCCTGCCTGCCCAGTTTCCATCCCTCGTGGTTTCAGAGCTGGTTCATGCCCCACAGGCAGCTCTAGGAGAATCTTGCCCTGCAAAATAGGGTGGTGGTTGTGGGATGGCCAACCTCATGTCCTTCACTTAATCAGAATATATGTTTAAATGCACTCTATAGGTCAGGAGATAAAACCAAGATGAAGGTTATGTATCTTTATTTCCCTGTCCATCCTTCTGCAGCAGTGTGGCTCCAGTAACCCACAATAACTCCGAAAGACTGGAAGGGAAAAATCTCCATAAAAACCTTTTTAACCCCAAAGAGGGGTAGCACTCCTGGCTGTCAGTAGGAGTGTGCACATAGCACAGTGGGGCAAGAAGGAACTGGGAATCCAATACCTTTGGATACCAGGGGAATAAGCATTGAGCTGTATTAATGAGCCAGCAGCTGGAAGGGAAAAGCTTTTAGCAGGGGAGTGGGGCAGCCCCGGAATGCTGAGAGGCATCGTGAATGAAACACACAGATTGGGAAAGCAGCAGAACCACTGCCCTCCCACAATCAAAATATATATATATATTTAAAAGAAAGCACAGGCATTGCAATGAAATAGCTATATGTGGTTTGAAATCCCCTGCTCAGCTCATGCCAAAGGAATTTGCAGGCCTGGTTTAGATCTGATTCAGCAAAACTTTTATAATGGCATGGGGGGTGTTTGGAGGACCTGGGGCTGCAGTGCGTGCTGGGGTAGAACAGCCCCTGTCTGGGCAGGGCGCTCAGGGGGAGTCCTGAGGTAGGAGAGATAGTTGTGTGAGCTTGGGGCTGCCTCTAAAGCCATTGTTTTCTTTCTCCAGCCTCCATCCTGCAGAAAACAGCTGGTGTTTTCATGAAGAGGGATGTGTGTGGAACTTTAGGTCTTGTCCTGACTTAAGCGCAGGTTATGGGTCCATGGGATACAGGATCAGCCCCAGGGGTGATCACATCCTGCAGGTTTCATGATATCACTAGATGGGGTGAAGGGAGACTTGCTGCCAGCACAACCCTTTCCAGTCACTGAAGAATCTGCACAGTGAGGTGGGTCCTGTAAGGACCAGACACATTCACAGCCCTGCTCTGCTGCTGGAGGGCTCTGGCAGTGGGAAAAGCAACCCCCCCTCCTCCCTCGGAGTGAATAAATCAGACAAAACAAAGGGAAATGGTGAAAGTTGTGGTGTCCCAGTGCCGGGCACTGGAGATGATGGCTTCTTTAGGCAGAAGTAGGAAGAAAAACAAGCAGTGTACGCAATTATCTCCCCCATGAGTCACTCGGAGGGCTGAGAATTTTTTTTCCATGGCTAAGAGTTCCCAGAAGCTGGTGAGCTGTCTGTCTGGGGGGTGTCTGTCTGGAGGGGGATGGTGTCTGTCCAGGGATGGGTGAAGCAAAGCCAGCCATGATCCATGATCTGTGGGTCCCCCCTGCCAGCAAAAGTCCTAAAGCTTTAGAGGCAGAGAGGGCTCTGGGGAAGTTCCCTGTATCCATTCCCAGAGATCTGGATCCCCACAAAGCCCACAGACACTCCTTCATCCTTCAGCCCCCAACACCAGCTGCATCTAATCCTCAAATAAATAAACCTTTTGCCTACAGGGGTGCAAGAGAGGGACCATCAGGGGCTTCAGAGTCAGTCCTAGGAAGGGAACTCATTGTCAGATATTGGGCTACTTCCACTCATGGATGGATTCTCCATGCTTTTAGTAGAAAGTGTCCCTGTTCATGGCAGGGAGGTGGGAAGTCAGTGATCTTTTAGGTTCCTTCCATCCCAAACCATTCTGTGATTTTATGATCCCTGCATCCCAGCCTTTGATCCCTGTGGCCAGGAAGGGTTATCCAGGGACGACAGCACAGCCCCGTAACCCGGGGGAGTTCCGCAGATGAAGATGCCGCTGCTTTGATCAGGCTCTTCAGAAGCTTGATTTAAAGCTTGCAAGCCTTTTCCGAAACACTTTTCAGTCTAATTATTTTTCAAGATGAAAGGGGAAAAAAGAACCCCAAACCCTCCTCTTTTGCTCCTCATCTTTAAGGTAAAGGCTTCAGTTGGCTCTGCGTAGAGAGGATGCCCTGGAGCCCTGGCCAGGGGCTGCATCCAGCGTCCTCACAGTGCCAGCACAGCCCGTGCATTACACATCCTGACTGCCATTGCACGCTCTCCCCCCCTCTTCCTTTCCATTTCAAGATTATTGAGGAATAATTGCATTGTGAAAGACAGCTCCAATCTGGCATTAAGGAGCACTTCTCGCCGACTTCGCAGCACCGAAGGTCCCGAGCCCCAGCGCGCGGCGGTAATGGAACTTACCGCAAGCACTCAGGGAAAGAGCTCACATCACTTCAGCTAAGACACTTACTTGCTTTAAGCACATCCTGAATCTCTTGCCTCCTTTCAAAGGCTCACATTTGCCAAGAGCACACCTGGGGCAATGGGAAACGGAAGGCTGAGCTGCAGGCTTGTTGGACATGCTGTGGGGCAGCACCATATGCCTGCAGGATGCATGACATTCCTTTCTTCATGCCTCAACTGGGCTTAAATCATGGGCAGTACAAACCATTGCAATGCTGGAGACGAACCAGATCTGCTCAGGAGGCAGAGTGAAGGGAATGAGTGCAGCAAAATGTGCAAGGAGGGTGCAATGCTCCAAAGAGGAGGGGGCATCCCCATCCCACCCCGAGCGGGAGCCAAACCTTTGGCTCAGCCACTGAGATCCTTTTGATTTGGAGCCAGGTCTTTCTTCACTACCTTGATCCCCGGTCCCTTTCAGCTGCTGCCGCCGTCTGCCTTGTGGTTCTTTATCAAAGGCTGTCTTGAAACCCAGATAAACGGTGGCGTATGCAGCAAGGCTCCCAACCTCGCATGTAACCACTTAGACACGCTGCAAAGATTAGCTGGAGCCCAGTTCTCCTCTGCTTGCCCCTCTCTGCCAAGAGCCCGACCTACCTAAGCCAGTGAGAACAGCAAGTGTGTCTCCCTGAGACCAGACACTTGCTCGCGCATTAACAAAGGACATGCACAACTGTGCCACACAGGCATTGCCCCTGGAAATGTGCTACATACAGGAACAACACTTCTGTCTGAAATGTGTGGTCCTCAGAGGTGGCTCAAACACGTGGCATTTGCATCCAAATCTGGAATATATTTTGGCTAGTGACTGGGCTTGTCAGCATTGCAGATGGATGAGCTGTTGTCATAAGCCTTATGACAAATGTTCTCATGAGTCTTTATGTGAAAATCTGAGAAGGATCCAAGAACAAGCTCACCTTCAAGCTTGGACTAGAGGTCTGGATTTGGCACTATCCCTCCTGTTCCCATGCAAAGGGCTGAGCAAGGGCTGGACTGTCCTTTGGACGCTGCATAAATTTGGGTGCTGCTGCAGGGAAAAGCTTTTCCAGCAGAGCAGAAGCAAATCCAAACTTGCTTTGCAGGAGCAGACAGGGACTTGTCCCAGATCACCCTGCAAACCTGCCTTCTCCCACTGACATTCATGTCTACCACTCACCCTTCTAAATCTACCAGAGCCGTTTCACACCCTTGGGTCCCACTACAGCCAGCAATGCCAAGTGATAATGATTTATTATTATTATTATTACTCCTGCTATTATTATTGCTGCCTAGATAATCCCCTGTCAGAATATAAATGTGCCTCCCCTTCCAGAGTGAAAGTGTCCTGCTTAATGATGTTGTTTTCCTCTCACTGGTACCTTCAGCTCTGACATATCGAACGTTAATGGCACTGGGAGAGCTTTGGCTGCGCTGCTTCTTTAGAAGACAGGTCATTATACCATCAGCCATCCTGGTACGAGGACTGCTCTTCCCTCCTCCTTTATTAAGATTTGCCTTTCCTTGATTAAATTAGCTTGAACGGCTTGCTTCCGCGGGAGGGATGGATGCCTCCATTATCGCCTATTCCCTCTGAAAAGGATTGGGGGGAAAAAAAAATACAACGTGGCCCGGGATAATTGAATGAAAATTTAATGAGCACTTGCGAGAATACGTTAAGAGAAATGCCAATCGATAGAAAACTGATTTCCCGTTTTTAGCACCAAATGGACTTGCACTGGAGAAGTCATTCCCCTCCACCCATGGCAGAAGTAAGAGAAAGGCTGGAGCAGCCACCCTGCCTCTCTGGCAAGCACAGTTGCAAACCAGGGATATGGAGGTAGAATTAAGTTATTAACACAGTGTTAATAATTTTGCAAATGAGGCCTGTGCCTCGCTGTCCTCTTACTCTGGGCAGAGCAGGCAGCTGTTGTCAGAGGAGTAAAAGCCACTGACTGCAGAGAACACGGATGGAGGCTCAGCAGCTTGTACCACCCACCTGTATTTCTCTGCTTGGTTTAACTTTGGGCACTAACCAGCTGGTGAAGTGGTGGGTACAGGGTGCTCTCTGGTGCAGCCAGCCCACAGGGAGGATGCAGACAGTCCTGTCACCTCCAAAGCTCTCACACAAGCAGCTCACTGCAGGGGCCCAACCCTCCGTATCATGCACACCTCCCACTCCAGAGACACCGAGGGGAATGGCTTTCCAGTACTGCAGTTGCTTCCACCATGCCCAGTTTGCAAAGACAGTGCATGTCCCAGCCAGGTTTACTCAAGGCACCTCAGCTCCACCAGCCTGGGTTTTTCTTGGGAACTCAGCCCAAGACCTTCTCCAACCCAAAGCCTTGTCAGCATCTGGGTTCTCAATGAAACTGCAATGCTTTTGCTCCTGGGGCCAAAGGCATCCTCAGTAGTGACCCATGGAGGCCACTGAAGCAGCTGCAGATTCAGTCCTGTTGGCAGTTCCTCAGGAAACCACTCAATAAAGTACATCCACCTGAGAAGAAAGAGTAAGGGCTGCAGGTCTCTGCCCACTGCTGCTGGAAAATGCTTTCCATCCTTTTGATGAAAAAGCAGGAGGTTGCACAAAAGCTGCACTTTATTATCTAAAAGAGCCTCCATATGGGGCTCTTGGCATCTCCCCATGAGCCCCCCAGCAACAGGGCACACACCATGGTTGCTCACTCCTGCTAATCAAGGTCCTGCAAACTCAGGACACTTTTCCACTTTTATCACCATCTTTCTGAAAGGAAGGATCTGAGCAGCCATCCTGGCAGGAGCAGTAATCAGCCTACCCCACACCACGAGGACTGTCCCAGTGTCCCCAGATGGCTCCGAAGCCCCGTGGCAGGGCCTTTGGACACACTGACCCTCTCATGCGCACGTCCTGCAGCCCATGCCCAGCTTGTGTGTGAGCCCCACTGTGCCCCAGGAAGCTCTGGTTTCACCCCAGATGCCCCGAGCAGGCAGGGCGGTGGGGGGACCCCCGGGAACCTCCACCCTCCCTCAGCCGCCCCGCACAAAGCAGCCCATTCTCGGCAGCTTCCAGCGCCGCTCCGCAGCAGTAAATATTGCATTAGCTGCGGTGGGCCAGGGCCCTGGGCCCTTTTCCAGCTTGGCAGGCTCCTCTCGGCCAGCCGGCAGAAGAAGCAGGGATTATGTGAGCTGGGTACAGAGCGAGAGGGGCAGAAAGCAGCCCCGGGGGAGTGCCAAGCCACTGGTGGGTCATCTCCATCCTGCTTTCTGAGCTGTGACGGCTGACAAAACCCTTGTGTGACCCTCCACCCCCATGTGGCTTTGGTGGAGTTAAAATTTTCCTCTTGAGGGAGGAAAAAAAAAAAAAGAAAAAAAAAAAAAGGAGAAAAAAAAAAAAGGGAGAAAAATATAGTGAATTTTTGGACCAAAGCATTTGGGAATCGGAGCCGAAAAGCTTCCAGCGTCAATCTGAAAAGGGCTTTTCCGCTCCCAGGCGATGCTCTGGGGTTTTGCTGTCGTGATTTTGAAACTTTCTGGAATTTGTCGGGTTTTGTTTCTGCTTGCTGGGAAAGGTCACGGCTTCCCGGGCAGGGAGGGAGAGCTCTGCTTTCTGGCACAGCCCTTCGTGCCCAGCCTGCCCTGGTTGGGAGCCTGGCTGTCCCAGCACACTCACTGCAGAGTTCTGGGGCAGGGGGAGCCTGGGGAGACAAGACAGAGGCATTAATAGATCACTCCATGAACAAAACCTGAATGCAAAATCCAATAACAGTGGCATAAAAGAAATTCGAGGTGGTCCTTCCAAAACTGCCTGGCTAAGTGAGTTCCCGGTCCCGACTCCGGCGTTTCCCCTCCGTCCCGCGCACAACAGGCCTTTTGTTAAATTTCACATCCTGAAAGAATTTAATAGCATTTTTATTTTTAATCCATCACATGTGTTTTGTTTGGACTAATTCAACAGGGCTCCGTTCACAAGCAGCTCTTTTCCAACATCACTAAATTTTTCAAGGCTTAACCTGTTGACAAGGACAGGACGTGTTCATCCCGTGTTACACAAGCATCATTAGGTGCACAAGGACTCAAGCCCAGTGAGCAGATGAGGTGGGCAGGGAATTTTGCTGATGGCGGAAGGGGAAATAGAGCACTGCATGGAGGGGAAGCTGTCGCCCCTTTCTTTTGGAGGGGGCTCCAGGGTTTTGCATAGACCTGTATTTCTGCAAACCAGACAGTTTTGCCTATAAAATGGGGTTTTGCTGGGGAGGATCTGGTGTTCCCATTGCCCAGCTGAAGGACTGAGCTTGGGACTGTGGGGCACAGCAACACTGATGTCCCTTAATTGCTGTAATTTAATTAAGCCATGCAGTGGGGTGCAGCTGGGCAGAGAACCAGCCCATCTGCCACAAGCCCAGGGCTGGTCCAAGCAGAGGCTTAACTTTAAGCCTGGGCTGAAGATTGTCTCTGCTTGGAAACGTGTTTGCTGCTGAGGTGACATGTCCTCGGGTCCTGTTGCAGGAGGAAGGCTCGGGTGCTGGGCGGCACGGCAGGCAGGAATGGCATCAGCGGGGTTAGGGAAGGGCTGGGGAGCCTCTGTGGGCACCCAGCCTGCCTTCGGGCTTACGCGCGCTGCAGATGCGCCTTTGAGCACATCTGGATCCTGTAATAATTTGGGCTGAGAAGAAAACACGCCGACGCGAGCTCACACCCCCGTGAAGCGCCTTTGTGTGATCCCTCAGAAGTGCCTGATTCCCAATCTGCGGATTGCTGCTCTAATGAACTCCAGACGTTGTTTTGAACATCAGATACATTTCAGTTTGCTGCTGCAGACGACGTCCCTCTCCCGCGGCTCATCCCTGAGCGAGGAGCGGGAAGCGGGCAGGGCCGGGATGGCAAGGCTCAGAGATCCCTGTGGGCTGGGGGCCAGGAATGCCCGCCCTGGCAAGGCAGCGTCCTTGGACTGAGGCTGGATGGTGGCTTTCAAGGGACAATAGCACAGCGAGAAACCCCACTTCAGACACTCCTTGCTCAAGAGAAGCCCAGCCAAGAAACCGCCAGCAAGGCGGGTTTTATCGCTGCAGGGCTCAGCCAGCAGCCTCCGGCACGGCTGCATCAGCACGCCTGGCTGCCCCCCGGGTCACGTCTGCATGTCGGGCTCTCCTGGGGTCGGATTGGAGCTGGGAGTTTTTAAGGAGCACCAGATTATCCTGCAGTCGTTATTTCTACGTGCAGGTGACTGTTTGGTTTAAATCCAAGCTGGCAAATGAGGTCATCACAACACATCCCCTCCCAGATGGACAACCGGCTGCCAATTGAGGCTGCGAACAGAGTGGGTGCATTTTATAAAAGACTATTTTTTTTGAGCTGCTCAGTGACAAGCAACAAGATTTCCCTCGTCCCTATTGCTGATGGCAGCCGGGCACAGGAGTGTCCTGGCTGTGGGAGGACACAGCTCTGCAGGAGCTCACTGGACTTGATGGCCAGTTGAGCTTCAGAGCACTATGGTGAGTCGCCATCCCCAGCTGCCAGGGTCTGGAGGCCTCTGAAGCTTTGCTGTGATCAAAATATGAAACCAAAGGCAGAAAAAGCTCCATAAGGCAGTCTCTGGGACACCTTCTTTCTCAAAGCCATGAGACCAATTGAGGGCAAACTGAGGCTATGAGCGTTCCCAGGAACGTGCCTGCCAAAAGGGACAGCAGGACATGTCCCTACCAGCAGCAAGGGACAAGGAACAGGGGCTTTCCCATTTACCAGCCTTTAACAGAGCAGCTCCATGAACCATTTGGGAGGTCTGGAAGGATGCCTTGGCCCTGAGGTCCTACAGCAGTCACCTGGGGACAGCCAGCGGGTGCCCTGCATTTATTTATCCCCTTCCACAAAATGCCTGAGCAACTCATGCCAAACCACTGTGGCCCCCTCATTAAATCAACATCTGCCCTGGCATGGCAGGGCTTGGAGACTGCCTGGTAGATCAGCTCAGGGGTGGGTTCTGTGTTTGGGTTATGTTTGATACCGAAGTCAAAATTAATCATCTGACAAATCCAGGCTTTGTCACAGATTTGCAATAAAGCCCCAAACTGAAGGAAAATTCTGCTCTGGGTGGAGTCCAAGGGTGCCGTGTTGCACAGGGATCATGTTCAATTAGTGGATTTATTTTGTCCTTGGGAACTGGATCCCTTCAAGCTGGCTCCCGGACTGGGGCAGCACAAACCCCAGCCACACCCTGAGAATAAACCTGGCAGGATAAACTATGAAGAACCAGGAGACAAACATCCTATTCACCAGCTCTCCTGGAAAAGTCATCGGGATAACTGTCGTTGCCAAAGCCACTGGAGCCAACGGCATCTCTCTCTGGCACACTGGAGCAGGCAAGGATGATCCTGGGTGTCGGGGCTGAGCCAGGGAGGAGATGGAAGTGGTACAGCTCAGTGGAGTGGTCAGTTTGCTGCATGGCTGGGGGAAACCTCCCAGCGTGGTGCTCGTCTCAGTGGGGGAAATCTCTCCAAGTGGTGCTTTGGCCCCTTGTCTGTAGGAAAGGATGGCAGCGTTTCTGCACCGGGAGCTTTGAGGACAAACTGAGGCTTTGTGTGTGAAGGTGGACTTTAGTGTGGGGAGAAAAGGGACTGAAGAATGGCCAGTGGAAAGCAGAGAGGGGACTGAGCTTACTTTGTGTCCAGGCAGGCCTGCCCAGATCACACAGGGGACATGATAGTGGGACCATATTGGGAGCACACTGGAGAGTTGAACTGTGCCAATTGATTGCTGTGGGACAGACCCTCCTTGGCCTTTTTTCCTGCTTTACAAGGGAGAACTCCCATCCATGCAATCACACCCCTGTGTCCATGTGCACCCCTCTGCACTCATGCACTCCCCTCCGCACTCATGCACCCCCCTCCATGTCCAACCTGGCACACCAGGACATACCTCTTACCAACTCATGCCCTCATCCCTGCTTTTTGTGGGGTGATTTTTCACTTAAACCACTTCTCCAGCCCAGATCTCAAAGTGCTGCAGATTGACAGCTGGCTAACCTGGCTCAGCCTGCCTGTTTAACAGCACCCAAGGAAAGGGTCATTTGCTGTTGTGCATATGAGTCCAGAGATGTCCCAGTCCATCCACCCTAGGCAGAAAGGTCCATGTGGGGCAGAAAGGGATGCAGTCCAGGGTCGAACACTGTCAGGGATGCTGCAGTCCAATGCTCAGTGACTCTGTCCTCTGTTGTATCTGAAATAATAATTTCCTCACCCAAGGGAAGCATCCCCAAAAGCATCTGACCTGCTTCTGCCTTTCCTACTGGGGAAATCCCCATCCTGTCAGTGGAGCCCACTCAGGTGTGGCCTCTGCAGTGGTGCATCCCATGGAGGAAGTATGGGATCCAGATGGCAGAAGTAGGATTTGGTTTGCTTTCAATATAAGGCATACGAAAAGGTCCAAGCAGAGACTATTTATTGATTTTAATGAAAATAATATGTTGCCTTGAATGAGGATGTTAATTAAAAGGCACCCGCTGCTGTTTATCGCTGGCTGGGTCTCTGGCAGCAGTAAAGAGAGAAACGAGTGGGGGAGCTCCTGCCAAAACCTCCCCGCAGGGAAGGTGGATGATGCCGGGAGCGGGATGCAAGGCTGGAGCTTTCCCGCTCCTCTCTGCTCTGAGGAAGCAGCTCTGAAAATAAACTCTTACGAAAGCTGGGCCTGGCAAGCCGTGCTGCTGGAAAAGGGGGACTGAAACCCAGGCTCCTCTCCGGCCAGCCCTGCCACTTGCAGTGCGTGGGTCTGGGCGAATCCCGCCCCAGCTCCCCTATTTACTTAATAATTTCACACAATAGCATCCTTTATAGAGATAGATTTTTTGTTTTTCTTCTCCTTGTTATGCATGAGACCACTACGCAGACAAAGAGGCACCATGCGCATAAAAACTTGCTACATCTTGCCTAGAGGCAGCAAATTTAAAAGCAAAATTGAATTCTTAAGGCCCCATGGAAAGTCACTGAACCTGCCATGCAAGGTCTGCTGGCACAAAGGCAGGGACGCTAAATAAAAACCCCTGGGTGAATGCTAGACTCTTCTGATACAGATCCAGCACTGGGCTCGGAGGCGGGGAATTGCTTCTGAGTCGTTATTTTTTTGGTCTGGAAAAGAAGAATGATTTCAGCTCATGAAGCATTCGGCTTGTGAAGTGTCCTGCTCATCTGACGGTGTGCTGGCTCAATGGTGTTTCTGCTCATCCCTAATTTCTGGCCCTCCACAGCACCTCCTCCCTCCAGGCAGTTTGGAGAGTTTGTAGGTTAATTTTTTTTTCCCCCCAGCCCTCAGCCACTCTTGAGCATCACCCTTGCCTTCCTCCTCCAAAGTTGCTTTCTGGTGATGAATCTCATACCATTCTTGGTGTGAGATGCAGAGTTCATTTCCACCCCTCAAGGAGCCTGGATTTCCTTTCCACCCTCCTTTTCCCATACAACCCACTTAGCCACCAAAAACCCCAACTCCCACTGTGGGGAGGAGGGTCTGTGAGCACAGGACTGGTCTCCTCAGCTGCCCACACAAGGGCTCATCCCCCCTTGCACCCCAGCTCTCTCCAGGAGCATGGGTTGAAGCTGAGGATGCCAAAATCTATAGAGAAAATATATTGGGTTGCTTTATTAAGAAATAATCTATTAAGAGAGCTTCTGTGGGCTTTGGCCTACTTCATACAGAGCTTGGGGCTAAAAGCAATGTCAAAGCCAAAATCAACCTATTACTGGAGGTAATTCCTACAATTTTCTATTCGATTAGTGGTATGATGTTCAGAAGCCACCCAGAGGCTTTTGAAGTATCCGGGCTTTTTTCTCCTCTCTCTTTCAGAGTTAGCTCTCACACAGCCCATCCATGGCTGCTCTGTTTGGGGGGGTACCCTATGTGTCCCCCCCATGCATGGGGCAGACAGGAGCAGGCTGGGACATGCCTAACATGCCCATGCAGAGGTGGAGCCCGGGGTCTGTACTGTGTGAACGATGCTTGGGGGACTTTGCAACCAACAATTAGACATGTTTACTCCTGTATTCGCCAAAGGTACCTCCCTGAGCTCCCAGTAAACACCTTCAAGATCCACCTCTCCTCTACAGAGACCTCCCAGGGCAGATCCTGACCTCCCTGAGGCTCATGGTGGGGATGGCCATGTCACTCTGGTTTGTGGCAGCAGGATGCCCAGGTCTTGCTCATCGGATGGTGGCAAGTTTGCATAGATGGGGAAGAAAGCGAGAGCGCAGCCACTCACCTGTATCGACCCCGGTTCTTGCCAGGCTCAACCACATCAAACAGCCCGTGGGGATTACTCAAAATTTGAGTCAAGCTGCATGAGGTGGCGGGCGGGCAGGCGGGCTTTGCAGGGCTGGTCTCGCAGCCTGTCCATGGGCACGCTGAAAACAACTGCATTGAAACATTTGGTTAGAAAATGGTTTGGGGTTTTTTAGGGTTGGCTTTTTTCTTTTTTTTTTTTCCCTCTTTTTCCCCTAGGTCTGCAAGCCACGGGTGAGTCATCTCCCAGCTTTCCTCAATGAGAGATCTAAAGCACTCTAAAAAAAAAAAAAAAAAAAAAAAAAAAAAAAAAAAAAAAAAACAACCACANAAAAAGACAAACCAAAACACGTCTGTTGTTTTAATCACGGCTCAGTTTCACAAGGCATAGCTGCTCTGGGCTGTGATGCAACCGAGTCCCTTCTTCCAAGTCACACACACAAATTTTTATGTTTCTGCTGAGATCCTCTACCAGGCTGGCAAAGCTGCTCCACGTGCACCCTCAGACCCACCCTCAGGACCTCCCTTGCTGTATGTCCATGAGCACGTAATGTCCTGACATGATAAGCAGGACTTCTTACCTTATTTTGTTTCTCTCTAGCATGGAACAAGGCAATTGCTGTTCTAATTTAAACAAGCAGCCACTGCAATCAGCTCCCCACCGAGGTCAGGGGGTTTAGGAGCCATGGCACCGTGGCTGAGCTGGTGACCAAACACAGCTCACCTCCCCTGGCTTAGTCCCTGTTGTGTGGAGTATCTGTAGCATGTGGGGAGGGTTAGAGCATGATTTATTTTGCCTGTGGGAAGGTGGTGAGCTGCAGCCATAGGGATTTCTGATATAAAATGGGAATCGATTTTTATCTGAGGGTAAAACCCAGCCAGAAACCAGTGCATGCTGTGGTGTACGGGCACAGCCAGCATGGTTTGCCTGCTCTGGGAGGGCTCAAAACTGCACCAGCGAGAGGCTGCGGGGCTGGCTGAGAGCCTGCAAAGGCAGGCAGCTCTGGAAGCCTGGCAGGAGGATGCTGGAGCAAAGGGCAGAGCTGGTTCCTCCTCCAGCAGTGAAGCCCAGGCAGCTCTGGATGCAGAGCTGTTGTTTTTTTGGTTTTTTTTTCCCTTGCATTTAACACAAAAAGAAAGCTCACCATCCTGACTTGCTCCATTTCCCCCCTCCCCTCCAAGAAAAAGTCCCCCCCAGTTGTGGAGTGAGTGGGCATATTTATGAACTGTGAGAACATCAACCACAATGATATTTATAAGTTTGTTTTTGATGAGCACCTCTGGATTTTCCATGACATAAATCAACTGTTGGGTTGCGTTCTGCTGCAAGGTTATTTTTTTGATGTGAAGGTGATATTTCCAGTGCTGGGAAACAGAGAAGGATTGCATCCCACAGAAAATCATGCAGGGCTCTTCCCATCTGTTGCTGGGATCATTTGCCACGTGTTATCATTTAGAAACGAGCTTTTTACATTTGGCCAGGCAGGAAAAACAGTTGGAAAACATTGCAGGCAGGAGGGACCCATAGAGCCTTTTCCTTCCTCCCCTGTACTCTGCATCTCTTGGGGGAAAAGGAACACCAGGTTAAGACAGGGTCCTCTGTAACATCTGACAGCCCAGATCCAGCCTGAGATCCATTGGAGAGCTGCTGCTGATCATCCAAAAGGAACATGGGCTGCCCAGTTAGCTCCAGCAGGCACCAGTTCTGAACTTCCTGGGAAGTGTGAGAAAGGCTTAGTGCACAGGGAGTCCAACCTTCACTTGAGAATCATTAAATTTTCAATGCTTTCAAGTATCAGGTCTCAAAATCTGACTCTCTACAAAGCATGAAAAATGTCCCAGCCTTATTATGAAAAAAATGAACAGTATAAAAATAATAAGCCTGCTTATTGTATTTATAGGTGTTTTCCCGACAATGGCTTTCCTTCCAACACATGGCTAACCCTGCTCACGTGGGCACCCACTTCCCTTGTACCAAACCAGGAGCATTCCTTACTCAAAGGGAAATTGAACTCTTCAACCCATTGCCAAGGGATGTGCAGCCCCGGGGACGTCCCCTTAGGGGCTCTGCCCTCCCACCCACCAGCAAGGGTCCTGTGGGAAGGGGAGGTGGGCAGTGGTGGGGGCAGGCCAAGGGTCTGGTGTCAGAGAGGAAGGTGTGAGGAGGGGCTGGTCCTGTGGAGCCCCACACCTGAGAAGCATTAGGCAGTAGCCTGCAGGCCTATGAAAGGCTGCAGCCAGGCTTTGTGCACTTGGTTTCAGGCTGAGGAGCTGCTTAAGCCTCTACTCCCTACAGAAGGGAAGCAATGCTGCAAAAACAGGTAAAAATGTGGAGCAGGGGGGTGGTACTTCTCCTTGTGGGGTCTTTTGCTCTGTGGGTCTGGCTGTTGAAGTAAGGAGCAGGATTGTTTCCTGGAAAATAAGAATTTGGGGTTCTCAAGAACTGCAGCAGTCACTTATGGACCTTAGAGGGGGGATTGTCTTTCTAGTCTAGAAGCCTGGAAGTACACAGAGAGCAGTCTAAGGAGCCTCTGGGGTCTGTGGGTAGAGATTTCATTAGGAATTAAGTGCACCTTGGCCATGTGGAGTTTTAGAAATGTGATGTTTGATTGCAGGGCCTGGCAGCACAAATGCAAGCACATGTGCTTGTGTGTGTAGGAAGGTATTGAATCCAGAGGGCAGGTCTTTCCAGGCTGGTGTCACCCAGTGCTGAACCACAAGCTTTGAGAGAGCAGCTTTGGTGGAAGGGATGTGAGATGCTGCATAAAAGGCATGGTGTAAAAGGTTATGGTCCTGAACCCACCACCAAAGCAAATGCATTGGCAGATTCTCAGCTGAGATTTGTAGGGGCTTTGAGAGTCACAAACCCCTATGGGTTATCAAACCCTTCTTCAAACTCCCCTCCTGGGGGAAAACCAGGCATGCTTCATCCTTTTCATGTGGCAAGCCATGTGTGCCACCATGCCATGAGCTCATCAGAGATGCTGAGATGAAGGCAGGTTGTTTTACAGTGAGGCAGGAGAGTAAAGAGCATACACACCTATAAGCTCTGTCCTACTAAAGATCTTAGATGTTGCAGGTGTCCTCCGTGGGTTTTGGGGATAGTGACAGCTACAGGAGGCCTTTGTTTGGGATGGCTGGGGGCAAACAAATTGAGTATTTCCTTGCTAGGGTGCTTGAGAGTTAATCCAACTTCCCCTATGCATGCTGGAAAGGGAAAAGGCATGGGCTGCACATGGCTGATGTGACCCAGGAGGAGGGTGCAGCAGCACAGCATAAGGTTTTCACTTAAACAGCTGCCCATGGGGCACCCAGAATGGATGTGGTTACTGCTGGATGAAACACATCTGCAGAAAGTATGGAGGAGGACCAAGAGCCATTAGCAGTGCTTGTTTTTGACATCAGGCCTTGGTTTGTATACAACTATCACAGTAGCAGGAGGGTGAGTATCTAGTAGATCTCGAGAGCAATTATGGTCCCCCACATTGTTTGTCGTGCCTGTTGCCCACCAGGAGCTCCAGTCTCCTCTGGTCCTTGCAGTCTGCTGCACCCCCAAAAAGGCTCCTGGTCCCATCCACATGTGGCCACTGCAATGAAATCTGCAAGGCTGGGTGCTAATGCCCAGGCTTTGTTGCTCCTTCCCCTGCTGAGAGCTGTGCTGGCACCCTCCTAGAAAGCATGAGAATTTCTAGCCTGGAATAAGCTGTTACCAGTGTAAATTCTGCCCTGAGCTGGCACAATAACTATTATACACAGAGGGAGTGTGGCAGCCCTGATTGCCTGGGGAAAGTGAGCTGAGAGCTGGACAGCTCATGACTTGAGTGTGAGTCTGCTCCTGTTCATCCCTATGTGCCCCAAAAACATGTGGGGAGACTTGGGAAGTGCCAGGAGGAATGTTCTCGGTGCTCCATGCGGTGCCCCAGTCAGGACCTCCTCCTAATTTAAAGCATTCTGTGAATGGTGAAATCCTGCCCAGTGCCCTTCTGGAGGGGCAGGAGCTGTTGGGAAGCCCCACTGCAGTTGCCACGGGGGAGGAGGCAATGCAGGACCTGGTAGATTGGCTCCGTGCCACTGGAGGATCCTCCTTGGCCAGCTTTGCCTCGGCTGGGGTCAACCACGAGGAATTGCAGTGACACGGGCACTGAGCACACAGCTCGCTGCTCCCAGTCTCTCCAGCAGCGCCGGGTGCGAGGCACAAGAGGAAGCAAGAGCAGATTTGCATGGTACGGCTCCACCCTGCCTCAACCAAATTACCAGCAGATGAGCAGCGGTGCACCTCCTCCCTGTTCCTTAATTTATGGTAGCAGAAGCAGGGAGGGGAAGGTGAGGGGGAGTAGGGGAGGGAGCAGCTAACATGGCCATTATACATGCAAATACAGCTCTCTCTGGTTCTCCAGCACTTCCTTCTGGGCGCCCCCGTGTATTTTCCCACCACTAACAAACCGGTCACTATTCTTCACATTTCGGCGTGCAGAGGACTTGGCGGGGGGACGGGCATCGCACCCTTAGTGCGGGGTGTCTCTATCCCTGAGCCTGCCCGGCCGGACCTGCCTGGGCACCCCGGGCTGTGTGCAGGCAGAGCCGCTGCCCACACCTGCCTGCACGGCCGTGTGGGAGCCGCGGTACCCGCGGGCTCGCCCGAGGCCACGCACTGCGGCTGGGACGGGGAACAAAGCCGGCACCTCATTCACCTCCCCGCCGACCCGCGCAGACTTCCTCCTTGGAGTATTTACCGCTTTCCCAAGGCAGCTTCCCATGGGGGACAAGCCAAGCAGAAGCTCCTGTGGGACTGGCCAGGGGCGCTGGGTCGGACGTGCCCTCCCCATTTACCTGCTGGAGCTGCCCAGCCCTCCCTTCCTCTGGAGCCCTTTCGAGAGGCACCCCTCAGCCTTGGTACCTGTGGCTTTAGGTCGATCCTGCTGGAGAGGCTGAGGTTTGCCTGTCCCTGCAAATCGGGAGCAAACCTGCTGAGCAACTTTGGTATTAAAAGAGCGAGTTCAGAATGTGCCAGTGGGGGAGAGCAGGATCAGTCCGTCTGCAGCTCCTCCAGCAAGGCTCTGTAATGAAGCAGTCCTTTGTACGTAACAGGAATGGAAACAACAGCCCTCAAGTCTGACCCCAGACAATTGTTTTCAGCGAAGAGGGCTGGGGAGGCAATTAATAATGTTTAAACAAAAGAAATAAAAAAAGCAGTACTGTATCTCGAAATTCTTCTGAGGGCCAGAGCTGTGACAGAAAGATATATGCTTTAGCATTACTGTCAGAATAAATGACCCTCCTGAGAGAAGGAGTTTTTGAGGTTCTTTCTGCCCCACTGGACATAATTTAAGAAATGCACTGCAGATAAAAATGACTAATTTTAGCCAGTAGATGAATTGCAAAGGGTCATGTTTTAACTTCTACGCTGGAAGGACAGGGGATATATTATTAGAGAGCCGGAATGCAAACGGTAGTTTCTGATTAGAAGAGAACATCGTCAGCATTTCTCCAATTAGGTGTGGGCATCAAGTTCCCCGGCACGCTAAGGGGCTGTTAGCAAACCTTTTGCTCCTCCGCTGGGAGCAGAGGAGCCGGCTGAGGAAACGCAGCCCGTCTCTTCAGAGCTGCTGTGGAGTTTCTCAGCAAGAGCCAGCTCCTCAACTCCAGCTGTCAGTGTGCTGCAGCCCTGCCGCCAAGGGACCCCCTCTAAGAATAAGAAAAGAGGGTGTTTTCCATATCTTCTTCCAGCCCTTGCCCTCGCAGAGGGGCTGTGCAGTGCTGATTTTCTATGACATGGATGCTCGTCCCCCGAGAGGTGAACCCGGATCACCAAATTCATTTTGCAGAGACCACCAAATGGCCATCTGAGATCAATTAGCTTGTCATTACTCATCCCCATCAGATCTGAACTGCTGACCTACAAGTGAAAGTCCGTATATTTGTCTCCCAGCAATGTGCAGACCCATCCAGCTATCTAATGAGAAGAGCTTCCTCCGTAAACAAAGCCGAGGAGGTCGTGCTCTGGCCGTCCATCGCCTGCTCCAATTAGCTTGAACCCAAGGGCCAACTTGAGCTCAGCGTGATGCAGAGGTAGGAGTCTCTGGGGTGTCCAGCTCTGTGACAACAGGCTGCTGACTGGAGCGGAATGGCTCCCATTAGTGACAATTTCGAACAATTTTAGCACTTGAAATGCCATTTTAACTTTGCATTTGAATGGCTCCTTTGTTATTTTAAACTGCTATTCATAACTAGTTAGTAGTTGAAAGTATAGCCTTATTTATTGATGATACTAAATATGCAATCCAGAGGCAGTATTTATTGGGTCATGTGCTTTGGAAGGTTATTATTTAGATGAGGAGATGTAATGTGGAAGAAGATACAGCCCTTTTAATTAAAGAAGCATGAACTTGACTGAAGCATTTGCTGCCTGCAAAGGCTGTAATTACCACACATGATACAATTCTTCATTTAAATCTAAAAGATCCACAGCCCCTTTACTCATTTAAATTTATGTGTTCTTGCATATCTGTTTTCTGGTAGTGTATGGGGAGCCCTGGGAAACAACATTGGTCCAAGCTTTGAATTACTTCAGAATGGCTGGAAGGTACCAGTGAGTTTTAGACTGTTTGGGAGAGTTGCTCCAAGTTTCCAGAGGTCTGGTGTGTGTGGATGCTGCTGTGCAGGTGTGGTGGGTGGTGGTTGGGTGCCTCATTGTATGGGCTTGGGAACACAGATTCACAGAATCATTTAGACTGGAAATGATGCTCCTGTCTGGACTCGATGATCTCCAAGATCATCTGAGGTTGTATTTCTCTGCCCCTGTGGGAGGTCGCAGCTCCCTTCTCTCAGCTCCCCACTCTGCAGGAGGTGATCTCCAGCAGCCAGCTCCTAAACCAGCTCAGGCTGTAAACCATCCCATCCACACACCTGGAGCTGTGGCTGCAGCTCAATCAGTGCCCCTGGCGAGGAAGGTGCTGTCAGCATCACTGGGGCTGGTATTTGTGCCTTTCTGGTGTTGGAAACACAGCTGTGGGTATCAACCTACTTGGAGACATCTTCATGACAGCGGCCAGCACAGGCAGACCGCTGGCATGACCCTTCATCTGTGGCTGTGTTCCTCTGAGCACAACTGTCAGCCTTGCTTAGAATTCACTGGGTTTATTACTGTTTAATTTTTTGACCTAAATACAGACCAATTGTTTTTCCTGTAGAGTGATGGAGAATTTTATTGAGGGCTGCATTTTCCAAAATGGTCTCGAGATGATAAGAGCTATCAGGGAAGCAAGCACTGGCTCCAGTGGGTGACTTTGGATTTGTCTTAAGCTTCCCCTCTTCAGTGTGGATGGGGTCCAATGCTGCTTCCTTTATGATTATTTTAATTAGAAATACCCAAAGGCAAATGGCAGCTGAATATGACAGATGAGGCTAGTTTGGTGTTGGTGCTGCATGGCAGAAATCTTAACAGTGCAGGTTTTGCTTTGAGAAACAATGTGCCTCCATTTAAAACTGTTTATATAATATAAAGAGAAAGCTTTTCAGAAATTGACACAGTCGGGAAAATAACTTGTACTTTTTTAAAAATCCCAGAGTTAATTGAGACTATACTCTTCATGATTAAGACTCTTTGAATGCTTTCTTTACTATATCTTTAAATTCCAAATAAATCAATGCCTCTATGGAATTTTCAATTGACACAAATTTGTTCCACCTAAAATGAATAGTAACTCTCAGAAAGCAATAGGAAATTGTTAATTCATCACTGCCTGCCTTCCCCTGGTATATTTTTCTCCTAATCAGAGCAACCTGATATTCAATCCAAAGAAAACATTTCAAGGAGTCCATCATATGCCACAAGCTTCCAAACTTTTCTAAATTTGATAGCAAGAAAACATCATATATCTTAGTCATTAATGTGCACTGTGGAAAGATAAATGTAAGGTTCAGCTTTTACCCCAATGGCAGCAACCTGTAACTGGTGGCCTTTCTGCAAGATTCATGAGCTGATGGAACAGCGGCAGAGGGACATTTCAATATATTCTGTTACAGTCTTGGGTTTCAGGGTTTAAATGAGCAGAAAAAAAAAATCCCGTCTTTCAGGGGATTCAGAACAAATCTGAAGCACAGTCCTGAGGCTCATTCAGGTCAATGGCTTTTAGGCATGTGCTGAATAAATGTCTTCCTGAGCTGCGGCCGTACTGGTGAGCACGGAGAGAGCACAAGTCATTGGAAACATATTGGCAGTGTAAAGAAAGCAGCTGCTCTTGATCTAGTATTTCTGCCTGTACAAGTCAGGATAAAGCTGTGCCTGACAAGCCAACCCCTTGGGGTTAGGACAGTACATCTTGCAAGAAAATCCCATGAGAGTAATGAAACTCTGGAAGAAAAATTAGGCTGAAGCTTATGTTTGACTGCTGTTGAAGCACCTCTGAGCTCTCTGCCAGGTGTGTGTGCCTTGCCCGCATCAGGAGTGCCAGAAATGGAGATGTGGTCCTTTCCTTGCTTCCCAAGAAATCAGCAGCTGGAGCACCTTCTGCCCCAGATGACTCTTAATAGCTCAGTACCCCAAGGAAATGTAATTGTCTCTTTGAATATGTGCATCTCACAGGTGCTTAGCACTGTATTTAAGTTAGAGGTTCATCAGCAGAGAAACAGGAGCACTGCTGGGGAACGCTTGTCATAGCAAAGGCTTCACGTGCTTAAAATGAAAACTGGGAAATCAAAAAGACAAAGAAAGTATTTAAATTGCTTCTAAGCAGATGAATGGAAAATGCAGGAAAGTAGGAGAGGGAACATGGTCTTCTCAAGGGTCCAAATGTTTCTGAAACCCGTGGGGAACTAGGGAGAGGATAGGGTGAGGATGCATTAGGGGAGAGTTCAATGCTGGGCAGCTTTCACAAAACAATAAGCAAATAGTTGGTGGGACTATAACTAGCTTCTGTTGGAGACAGAGGCTGTGACTGGAGGTCTTTGAATTGCAGTTGCTGGTTTGCTCTAGCTCATTTTATGCAGCTGAGCTGGAAAATAAACTGCACCTCAGTTTCCCTACCTCTGCTCTCAGGATTTGGGGCATTCTTTTAGTCTCTAAAATGTTTTCTGAAGTCTTTGAAGAGAAAGAAGGATGAAAAAAAAGCAAGTACTTTGTGCAACTGCTAATGAAGACAAAGTGCTGAATTTTAGACTTCTTTTAATCTTTCAGCAGTCATGTGCTTGCTGGCTACATGTGTTTTCTTACAGAGCAAAGTATAATCAGCTTTACATCCTGTATTGCCACGAGCACTTCCTCTTCAGTTCAAAGGCAGTGCAGAGGGAGCGAGATGTAGAGCCCCATCTTCATGTCCATATTCATGCACACCTACCTCTGCTTTGACTGTATTTCAAACGTAGCTTCTTTCACTTAACAACTCGTAATCCTGCTTTCTCGTTTCTGTGTTGTGGCAATGTCGCTTTCCTCGGAGAAAAGCTCCTGTTTGTCATTAAATACCAGTGTTTGAGAAACAAAGCGGAGGAGGATGGTGCTTTCAAACCAAGGGCATCAGCATGTTTAACAGCCTGCCTCCGTGCTTGGGACTGCAGCTAGTTATCCAAGGTACTCCGTTTTGCCTACGTAAACATAAAACCCCCGGTGGATTACAGGCACCTCCAGAGAAAAACGTGCAGACCTGACTTTCAAAGCCCATTGCACTCCCTTCCCATGAAGCGGAATGAAAGCTGGGGTGCAGACAGCAAGAGGCTCCCAGGCAGCGAGTTCAATCGCTGCACGGTGCTCCTGGGCTTTTGTTAGATGTTTGCTGACAATCACATTATTCCTAAACGCAGTGTTAGTGATAAATGCTGGGAAACGGACCCACGGGAGAGCCCGGCTAGGACTTTGTGTACTCCGTGCCTGGGTGGGGACGGCAGTGGTGTGTGGCTTTGACGTGCAGCTCTGGTTACCTAAAGACCAGACTGACTCAACCAGCTCTAATTTCAGCATGTGCCAAAGTAATTCAGGGACTGCAACTAATTGAATTTAAAATGACTAGGATATTTTTTTAGTGGCCAGAAAGTGGAGGCTTTTCCTGGCTTTGTGATTCTCAGGGGGAATTTGCTTCCAGGAGACACTTTCGGGTATCCCCGGCTTCTTCTGTGGGAGATAAAACTCCAGCCATGCACAGATTAGGGGAGAAAACCCCCCAAAATTCAGCCTGTAGCAACTGAGATGTACAATGTGGTGGGTGATAGACCTTGAAACAGGAGATTTGGACCTTAAGGCTCTGCCCTGAAATGCTTTATTGGCAGCTCTTACATGAAAGTTGAAGTACTTGAATTAATATCTTCTGCTAAGAACAATTTTCTTGGTCATTGTCTCATCCCCCTCTACCCTGTCTTTCCTTTGGCAGAGAGAACAGGCCTGCCCTGACAGCTTGGTAACTGAAGGAGCTGCAATTAATAGTGGGTTAAACTTTTTTTCTCTTTCATAATGATCTGCAAGCTTTACCTTTGGAGGTGATGAAAGACTATGCTGCCTGCAGGCAGATCTCTCAGGAAGGTAATCCTTGAGTACCATAGCAGGTTGTCTCCAGCACACTTTCATCCAGACTGGTTACTGGTGAAGCCAAAGGTGTGAATCCCTTCAATCTGTACTTAGATTTACTGGAGGCAGAAGCCTAAAGTGGGTGGACAAACATACCCTGTCTTGATCCTGAAACAGTAGCATGAAAGTGCACCTGATTTTCATCTTCGGAAATGAATGTTGCTTCAGGTTCCTGTCAGATAAAGACATATTAAAGGGCAAAACTCTGAAATGGCAGTAGACTCCTTACAAGAGCAGAGAAGAACCATTAGGATACCATGGTGGAAAATGAGTACATTGCCAATCTGAGCGTGAGCAAACGTGACAGAGGCCAGGATCCACCACTGTGGGAAATCAGTCTGCAAAGTGCAAAATGAAACCCTCTGGATCTCAAAAGATCTGTGATGCTTAAAATTGATACTCATAAATTTGTTGTTACACAATTAACACCAAGGAATCTGCTGTTAAGAGCAAAAGAGAAGTAGTGATGAACCAAACTGTTCCCAGGTGATGAGCTGCCCACCAGACATCCATGGATGGGTAGTGGTAGGATGTTCTCTGTTGAATCTTCTGACACTCTCAAGTGTCTTCCTGTGATTCCCAAAGGATGCTTCTTTGACTTTTTCTTGAAATGAAGCCTTGAACAAGAAGGAACAGAAACAGCAAATAAACAGAAATCCCCATTTTATGACATAAAGTGAAGACCTGTCAGGGTGGAAGTGAAGGGATGGAGTTGAAAAGTAGATGAAAAGTTGAAAATTGGGAGGAAAAGTTCCCATCCAGGATCTTTCCTCAGAAAGATGAAGCACAGCAGGCTGCTAAACAAAAGGGATGTGAGCAACCTTGGATCTGGCAGCATATTGGAAATCCCCTGGCTGGAGAAAAGAAGAAAGAGAGGATGAAGTGGCTGTAAAGAGATCCCAGGGTACTGGGCTCAGATAAACCCTAGAGCAGAAGAAGAAGCAATCAAAAAAAGGAACTCCATCAGTCAGTGGCCATGAAAATGAGTGTGTGAACTTTTAAGAAATTCCCAAGGAGAAGAACAATTTGGGTTGAGAAGTGATGAATGCAGAACTCTACTGGTGTCACTGGCCCTACTCAAACTAGTTTACTATGGGGATGGACAGGTTGTGCAGCCTCCATGTGCCTCTACTTCACTGTTCCTTTCAGATGGGGGTTGAGATACTGTCTCTGTTAAAACATGGATGTAAAAAATAGATCACTTAAACAGTTATAAAATACTTCCATTAAGGGAAGAGCATTATTGATCACTGTGAGCATGTGGAAATGATTGTGTATAGAGTAAATATTGAGGAGTCTTGATGGGTCACCCTGTTCACTTTTTAGCTGCTCTTCACTGTGTCAGGGATGATTGCACTCCATCTGCCTCTGACAGCCTCCTGTGATGGAAGTTCAGTTCTCCTGGGAAACCTTTCCCAGGACTCAAGTTATCTTTACAGTTAAATATTCTCCTGTTACCTAATCTAGATCTTGCTGCTGCGATTTGAACCCCTTCATTACTGCTCACCCTATCTGCTGTGGAGTGCAGGTTTTTGTAGATACAAGTGGTGTCTGGGATTTTATGAGTGGGTATGTACCGATCAAGTGTGTCGGGTGGTTTTCACTCTAAGAAGCAGTCTGACTACTTACAGCTTTGCCAAAGCTCAGCTATTTAGGCTGAAGCCTTTCCATGCCAGGCATTTCCCTCAAGCTCTTTTCTACCCCCTGCTTTTTCCCCCTCCTCTTTGCCTTTTTGTTTTAAAATGCAGCCAAAAATCTCAGCTGTTTCTGAGAACAAGGTTAGGGAATGATACTGCTGCATTATGGCTGAATGGAAAAACTTGGGTGGGATTATATTTGGAAACCTTGAATGCTCTGATCTGAAATCTGAGAGAGGTGCTGTGACTTGAAGATCAACCAGCCAGGTTCATCCNCAGCCTGGGAATCTCAGTTCATAATGAGATATTTCTTGTGAGAGGTTCAGGAGTCACTTGTCTTGTCCTGAAAGGACTTTCCATCCAAAAGAGTCTCACCCTGCACAAACTAAAGCAAGGTGTGGGAGCTCATTACACCTGTGTCTTTTTTCCTCTCTTTTCTGTTCTCTTACACCACAAATTGTTGAGTCTGCAGGTCAAATTCAAGCAAATTTGAGTGTGGGAGGGAAAGCAGGTTTTAGAAATTCCTTCAAAAGCCTTTAAATTACATGGTATGGGTGAAAGGGGAGAATGGAGGTGCAAATCCCGAGGAAGCCAGCCTACCTTTGTTCTAATGCTCTGCAGAGCAGCCTGTGTTTGTGGAGAATGTTGTCATTTGTTAACACCCTTGTGACAAGATCCAACTTGGAGATGTATTTTTCTTTCTTTAGCTTTCCAGCATGGTGCGTTGGTGTCTTTTTCTTTCCCCCAAACAGTTAAGACTGTTCAAAATCTAGGATCTCTGATGAAACCAGATCTGCCTTCGATACACATTAATCATGGCTGGATTACGGGGTTGGAGTAGCCACTGGAATTTCTTTCTGGTGAAACTGGAAGTGACCTTTGTTTCTCCTTGTTCTGTGGGTCAGTCTTGAGCTGAACTGGACATCTACAAAGGCTGCAGCTGCTAACAGAGACCACAAAGGTGACTGAGGGGTGAAGAGCAACCTTTGCTGCTCTAGTGCATTGCTTCTTTCGCTGCTGCTGCAGCGTTGGATCATAGATGTCCTGTTGGTCTCCTTCCTCCTGGTAAGCAAAACTCTGAGCAGGGGGAGAAAAGCACAAAAATGCAGCAAATTACAATGCTAAAGACTTGAAGAGAGGGAAAATCCACATCTGACAGGAAAATCCTGTGGTAGAGTGTGTTGAGGAATCTGTTTTGGGACATAAAGAAGGCAAAGGGGCTGTAGTAAATATACCCTTCAACCTGGAACGTGCAATCAAATCTGCATGGGGGAATTCTTGTGCCCTTATGAAGTCAGGGCAAAGTCTATGAGGCTTCATTTTGACCCAGGGCACGCCCATTTGGATCAAGGTGGAGGATTGGGGCCATCCTAATTCCTCGTCAGTAAAAACAAATAGCTCTAGCAACAGAGGAGTAGCATGAAAACAAAGTTACTATCAACACCCTGCCTTTTTGAAATCCCTTCCAAATTCTCCAAGGATAAGATCAATGCAAGGAAAAACAATAACAGCACTGTATGAAAAGAAGGTGAAAAGGCAGCTCCCTCAGCAGCACACGCCCAAGAAATGGGTCTTGCTTTGCTTCCTCGGAGCTGACATGAGACCGGCACAATTCAGTAGCACCCCGAAGGAGCAGCCAGGTTTTTTTTAACTTTACGAGCTCCATAATGAAAGCAGCGGTCGGCATCCCCTGTGCCAGAGTGCTCCAAACCTGCTCGTGATGGAATGTGCTGATAAAGAGCAATATTTCCTTGTGGACTTGGTTTGAGACATAAATTTAAATATTGCTAATTTCCAGTATCAGCCTCAGCAAGAGACTTCACCTCTCGGTGATCCATCTGTAAATGGTGGCAGCTCCTCCTAGCTTTGTCTAATTAGCTGTTTCACGACTTTGGCTCCCTGTCCCTGTGTTCTCCTGAGTGGACCACTGATTACTCTGAAAGCACAATAAAACAGCTGACAATTCATTTGGTACAATGAGAGATGGCAGCCTGGTGTATGGAAATGTAAGGTTTTGATGTGGTTAGAGTGTAACAAGACAGCAGAACTCCGCTCAGTTCTGCAATGTTCACCTTGAGAATGAAATTAATTCTTTAAGTAAGAACAAGAGCTTTAGAATAATCTGATGGTTTAAAAGTCAACATTTTGCTGCCTTTTATGAGTCAAATTTAAAGTTGGGCCTGTGGATGAAGCGTGAGTGACCAAGATGACTGAATGGCAGGAGACAAACTTTAACTTACAGTGTCTTCAGGAAAACTTCTTAGAAAGCAAAAGTAAAAAAGTTGCATACATGTAATTTCTTTCCAACACTGGGGCTGTGAGAGGAAAGAATTATAGCTTAAAGCTTACAAGAATAATCTCTTTAGAATCTGAAAAGTCACTTGGACATTATCTGTACCAAGACTGAATCACCTCTAACTGTTGTACTAAGTATAATCAAAAGTATAACAGACCATAACACAGCTTGTTTATCAGGGATAAACATTCACATGTGAAACAAGAACAGGGCTTTGAGTCACTGTTTAGCTTTCTCTCCCATGATCTCAAATTAAACCCATGAACAGCTATCCCTACAAGTGCTTTGTTTCCATGTTTTGAATCCTAACATACCCTGTGCTGCTCATGCAGGAACAAGAAGGGATGGCTGAAGGACCAGATACCAATGCAGGACACAAGCTCCTCTCTCACATCACCCACCACCTTACTTTGTGTCAACCAATGTCTTACGGCGCTGTGTATGCTGACAGGAGGGGGAAAAAACCAAGCCAAAGCCCACCTGAAGACTAGAAAGAGAAGAGGGGCAAATATAATTAATCCCAAGTGATGGTGTTGCCTTTAGCTTATCGGATCAATTCAACTGGCAGAGGATACTAGAGCAGGTGTGTATTTTGATTATCTTTAGACAGGGTCTCTGCTTGTGGCCATTTAGTGTCACTGTCATTCTTTTCTCTGAAAGAAAACTTCTGATATCCTGGGTGGACAAGTTCATGTCCATGCTGAGCTGCCCAAATACTACAGCTGGCTGGTGCTGGGCCTGAGGAACTGAAACTGTCTGCACTGTCCATTCTCATGATGCTTCCTGGAAGCCCTTGAGATCTGAAAATCTGCAGGGACTTTCAGAACAGCTACAAAGTTACACATCTTGTCTGGCCCTTTTATGTCTGATTGTGCTTAATGTTTTTTAAAATATATAAAAGGCACTCTACCATGGCATGACAACCCCTGAAGCCATGCATATGCTTTTGAAGAGGTTCAAGGGAGGTGATCTAGTCCTTTTATGCTGCTCTGGTGAGACCCCACCTGGATTACTATATCCAGCTCTGGGGTTCCCAGCACAGGAAGGACATCCACCTGTTGGAGTGAGTTCAGAGGAGGTTATGAAGATGATCAGAGGCTGGAGGACCTCTCCTGTGAGGACAGGCTGAGAGTTAGGATTGTTCAGTCTGAAGAAGAAAAGCCACAGGGAGACCTTATTGCAGCTTTTCAGTACTTAAAGAGGGCTTATAAGAAAGATGGAGGCAACTGTTTTAGCAGGGCCTGTTGCAATAGGACAAGAGGTAATTGTTCTAAACAAAAAGAAGGTTAAATTAGTTTAGATATAAAGAAGAAATCTTTTACAATAAGGGTGGTGAGGCTCTGGCACAGGTTGCCCAAAGATATGGTGGATGGTAGATCCTCATTTCTGAAAACATTCAAGGCCACGTTGGATGAGGTTCTGATCAGGTTGAACTAGATGGCCTTTAAAGGTCCCTTACAATCCAAACTATAGTATGATTCTAAGTTTTTAATGGATTATGAAATGCAGTGGAAGGAGACAGTGTGGCTGGTAGCAGCATAGTAGATAACATAGAAAAAGCTATGCCTAACAACATACAGTGGAGTGCCATTAGCATGGTCTGTAAACCCATAATGGCATCTTCAGAGCTAATTTCACAAAGGCAGTTTTTAAACACTTCCTTTTATGTATTTAGGCTTGCGTGACTCACAGCTTGTTCTCAGTTAAACTTTCTCCTCATTGCTCAACATCACAGATAATGATAGTGCCTGGTTCTTTACATAGGGATCTCAAGATCTTCATCTTGATAGGTGGGCAAATTGAGGCATTAGAGGTAAAAGCCATATGCCCAAAATCACTTAGCAAGCCACAGGCAGGGCTGGAAGAGACATCCAGTCCTGGTCTCTTCTTGCCAGACAATGGAGCTTCTGAGTTCAGATAACATTTCTTTTACCAGTTTGTGCTACAATTGGTAAAAAAAAAAAAAAAAAAAAAAAAAAAAAAAAAGGTGGAGTGTATTAATATAAAAACTTCCTAGTTCCATTGCTAGAACATGTGTAGATAGCACAAAATCATAGAAATGTCTAATTACTGCAATCATCATCCCTGCCCCAAATAACCAGGATGAAAGTCAAGTAGCCTTCTGGGATAATCTGGTTTAGTTCTCTAACACTTGTGTAGTTCAGTCTCCATCATTTGGAGGTATAGTTGGTTCTAATATTCTTGAATTTCACTTCATGTTGTTTTTTTCTAGAAAAAAATTAATCTGTATTTCCCTGGTTATTTAAAAGAATTTAAACAGATTTTTAATTAACTAAGATGATGTTGTGTGCTAAATTCAATGACTAGAGCCTGCCTTTGCTATACCACACTCCTGTACCTGGTATCACACTGTACTTTCATATTTGCACACACGTGACCTTTTTATGATTAGTTGGTGGCATGCAAGTTCCAGAAGAGTGTGTTCATGTGGATGTCCCAGGCTGTACAGTCCATGCTGTTGTGGGACAAGCTGCACGTGTATGTAATTACATGTGTGTAATTGAAACAGGCTATTCCTTTGTGAAATGCCCTTGTTAAACTGCCAGTGCTTATGACCAGAAACAGCCCAGAGTGTCCAGATCACCCAACTGGAAAAGGATGGCTGTATGTACCGGCTTTTAATTTAGGCCTGCCCATGAAAACTCAGGTATTTTGTTGCACTGTGGTAGTAACCCGTTTTGAAGCAGAGGTGTGGGCACAGCTTCTCCAGGATGAGAGTCATGGTGACTGTGGTGCTTGTTGTGGAGGCTGGGAACTTGGGTTTCAACAGCCTCTGTGTGGAAAGGGTCTTTGCTGAGTCCTCCAAACACTTGGGAACAATGAAAGTAGGCAGGAGACGTGTTTTGATAAGGGAGAGTCCTGTTTGCTTATTTTAAGTAGCACCTGCAGGCATCTTCTTTTAGGGAAAAGGTTCCAGCTCTGCTACCTGGACTAAAAAGCTGCATCTGTCTCGTAGCCTGATTTAGAGAGAAGAGACATGAAGTGCTGCTGCTTCCCTCATACCTGCCGTGCTTGGCATTTTTTAACTGGTAGGCAGCTTCCCACTCAGAATGCAAAATTGGATTGTTTTGTTTAACTGTTGTGGTATGGCTCTTATCTTCGTGTGCTAGGTAAGATGTTTAGGTATCAATTTTGGACTTGGCCAAGCCCTGAAAGCTGCACATTGTTGCCTTTGGAGTCCCTACATCCACCTCTGCACGAAGTGCTTCCACAGACATGAACTGACTCTGATAGCTCATGGTTGTCTGCATTGCCCATATTCCTCATTTGTGTTGTTTTGGGAGTCCTGAGATAAGATAGCTCTTTATGCTGATGTATGCAGGCTAGACATGAAAGGCTGCTCTGGGGGTGAGTTACAGCATTTCAGGACAGTTTCTGCATGTGACTCTGGGTTTGTGAACTGATCAGCAATACCCCACATCACCGAGGGGTGACTTCAGTGAGGATAATCTGGCTGGGAGCATCAGTTGTAGTAGTAAAGAAATGAAACTAGTCTGGGGGAAAGAAGTCAATTAATCTGCTCAATTTCTCCCCCTCCCCCCAGAATTTTGTGGAACCCATAAGCACAGACCTTGCGTAAGTAGATTGCATTTCACACCTAATGTGCATAATTATATCTTGCAAACAGTTTATTAATGGATCTATAATCATAGAGTAGCTTGTACATACATAATGCTGGTGTTTGATTATACTGCAGCTGCCATAGATCAATGGATACACAGGAGTCTGGCGTATTAGTGTCTCACATGTGAAGTCTAGAGAACAATATAACACTGGTGCCTTGCAGTTGTTCATCAAATGCTTCTACCTAGGGGAAACCAGAGGTTTTAACAACATGGTAGGGAAGTGTTATAGAAAGAACAGTACATAACAGGACTTGGCACTTGAGGAAAACTCCCTTTCTCAAAAACATTCCATCTGTAAATCTTTCAGTGGTATTCTGTCTCAATTATCCATGTGCTGTAAACACATTAGATCTTATTTTAGAGAGGGGTCTGTTCTGAGAATTCACTCTGAAAGCAGCGTGTCTACAGTCTTGAGCATTTCTGTTTTCTGAAGGTGACTCACCCAGAGGGCTGATGAATAGCCTAAGTTCTGGTGAATCAACAGATCAGCGATTTGCAGACTGAGCTAAGTCTCCTAACATCTGAGCACCCTGAACCACACTGAAATGGCTTGCAGAGGTATCACCGAGATGCCTTTGGGAAGCAGTTGCATTTGGTTATGCACAAGGAAAAAGGTTCTAGCTTGTTTTGGTGTGTTGATGACATAGTACTAAAAGAAAAAAAAAAAAAGTTTGGTGAGCTGCAGAATTCCCGTGGGATTGTATCCCATCTCTAACATGATAACCTCAGCTTTCCCTCTCATGTCCCTCAGCTACCACCTGCAAAGCTGCCTCTGATCTATGTTGACTGTCTGGCCGGTGGCCAGCGACTCTGGCCAAACAGGGTAAATAACTGTGGAAATTATGGTCTAGCCTTTCTTGCAGCAAAGACCTTAATTTGTGTGCCTCTCCTCCTTCTAGCTAGGAAGAAAAAAAAAATAGGAACTTCTCTGTCTTTAAGACCTGGATTGCCTTATTAAATGTTGGGGGCTGCATGGGGTTGAGAAAGGAAGAGCTGGTGCAATTTTATAGCTTTCCTTGATAAGGAAATAGGCCTAAAGTAATAGTTTTCTCATAGGTATATGTTACAACATACAAGAATCAGTTCCCTTTGCTAAGAAGGTATTCTTCGTAGAAAAAGCTCTTTTTTTTTTTGTATGAGGGTCAGCTTACTGTAGAGAAACTGGATAAATTCAGAGGAATAATATGATCTTGTGCCATGTTCAGTCTCACCCCTTCCAGCTATCCTGTTTCTGCATCAGCCAAACAGAGGCAGTGTCTGATCTCTTATGGACTTCGTGATAATATTGACTCACTTTATTTAAAATAAAAACTCTGGAAAGATGAAAACTCCGGGATAAAAATGTTAAACAAAGAGCCGCATGGGGGAAAGCAGTCAAACGTGATCTTGTTTCCAAAGTCTTGAAAAATATATGCCAAGGTCAGAGCACCAAACTTGCTGGCTGATATTGTCTCCTGTTTCTTATTTCAGGGCTTTACAACAACTCATCTTGCTTTTGACCTTGGTAATTTTTTTTGCAAACTCTTGTTTGGAAGAAGGCAGAGTCAGTTTGGGGGATGAGGAGGTGGAACTGGGCGAGGTACTAGCAAGTAGTGAAAGATTACTGGAGGTTAAGAGAGCAGATTGCTACCTTATGAACTTGGCAGTTCTCCTGCAGGCCTACGCTCTTGGTATTGATCCTGGTGTAAGATGAATAGTGATATAGATTTTTTTTAAAATGTCTTATTTTGGGACCTTTTAAATGTGCCTGACATTCACGAGAATTTCGCTTAAGGGTTGGTATTAATCTAAATGAATCAAGATAATACATAACATTTTACGTTTTCAATCTCGGTGTGTTTTCTTTTCAGATTTGGTTACTATTGGAAAAACCTTTTAGAACACTTCTTTTAGTGCTTTTAACTTCTGAATTTATCCATGTATCTGCATTACAGTAACATACCAAAAATCAGAAGATACAGCTTAAACACATACAGAGTTATGGCCTAAATCTGCAGTTCCTATTGATCAGAAATGTCTCAAGTTTCTCATAGCATATTTTATGCATTTAGAAAAAAAGTCTAAATTTTGTTTTCACAAAGTCTGTATACACTCAGTTAAGGGATACAGTCAGTTCCCTCAGTTTTTTTATTAATTTGCTCATACTTGATCCAAATCATGCCTTCTGGCTAACCTTAGCATTGCCCTCTTCAATTTGCATGACTACATGTAAAGTTAAGATTGTAATACTGAGAGATTAGAAAACCTCATTTCTTTATCAAAAGATCTAATATGCTCTAATATTTTTATGTTGGCAATAGGTATTGTAAAAATCCAACAGTTTTTTGGCTCAGCCATTCTTATGATGCTTCAGAGCTGCTAAAGAACTGGGGGAGTGGTTGCAGGAAAAAAAATAAATAACAGAATCTGAATTGGAACAGATCCACAAGGATCACTGAATCCAACTCTTCCCCCTGCCCAGGACATCCCCAAGAATCATGCCTGATTTCAGTTCCTGAGAGCATTGTCCAAATGTTTCTTGAACTCTGGCAGGCTTGGTGCTGTGACCACTGCCCCAGGAGCCTGTTCCAGTGCCCAACCACCCTCTGGGTGAAAAACATTTTCACCCAACCCAAACCTCCCCTGACACAACTTCAGGCCATTTCCTCGGGTCCTGTCACTGGTCCCCGGAGAGATCAGTGCCTGCCCTTCCACTTGGCCTCATGAGGGAGGTATACACTGCAATGAGGTATCGAGGTATAATCGAGGTACGTATGAAAAAATGGATTTAGGGACTGGTGATGTATGTCCTGCTGTGCTCCATGATTGAATTAGATCCTGTAAAACGCCTCTTTGTGAAGATGAAGAATCAAGAGTTCAGGCTGCTGTGCTTTTAGCATGAAAGTGAACTTTCAAGTGCTGGTGAAGCCTCTAGACTGACAGACACAACGACTTCAAAGACACAGAGCGGCCCTGCTGTGCATCCTGAGGCGGCGGTGGGTGCTGTGCTGTGCTCTGCCTCGGTCAGTGCACAGCTCTGGGATCATCCTGGGGGCTCTGGGATCACCCTAGGGGGCTCTGGGACCACCACCCTCGAGGCTCTGGTGCCACCTTCGGGACTCTGGGATCACCCTGGGGTCTCTGTGACCACCACCCTGGGGGGCTCTGGGATCACCTTCGAGGTGCTCTGGGGCCACCTTGGTGGCTTCTGGGATCACCCTGGGGGGCTCTGGGACCACCACCCTTGGGGCTCTGGGATCACCGTGGGGCCTCTGCGACCACCACCCTTGGAACTCTGTGGGACCACCCCCCGGGGGCTCTGGCGGGGAGCAGGAGGGGCCAGAGCGGGGAGCGAGGGTGCTCCGAGCGCCGCTGCCCGAGCCGCATGCACTGCAGCAGCGGCGGAGTTGTGTGAATGGCGCGGCTGTTCGGGCCGAGTTTACGAGG
>VXBX01001532.1:47104-95098 GCA_013400415.1 Scytalopus superciliaris
GTTCCCCGCAGATTAAGTACACCGGCTTCAGGGACCGGCCGCACGAGGAGAGGCAGGCCCGCTTCCAGAACGCCTGCCGCGACGGCCGCTCCGAGATCGTAAGTGGCGCCGCGTTCCCCTCGGGGCCCGCCGGGACCGGCACCGGCCCCGCTCCGCTCCCCGGCTCGGCTCGGCTCCTGGAAAGTTTGGGGAGCCGCCGGGGCCGGGGCTGGGCGGCCGCGCCGTGGGGGAAAGTTTTGCCTGAGCGGTGGGATGAGCCGGACACCGGGGGAGGGAGGGTTGGGCTGTCGGGCAGCAGCAGCGATTCTGCCCTCGGAGCTGCCGGCTCGCTCCGCAGCTTGTCTGGAGCGCCGGGGTGACGGGGAAGGGAGAAAAATCCCCCGGCAGTGCGAGCGGGCTCTGCTCCTTCCTCTGCACGTGCTGCAGCTACGAGCTGCTTGTTTCAATATTCAGCTGCCTTTTTTTTTTTTTCTTTTCCCTTTCCGGAAACAGTAGCCTTCAGAAATGAGTAACACTGTTCAGAAGGCACTGTCTAAAAGCCTTGAGTGAGCTGCTTGATGTGTTCGAGAACTAAATCAAATGCTTGTAAAATTAGGCTTTGAGACTTGCAACTTCAGCCCCGTTTTTCTCATTCATCAAGGTTAGTTACAGACTACTCTCTTCGGAATTAAGAAGTGAGGTGCAGTATGGTTCGGAGCAGTCAAGAACTGACTCGTTATTTCCTGGTGTGATTTCTGCAGTGGGTTACTTCTATAGGATCAGTATCTCATAGCATTGTTAAGTTTGTAACTTCACTATTAAAATACGGAAGTAACCTCTATTTCATTTACAGTGTATAGTGAAAGACAAGGTAAAATAGAAAATTAACCCCACTTTCACCAAGTTTGGTTTATGAGCATTCTTTAATTTCACGTGGTATACATGTTGCTAGTCAGTTCACAATGAAATTATTCTTATGCACATCCAAACAAAAATAGCTGAATACCCGTTACTTTAGCTGAACTTGTTCATTTCCATTTGTCTGTAAAAGGATACACACTCAAGAACATGGTTACCTTTTACTGAGTAACTTTTATTTTAGCTGAATCTTATCCCTGCTTGTTATCTCTGGTCTTAGAACCCGTAATACTATTTTATGAAAGGCCCCTGTAGACAGGTTCTTAATTTTACTATTTGTTTTACATTTGTGTTTCATTTAGCATATTTGCTTCCTTTAAGAAGTCACCAGGGAGACAGTGGGTAGGTAAGGAAGACACAGTTTGCTACCACTGAGAATTTCTGTACAGGTGAAAGTGCATAATATACCTGAATCCCTCCCTTAAAACAAAACAAAAAAAGCCATATAGCCTATATACCAGCTTGCTAATGCAGCCTATGCAGTTATTTATATAAATAGGAAATCACTGTAGTTTCACCTTTGTACTTGTAAGCCTGCTGCTGTCTTTTTTTGCCAGAACTTCAGCCCCTGGAAGCAACCAGTGATGCCTGTTCTACATATTTTCACTTCTACTTAATTATAAAACAGGCTCTATATTTCTTGATCTGAAACATCTGGTTTTGTTTTGTGAACAGGGCACAAGTAGTCAGGTTTATTTAGAAATGTAATGTGTGTAATGACTGATGTTAAAAAGAGCTAGCAATTTTACTTTTTTTTCAGTCTTGAATGTTTTTCCAGACATCAAGGATTTATTCTTTTATCTCCAAAGGGAGCCTTTGCAAATGACCTTACATATTTTTAAGCAGACAAAAAAATCCAGAGAACGGCTTAGGGATTTAATGTGGAACTGGCAGTAGGTTGTTGGTTATGTCTGTCAAATAACTCTTGATTGAATAAAGAAAAGTAATTTACCAGTATTACTGAGGAGTAACTGTGAAATATATTGAGTAAGATTTCATGTGTACTGGTAATGCTTTGATAACTTGAAAATAACTTCACATGTCTGGTTTGTTTTGGAAGGTACTTGTATTTTTGTTATCTGTATGTAGGTCAGGTCACCCTTGTACTACTTGATAAGCTTTTTGCAAAATTTGAGACATAAATGTCTGATAGCTTTTCAAACTGGGCTTTAAAAAGCTCTGCATAGAAAATTATAATTTTCTTACTTGCAAGTTTAAAACCAAACTAGTGATGTGATTTTTTAAAAATTTTTTTTAATTTAATTTTCTTGCTTGTTACTCGAAAAGAATTGTTGTGTTCCATGTAGTCCTGTGTGGTTATTAGCAAGTCTGTTCTCGAGTTTTTCAGTATTGACCTGTGATTTGATTTGAGAGGCACATGAGTATTTTAACTGGATGGTTTTATCTGTTCAAAGGGAGGGAACAGGTTTAAAAAATCCAGAGAAAAAATATCTACATAGCTTTTTAAATAGCTTATGGTTTAAATGTTGCCTGGATGACTCCATGAGGATGTGGAATTTGTGTACTTTTCTTTTCTTCTTTTCTCTGATATTTTTCCCATGGTTTTTCATGGCCCTCTAGAACACATTGGGGGTGGAAGCAGGAAGGCATGGGCACTTTGATGTCTTGCTGGGTTGCCCAGAAAGCAAGAACAGTCTTTTGACCCAGTACCAGAACTGGAGTGGTCTGTAGGGCTGCAGTGGTCAGCTGGTCTACACTCAAAGATCTCACTCCTAGCCTTTTAAGTGTATAAATTAAGGAGTATAAAATGTGTATTTGCTTGGAGGTAGGAAAGTAGTTCTTGAACGGAGTAAGTGGTGAATACTTAGAGTCACAAATATTTGGAGATAGGTGTCATTTTTTTTGTTGGTACGTAAATAGAATGCCCTAGAGAAGCCAAGGGAAAATATAAGGTACTCAGCTTGATAGTGATGGTCTGCAGCCCTGGCAGTTTTGATGCTTCCTATTGATGCAAGTGTATCATTGATCAAAATGTTTGTCTTTGAGTATTGTAGGGCAAGGAAATATTAATGTACCAATAAAGTATTCCCCCTTCTGTTACTAGTACTGATTTGCTAATTTTAATGACATAGAGAAAATGCTGAAGGGAGGTTTAGAACAACAAAAAAAAAAAGGCAAACAAATTTTAAAATCTGTTGTTACGGATAGCCTGGAATGGAACCTGATTGCAGAGCATTAGCCTGCCTTGGCAGAGGGGAAAGAGTCAAGACAAAGCACTTGGACTTTCAAAATGGGAGATATTAATCCTGTGACAGACAGCATTGCAGTCCATGACTGGAACTTTCTTAAACAACACGTAGAGCTATTGTGTCGTGGGTAGTAGTACAGTTGTAACCTAAAGTTGTGGAATTCTGGGTTGCTTGAAAGAAATCTGCTGGTCAGGAAATTCCAACTATTAGAGTAGTAGTTGCATAGCTTTTAAGAAAAACTGTATTCTGGATTAATGACCATTTAAATCTAAGTGATCATGGTAATCAATACAGTTGTTTGATTGCAACAAATTACATTTAACCCTGGGATTTTGAGCAGAGTGATATTCTGGGAGCATGTGTGAGTATTCAGATTCTTAGGGGACAGCATGCTCACCTTTACCAGGGAAGAGTGTATCTGCCAATCTGGCTTGTACTTGCAAAAATAATTTTTCATTTCATGTCTATAAATTGATGTACTCCGCGTGGCTTGGAGTTTAAGGTATGCAAACAAATGCAGAGAAGTTATAAAAAAAGCTGAATCCTATTTTCATTTGAAGTCATAGAAAATTATTTGCTTGAAAGCAATATATGCTTTTTCTAATATGGTTAAGTCAGTTCCTTTAATGATTTTACAAAGGGCTGCAGCTGAGGATTCCTACAGTTGCCTATTCTCACTGACACAGCATCTGCTGATCTGGGTTTCACTGGTGTCTTAATGTGGCATGAGGAGTTTGTCCTGGGAAGTTTGATTGAGCTGTGTATTGATGCTGCACGCCAGTAGATGATAAAATAGGAGTATTTACATTTCAGTTAAGAGTTTATCTAGATATAAGTAGATTGTGAAAGGAGACAAGTAATTTTCTTTTGAAAATACTTGTCCTTAGTAACAGGTCTCAGCAGTTCATTTTCCTTTAGCAGTTCTTTTAGAGATATGCAACCTCTTTAAAATCACGGGCAGTTTTTAATGTTGCGGGTACTAAGTTGGTGCAGGGTATCCAGACGGAACTGAAAGGACAGATTCTAATGTCAGCAAAACTGATTTGAAAGAAGTATTGATTCCATGTTGTATTTTATATCCGAAGCAGCCAATGGCAAATGTTGTCAAAATGGAATCAGATGTTTGTAACTTAATACTTAAGAAAAATGATGAGTGCATGTTTTTGACTTTAAGTATTCTCTATGCTGCCTGGCTTAAGACATAAACTGATGTAAAAATAAATGACTGCCTGCATAATTTATGTAATGTCTTGCTCCCTGATCCTGTTTGTATTGATTTTTCTAAAAGGCTTTTGTGGCCACAGGAACCAATCTGTCTCTCCAGTTTTTTCCGGCCAGCTGGCAGGGGGAGCAGCGACAGACACCGACCCGGGAATATGTCGACTTTGAAAGAGAAGGAGGCAAGGTAAGAAGGAAATTGTTGTGACTGAGAGAAATTTTTATGCTGTGCTTCTGATGTTACTGGTATGGGCCACAAGTATTACGCAAAATCTCTAATATTTCACATCTCCGTGCAGGTTGGTAGTGACATGAGTGCAAGTGAGAGCTGGTGGGATAAAATCTGGTATCGCTTTGTTTTAAAGCATGTCAGTATTTCTGCAGGGAAATGTGGGCAGTACTGGTGGCTTTTTATTATTTTGAAGAGCAGAACTTTATTTCTGTGGCCATGCTGTGATAGAATTTTGGGGAACAATTTAAATTTGGTATTGTGCAAGTGCTTCTAAAGTGGTTCAGAAATTAGACTTTGGCTAGTGAGTTGTGGTAGGCTAATGAAAATTTGCACTTTCAACAGGTTATTTCACTGTGCCTTTGGGTGCCAGTTGACAAAGCAAGCAGACAATGTGCTGTTAGTGGAATGAAGCTTTTTCTCAGTTTCACCATGAGCTCTAATACAGGAACAGCATCACTTTCAGAATTGATTTCTGAATCTCTTTTTTCTGAGGTGGTTGTCCCATAGACTGATATTGAAAGCCAGAATTCCCTAGTGACGGTGATGGTTACTGTGAAGCTGTATTAGATTTAAAGTCAGAAACCTTGCGTAGTCTCATCAGAATAAAGTTACTGAAATCACTTACAGCTGGTTTTGTTTTACAGGAAAAACATACCTTTAAAATGTAGACACTGTCTGTTATCTATGCTACTGTAGGTGCTTTGGGGCTGATCCAAAGATCACTGAATTCAGTAGGAGACTTGCTGCAGACCTCAGTGGGTTTGGACCAGCACTTAAGCCCTCACAACCCTTATGTTTTGGACTAATTTCTGTATAATTTTTTTGATTTTAAAGACTTTTAATGGACCACAAAATTCCTCATTTGCCTGAATTTTTTTTACCTGCCCATTTAACAAGAAACAGCTAATGCTACCAAACCTATCAGGCTGGAGGAAATAGTTGAAGCCTATTCAGGTTTAATGGCATATTGGGTCTTTTAAATGCTTCTAGGTGGAAGATAAATATTTCCTATAGTGGGAAAACTTGATTGGAAGAAAAAAAAATTCCTGAGGGCAGTTGTGGTATTTGGAATTCAAGTTAATGAGTTTTTTTGGAAAAAATTGTTTTCCATTTAGTCCTGTGAGGCTTGCAGAAGTTTGACAAATTGGGGGAGAGGGAGTGAAGTTGGCTGTCTGGGTACTGACTGCTTTGCTAAGGAAACTGAATTGAATCTGGCTCTTACTGAAAAATATTGATTCTGGCTCACAATTGAATGAGGAATTTTTCTTGTAATGTGTAAGAAGACTGAAGTCTCTCTTCTTGCCAGTTCAAAACTAATTTTATTTACTCCTATGATTTTTTTTTAACTTTGTTTTCTCTGAATGAATCCTTAAAGTACTGAACTACTTCATCCATTTTCTTGTGTTGTCTTAATCATGTAAGAGTGTGGTAGATACGCTGTGTATTAAAATAGAACATGAGCCTCATTAGTGAATGCCACTCCCTCTTTTATGTGTGTTTACAGTAAATTCTAGAGTGCTTCACTAGAATGTTTAGAAGAATTCTTCTGAATGAGGGTAGAGGTGGACAAACTGGTAAATGGGAATAATGCTATCCTCTGGTATGAACAAATCACAAATGCACTGTTGTAATCAGACCTTGCTGGGGTAAATCACATGTGAATGCAGGCGTGCTCTGCACAGAACTAAACTTCTCTGGAAGTCAGCCACTCCCATGATTTGAGCAGAGGAGTGAGCAGAATGGGAGAGTATTTCTTACGTTATCAACGGAAACAGTGAAGTGTTTCATATGAATTGTCTGAGATTTTGTTCTCTCTAGATTTTTGTCATTTGGCTTTATTAAGAATTTCTTTCATAGGCTTCGGCAGTCTCTTAAAACCATGTGATTTTTGTAGCTCTGTGCAACATTGTTTTATGAGCTTTGATTCTTGAGGCAGTGCATAATGTGTGTTTGTTCATCACTGGATTTATGCCAGCAAGGCATGTTTTTAATTATATGAATAAAAAAGGGCTATGGGGGGAGCTGTCAGTTAATTATTATCTTAGGCATTAGTTTGAGATCTAGAACGGAGATAAACTTACCAACACTAGAATATTTTTATTCTGGAATTCTGCTTCAGTGTTTGGCTAAGGAAATGATGGCCCAAAATAGTTTATCCATATTTAAAATATGTCACTATTGTGCCTAAGCAGTTTTGTACACACATTGACAAAGCTACCAATGCAGCATCTGCTAGAATTGTTGCTTAAATGATCGAATTTTAGAAAGAGCAGCACGCTTGTGCAAGTTGGGATTCTGAAAATACATACTTCATAGGCTTGAGGTTTTTCAATCTGGTATTTCTTAACTGAGCGGTTTTTTTGTATGCTTAATTTGCCTTTTAATTTGATGCATCTGATGTTCACAATGGGTGGGTAGGCCTCTGGTGGATACCCTGTCTTCATTAATCCAAGAATTGGATAGCTAAGTGTTCACTTAACGTTTCTACTCCTTTTAAACCCAAGTTTAACATATTTTTTTTTGAGCTAGCTTTAACATTCTGTGTTGTCTTTGACCTGCAGCAAATTTAATTGTGTATTTGAGCAATTTTTCAGGTTTGTCATAGCAAAAGAAAAAGCAGCACTAAGAATAGGTCCTTAGGTTGTAAAAATGATAGAACACTGTATTTCATTGTGATTGTGGGTGTGTGTGGGGTGCGTTAGATTCAGTGTGTCCCATTTCTGGATAACTGAACCATAAAAGGCTTCGTGATCCCTTGTGTTTTCAGCTAGTGTCCAGGGATTTTTCCTCTTTGTTTTTTTGTTAAAGAATAAATGTTGTTAAGAAATTCAGAGGTTGACAGCGTAGTAGTCTAATGTATTGCCTGAAATCTTACATAATTAAACCCTGCAATTAAATGGAGAGCTTTATTTTCACCTTGGTTCTCCAGTACCATTAATTACTTAGGCTAGTTTTATTGTGGTTAATGAAGTTCTTAAATTTTTATTTCAGTTTTATACTGATGCTATATTGAACTTCAGACTGAACTGGGTACGTGTGGACTTCAGTGCTTCTTAAAATCTAATTTTATTCAAAGTCCTTTTGTTTTATTAACAGCTGTGTGATCAACTTTCTTTGCACGACTCATTTTGTGTACTTCTTACAGTGAGATAAATGTCCTCGGTTTTCATTTGTTATTCAAGATGTTTATATAGCTCCGCTCTTTCTTACTTGAAAGAACATTAGTTCTCAGATACTCTTTTTTTACTGCTTAAATACCAGTCACTGATGAAGTCTGTGAAGTTGTTTTACTTCCCCTCCCCTTTATAATACTATTCTCCATCTCATTCTAATGCAGCTTTACTTCCTGTCTGCTGTTTGGCGGCAGCTGCTCGTAAACCAGTCTTCGACACGGGCTTATTTCAGTCTAATATGCTGTGAACTCTGCAGCTTTGGAGGAAAGCACATCAGACAAGATTTAAATTGATTCAGAGTGCCTGCTGTGCCACATGTGATGTAGCTAGGATTTCTACTCATTAGCCGTTAACTTTGTTCTAGCCATAACTAAAGAATTTCAGTTTTCTTCTTGAAGATGCTGAGTTTCCTACTCGTGCAGTTTTTTTGTCACAACTAGGAAGTTTTATTTGGCTGTAAGTGGATGTTAACTGTCTGGATGAATCTAAAAAAAAAAGAAAATCTCTTATGCTGCAGATGTTACAGCAGTAGCAGAAGTGTAATGAGAAAGGTGCTGTATTTTAATAAAAACTATATTTAAATGGTAGCCAGCAGCATCAGTATTCCATTTGTTTCTTGTTTTCTTACTAGAGATTTGATAGGTAGGACTTGTCTGCAAATTAACTTTCTCTTTTCTGACTTCAGCAATAAAATTTCATGGATTATTGGGATACTCCATTTTCTGAGCAAATGCAGTTTCCAGTCGTACATAGGATCACAGTGTACCTGGTAGAATTTTCTTGGAAGGGGTAGGCTTAATTTTTGAGAAATACCTGAACACCTGTGCTAACATGTATTGAATTGGCAATTTTATTTTAATTTCTTTGGTCACCACCATTTGCTGAAGAATTTAGATGCAACATTAAGTTATTCACAAAGTTAGAGTAGCAGCTTTTGTTTTCCTTTCTTTGGGTATGCTTACTTTTTGAATAAAAGTAAGGGTGCCTGGAAAACCAGTTTACAATTCAACTCTCATTTTGCTCTCCCTGTAGTGCTGAATTCCTGTATTTTCAATCCAGGAGTATTTGGGGTTTTTGCCCTGTCCCCAATCTAAAATATTCTCTCAGTTTGCAGTTACTTGTATGTGTTCCCTGCAATCCACTGAGTCTCTGGACAGAAGGATTTTACCTTTTCCCATATCAGTGGGAAAGGATGTCTGATATTAGGGATTTAGGAAAAAAAAAAAAGAAAAAAGAAAGGAAAAGAGCATGTTAAAGCCATAATATAATAATTAAAGATCATACTGTGGTGTGCTACCACATGCTGCCACATAGGGCAAACCATCTCAGCCATAAGATGCTTGTGGTCTTCACAATTATCAAGATTCCATCATTCTATTTGTAGTAATTTAACGTTCCTTCAAATTATTGTGAAGGTCTCAATTTAGAGTGTTTCAGGAGATAGTGCTACAATCCTGAAGAGCTGAGCATCGCCTGACAAGCTCAGGGAACTGTTTCTATGTGGTGGGAGCATATGGACATGCAAGATGTAACTTAGTTAAAACACCAGCAACTGTCAACCTTTACGGAGTATCTTGTAAGTCTTTGTGGATCATCTTATAATATGTGTGGATATTTTGTTTCCAAGGAGGACTAAAAAGTGCTTTCTCCTGCAGAACAGTCTTGTTTCCAGATCCAAAATGGAGGTGAGGTTCATTGTGTAGCTCTGTACAATCCTTGACTGATTTTTAGCTGGACCTTTAATACACTGGTGTGTTAAGGTAACAATATTTTGGGGCCAGATTTTTATCATGTTCATCTGGCTTCGTTTCTGCTCGCTTCAGGAGTGTGGAGTGGGGAAGATCTGACTGGTGCCTGTCCTCAGAGCTTAAACAATTGTTATCCTCCTACTGATGACTCCACAGCCCCAAAACCTTGTGAGAGCTGGGAGAGATTCTTCTGTGAGGAGCAGCAGGTGGTCAGTGGAGGCACATCAGCTGCTGGACTGTCTGTGCTCAAGCCCCTCGAGGTGCTTTTGCCTGCCCAGCCAAGGGAAGTGATGCTGCCCTGCTGAAGCCCACAGCACTGCTGTTCCTTTTGATCTTTCTCAGACTTCTTCTGTTTGCTTTAAACTAAAAGGTCAGCGTGTGGTTATTCTGACAGCAGATAAATGGTTTTAGTGGTGTATCCAGTTTGTACCCAGTCTGGCTAAACAGCTTGATTTTTTTTTTCCCCTGGGAGTTGCTTGGTGGGAGTCCTGCAAAGGCTTGGTGCCTGAGCAGAATTCACTTTTTTTGATGATCCCCTTGATCAGTTTTCATCCAGGATCATCTATATGGCTTTGAGTAAAATACTAGTTTTCTGTAGGTACTTGTGATTCTAGATTTTTTTTATTGTGTTTGTGCTTGAGTCTTTTATTTGGTGGAGATTTCTCCATTTCTTTTTCTTTCTTCTCTTTTTTTCCCAGCTATATAATTTCTTTATGCTCCTAAAACCACTTTTGCTTTAGAGGAGAGGGAAACTTTTTCTCTCTATTTTTTTTTTCTTTTTTTTTTGCCTAGATACTTGGAAGAGTTCTTTATTATGACCTGCTATTGCATAGAGGAGAGCTATTTAATCAAAAGTGCATTTGAAGCCAGGTAGTGATAGTGTATCTTTATTCACTTGACCTCACAACTGGGACATGTTTCTATCTGCATACAGTTTATACACTATGAACAGTTAGGAACTTGGATTTTGGGAACAGAAATCTTCAGAGCATGTAAATTGTTAGGGACACGTTGTCCTGTGCTGGCGAGCAGCCACTGGCTGGGTTTGGACAGTTGTTCCTGCCAGAGTGATTTATCACAGGGTGCCCTCTGCCATGGAGCGTGAGTCACACCGGGCATCTCTCATGTGACAAGTATCCACAGCCTTTCCCCTGTAATCCTTGTGGCTCCCCCCCATCCTCCAGACACTTTTGTTACTGCCCTCAGCGTTGTTCGTGCATTACAGTGCAGGCAGTGACGATGCCATTTTGAAACGATGCTGATGGACAGCACTTGGAGCACGGCTGTGTAAGGGCTTCAGGTCTGCCATCAGTAAACCTGCCTTTGCTTAGCTTTTATTACACGCTGTAGGAGCAGTTATTCAGAGTACCTTGAACTCTTTCCAGTGGTTTAAATGCACTCACTGGAGTTGTATAGACAAGATTTCAAATACACTCATGTCATCATCCTGAAGTTTCCTAGAGGAGGAACAAAATCAAAGTTAGTGAGCTAACTTTTGCACTTGGGACACAGCTATGTATGTGTAAGGGCACTAATGCTGTGTGAATGAAAGCAGTACTTGAGATCTCTACAGCAGGGATGCTGGAAGAAATGCAGGCATTTGGATTGTTGAATCCTCTTGGTTGCGTATCAGTCTCCCTTACTTAGCTAAGTTGTTAACATGCACTTCTTGTAAATGAATGAGAAAAGTACGAGCATCATTGTTGAGAATTTCTGCTGCCTCGTGAAAATCACTTAATACTTCATATTAAAAATAAGAAAAATTCAATAAGATGATGAAACATCTGCTACAAAAACCTGTTATTTTTCTGAAAGTTACTGAAATGTTTCTTCAAGCTTTGTTGTCCAAAGCACAAGTAACAAAATGAGCTCGTTAGCTCACATAATTGCAAGTTTCTCTGTTAGAGAAAATTCCCAGCTATTGCAAAGGATGTTCTCTGCAAAAGCTGATAGTTTTCTGCAGAATATTTGGCACTATGAAATTTTATTGAATGATGAAAGCTGCATAATTGTTACAGTGTACAAAAGACAAAAAATTACTAACACTATTTTAAGCCTTGATGCAGCACTACTTTTTGAATAAATATTTGGACAGCTTTTCCAGATTTGAATCCTGCTTAAGGGGGAAGAGTGAGGCTGTCAGAATGCTCAAGAGGTAATGAAAGCCAAAGGGCAGAAGAAGCAACTTTTCTAGCCCCTCTGCTGCGTGGGTCTGTTCCTGGATGGTCTTTATTAGTTGCTTGCCCATACTGTCCAAGTCAGGTAGTGTCTAGTTGAGTATGTTTGCATTACTATTTCAAAATTTCAGTTCAAAAGTAGTGATTTAATAGGTTGTTTATTTACACCCAGGTAGCATGGTGTGCAAATGATGTCTTTTAGATAAATCTTTTTCTGACCCACTATTGGAGTTACTAGTTATAACTATTTTTTGCTATGTGATTTTCTAAAAGCTTGAAAAGAATGAATTTCCCAAGCAATTTTGAAATTTCTGCCTGGAAAATATTCTGTCAACGTGGCAGAAAACTCTGTGTCCCTGTTAGTTACTGGTTTTTTGAGCATGAGCATGCATGTGTACTTGCAGCAGCAAAACGAGCTGCAGTTTCCTGCAGCATTTTGCTGCAAAAACATTATTAATTTTAATTGTTGCAACAAAAAATGGGTCTTTATTTTTAATGCACGTGCTCACCGTTAAAAGGGAAAGTGGATTGAAAATGCAGCCATCTTTCTCATGTAGAATCTAGTAGTAAAGATGGACTGATAAAAGCCCCTGTAAAGTTTCACAGGGGAAAAACCCAGCATGTATTTGCCTTTCAGATTATCCTTATATTCTGCTCATTACATTTTTGTTGATTTTTCAATTCCAACTATGTGGTTGGTTTTGTCTTTTTAAAGGCAAATGGGTAGAGCCTGAGCATGAGCATGAAATGCATGTCTCGTTGGGAGGCATTAGACCTTTCTGTAGTGACAATGTGAAAACTAGAAGCCGTCTGCTTTTTGCTTTGTGTTGGGGTTTTTTTTGGTGGTTGTGGTCAGGTCTGGTTCATGTTTTCTGCTTAGTCCAGAAATTGCAGTATTTTGGAATGATGAACTGTGTCTGGAGAGACTTGGTTGTTATTAAATGATGAGTATGGCTTCTGTGCAGTAGCATTTCAGTGTTTTTCTATGCAAGTTTCTGAGCGTAAGTATGGAGCAGTGCTCTTAAGCCAGGAATAAAATGCTGAAGTTTCCACAGATTTTAATCACATTTGTTCTGACATCCTTAGTGCTTCGTATCTGTTCTTAGTTATGGACTTGTTTTTTAGATAACTGAAATAGCAACCTGCATAATTTAATGAAACATTGATCTGCTTTCAAAAAGGAGTCATGATTACATAGTTGAGCTAACTATGCAGAAAAAACTAATAAATGAAACCAACCAGAAAACTCATAAAAAATACCAGGTTTTCTAAAAGGGACTTTCAAATTCTGACTCTCCAGTAAAGTGAGGAAAATTCTTCTGCTATTCTTTTTTTGACGTTTTAGAAACCAAACCCCATCACTGTAGTACAGAAAGCACGCTGAGAGAAACCTCCTGCCCTGGCCAGCACTGTCCCAGGAGCCCCACCTTGGCAGCTGCTCATGAACCAGCAAGGGCCTGCTGTTGGTGGTGTGATACAGCTGTGACATAGGTGCCACCCTTGAGAAACTTGGAGCTCTATTCATCCTGAAAGCCACAGCTGGGTCATCTGTGTACAACTGTTTAGGAAAGATTCTTGTTTGGTCAGAAAGCATCACTTCCTTTACGTTTTTTGCAGAAGTGTGTAAGGTTAAAATTTTAACAAAACTTCATTTTCCTATAATGGAATGTGTTCCAAGATGAAGCTTTTAAAATAGAACACATTTTCTTTGTGTGTTTGAAGAAAGAATAATAATAATACGCTCTGAGGCCTGAGGCAGGATTGATCCAACTTAAAAACACCAAAAAGCCTATTTCACTCATAGTGACTTCTAAAGGGAATTCTTTTCAACTGTTTATATTTGCTGTTTCATTCCCTCTTAAAACTACATTATAAGGTTATTATTTCAGAATTAAACCTACAAAGTCAGATAAATGCTGTAAACTCCGTCTGTAACTCAGTTGCTTGTTATTAGCTGATTTTAAACTAAGAGTGATCAGTATCTGAAAGTATAGTCTGAAGCCTTGTGTGGCTTTTGCTGTAACTTCAGTTGTCACTCTTATGAAGTTACTGTTCTGTTTTGTTCCCCAAATAATTCAGGATTTTTGTGTATGAGTTCTGTTGCAAAGTTTCAGAAAAGTTTTTTCCTTTTATTTTGGCGTTTCATAGATTTCTTCCTCTCTCGTGCTTTGCCCCCTCTTTGAAACCCAGTTTAGAGACCCTTTTTTGTGATACGAAAGTGGGTCTTGGCGTTTGGTGGGAACATGGGGATGGGACTGACTCAACTTTACGTTTCAGAACAGTCATGCCACATCTCTGTGGCAAGACTACAGCATTTTATTTATGAAAATGTATCTATATTCATGTAAGGTTTCTGTTAAAAAAAACGGACTAATACATCATTTCTCATGGGAACATTTTGAACAGGTCTCCTTATACTTGGCAGTGTATACGGATAATGTTAAGAGAAGCTGAAGTGATGAGGTTGGCCTTAACTGATTTAACATCTTGCTCTCCTGGAGTAAATGTTCACAGCTGTTTCTTTCCTAGTGGCCAGTGTTTCACACATGGGGTCACTGGGGAGACTGCTGTTTAAATCTTTGACAGCGGGTATGATTGAGGGGAAGGTGGGCTCAGTGCTGGGGGCTGGATGGACCTCGGTGGCCCGGGCGAGAGCGGCAGGCTGTGTGCGAGCAGTTGTGAATGGGCAGATGTGTGTGCGTGATGAGGCAGATGGTGAGTCAGAACTGAGCCTCTTCTGAAAGAATGCGCTTTGCTCCAGTGTGCTGGGAAAATGCAAACAGGAGGGAGGGGAGGGAGGGGGGCACGGCTGCGCTGGGGACTGGTGTTCCCGGGGGCTGCGCTCGGTCCGCTCGTGGCGCTGGCTGCGGTGAGCCTGCTGATTCATTAGGCGGTGGGTGGCGAGAGCTGTGTGCAGGCTCGGGGGGAGGAAATGGCTTGGCTGCTGGAAGGAGAAGGAGCATTTTCTGTAACTGCAGGATGTGTGGATGGAGCGCACAGATAGCGTATCTCCGGCAGATCGCTTAAAGACGCTGGTGTTGCGAGATAAGGATTTACTAGAGGACTAAAATAGGATGTGGAACCGGGGGTTTTGATCTTGGGCTCCCATAAAGCAGTTTTGTTTTTTTTAAAGTCATTGAGAATTGCCCTCTATTTAAATCGCTTGGGTTTTATAATGTGTAGGAATGGTGTTAGAGGCGCCATGTCCCTGCCTATTTTTAACAACAAAGATAACTCATAGTTAGTTGGAGTTGGAGGAGAGGGTTGCTCATTTAAATGTAGATCAGAAGAAATAACACATCAGTTGAAAGAGTACAAAAGGGAGGGTGAGATACAATATATGGTGAAGGTGTGGCACAGAGGTCTTTGAGAACAAGCCAGCTGGGAGGCCAGAAAGCACAAACACAGCTCAACAACTTGGAGCCCAACTAAGCCTATTCATGCAGCACCTTCTCAAGTTTACGTGTGTTTATGGTGCTGTTTGTCCTCTGTCCAGATAATCTGTCAGGAGATAAGAGTGTTTACTTTTGCTGCTTGTTCAGTCAGCGAGCAGAATATTTGTTCTAACACTAAAAGGCTTCCAGGGTAAAAGAAATCTTAACTTAGTTACACAACTGTCCATTCTCATTGTCAGAAAACCCATGCCTTGTGTAGTTTATAGTTTGCACTGTATGCTGAAAGGAGGCAGCTGTATAATTATCTTTTCCTCTTGTATGCCCCTGTAATGGTATTTCTTTATGTAGCATTAAATTTGTCCACTGGATATGAATTTGTTAATTGCCTGACTTCCAACTCTCCTCCTTCCTTCTTCTCTTTAGTGCTTTTCTCTTGAGTTTTACGGGACTGACTTCCAGGTATTATTATGGAAAGCACCCAGAGGTGTGTGGAGGATTTATAAAATTATATAAATGCAATTAATCCGGGGTTAACAGCAAAACCTTGAAAGAGCTGTTCTAACAAAGACATCCTTTTATCTACTTCTAATCAAATTGTATAACTCAGTAATACTAAGGGAGAGGGGGGGAGGTTGGGCTTTTCAAAGAAATAACACAGCTTTTGCCTTTCCTACTGTGACAGTCTTGAGGCAACTTTCAGAGCAGACAATTCTGAAATTTTTTAAAAGACCACTTTGCTGAATTTTGAAGTGCTCTAACAGATAATGTGCTCACAGACAGAGCAGTAATTTGTCAGTGATTCTGTTAAGTTCAGAAGTTGAGAGGGAACCAGCCTGGCTTTATCGAAAAGAAGGAAATGTGTGGTTAAACGTTTTTGGCTATAGTCTTAGGTAGTTTCCAATTTCCAGAAAGAAGAGAGGGGGGAAAAGGAGTCTGAATTCCTTTCTCTGAAATAAATTAAAAAAGTACTGGTATACTTTATGGTGTTTTAATGAGAGAAAAGTTCCTGCATAAGCTCATGGAGTTCCAGTATGAATTATACTACATTTGAATGATTATGTGGTAATTTCAAAACTTGAATAACTTGCTGGGGAATTCATCTTTCAGAAGTGAAAAATGTTTATTTATCAGTGTTTTGAAGACCTACTGAATTGGTGGTGTGAGGCTTTCAGGGCTCTGATTCAGGAGCAAGGGCACAGTACTTTATCTGGAAAGGTCAGGCCGTGTGCCAGGGGTTCAGGAGCTGCTGTGTCAGCACTCAGCTGTTGGTCAGCATGCGCAGGGCAGATAGCAGGCACCAGGAATCACATCGGCTCTGTCAACTTGTTTCCCCTTTGACTTCTGAAGACTTTGACAGAATTTCCAGCACTGCTCAGGCTTCCAGGTGATGTGTGAGGCATTGCATTTGGAGTATTGAGCCCTCAGCTACCTGCTGTTTGCACTGAGCCAGGAAGTTTGCACATAATGCGCTGCAGTGACCAAGGCAGTTGAACAGCCACTGAAACGAGTTAGTGGCAGCATATTCCTTGTCAAAGAAACAAACAGAAAGGACTCCTGGACAACTTGGAAAGGTAGGTTTTGTCATCTGTGGGAAGTTCTAGGTAACTTCTGATGTCCCAGGCTCCCGTTGTGGGCCAGAAGGATAAGGGAGGCTAGGTGAGAGGTAAACCCTAAGTGAGTATCAGCAGAGGGCTTGTTTGCTGCTGTAAAACAACTAGCATTACAGTACAGACTGTTTTGTCTTTACAGATCCATAGTTGGCTTATGCTGCTTTTTTATTCCTCCTCTTGAATTATTCTTCATTCTCCTTGGAAGAGAATGACACTTGGTTCTAAGAGCCTCTTTTAACTGTTTTTCACTTCTAAACTAATTAAACGCATCTACTTAAATTGACGACGTGCACTTTGTTTCTTGCGAGATGAATGAGTGAAGGCCCTGCTGAAAGGCTGTATTGTGTTTCACATGAATGTTCAGTCTTGAAATGAGGGCTGTGGGAGGCGGTTTCCTGGTAGTCCACGTCTTACTCATGCCGGTTGTGACACCTCTGCTCGCAGTTGGCCGGCCGAGCTGCGCCCGGCGTGCTGTGCTGTCATCACGGAAGGCTGAGGTGTGATGACTCGCGTGGCTGGTCGGTGAGGGCAAGCACAGAAGACCAGTCTGTGCTCTTAGCAGGGACCCTGCAGTAGGAGTGCCGATGGGAGGAAGATTGGCTTGAACTAACCTTTGTTTCTTTGTTATCGAGCTGCGTATTTTACTAATTAAAACATCTAGAGTGCATCTCTTCATAACAGATAAGTTGTAGAAATCAAGCTTGGAGGCCAAAAGTGTGTTTTGTTTGGCAAATAACATTACATGTTTGTCAGTTGGGTTGATGTTATTTGTTCCCTTTCTTCCACTCGTGGGTTGCCTTTCATGTTGTTCAGTGCCTTTGCATAAGGGAGGCTTACGTTCCTCTGTGCCTCCTGCTTCTCTAAGCCTTTCTCTTTCTGCTTGAGTGACCTTAGCTGGTAAGTGTGGCACTGAGCAAGTAGGCACAGTTGGGGTGCTTTGAAATGTGTTACAGCGCTAAACATCAATTACACTTTGATGAGGATTTGCCAGAGGATTCATTTAGGACTGTTAGGGGAAGTGCTGTGTGCGAATTCCCCTACCTGGCTGAGCTGCTCCTGAAAGCTGAAAAAATTCTGGTTTTGGAATGTTTAAGCAGTCTTTCAGTCTGAAGTGGATTCAGACCTTTGTGCTTGGTTTCTGGTGATTCAGCATAGACAAACTCAGTTCCACGAGGGCTTTTGAGTTGCCAAGTAGGCTGAAATAACCATTGAAGGTGGTTTTTGGTTTTTTTTCTGTACAATTCAGATAATTTTGCTGTGACTTTCTTAAGGCTGATGTCATTAAATATAACATGTCAAACCCATTTAGTGTTGTATTTGCCTTTTTTTTTTTTTTTAAGTTCCCTTGTGTCATCACTGTATCGTCTGCCATTATCTAGATGTAAGGCCTTAAGCTCATGCATTATTCCTTGCTGCAGCTCAAGGCATTGTGCACATTGGTGCTGTAGTTGGGTTTTCATCATCTGGTGTTCCTTCTTTTGAAAAGCCTTTCCCACATGCTAGAATTGACACAGGAAGACTTCCTTATTTTTAGCACAGTGTGTATATATAGTGTATTTTATTGGACTCTGACTAGTTCATAAATTTGAGAAGGATTGGAACCAGTACTTGCTCTTTGATGAAAGCGCTCCTGTATTGGGGTTACAGTCCTTTGGAGTAGGAAAGTGGGTCTTCATTTAACTATTTAAATGTGCTGTAAAGGATTCTCCCTGTCTGGCACTGTGCCTCTTCCTTTGTGACACGAAGGTAAGCTGACGAGAAAAACAGTTAGTTTAACTGAAAGTAATAAAACTTCTGACCAAATCTTGGCGCACACCAGTTTATAAAACGAGAACACAAATTTATTCTATCCAGTACAGTAGGCAAAAGTTAAAGCGCTCACTTGATTAAAATGAGTTCTTGGAAAGGAGGCAACAGAAGTTGCTAAATGGAGTCTCAAGTTACCAGCTGGTTTGGATGTTCTTCTGAGAATACATATAGAAGCTTCCTGGATCAGTATTTTCATTGTGCAGGCACGTGTTTAAGTGCTTTCAAATTCATAGCATGTGTTTTGCTTTTATTTCAGGTGTACTTGAAGGCACCTATGATTCTCAATGGTGTCTGTGTAATCTGGAAAGGCTGGATAGATCTACAGAGACTGGATGGTATGGGCTGCCTGGAATTTGATGAAGAGAGAGCACAGGTAAGACAGTCTGCTTGTGGCTGCTGTGCCTTATACATTTGTTCTTCTGGAGGGAACACACAGTCAGGTAGCAATCACAAATTCTGATTTGATTTTCTTCTGCTTTTACTTTGAGTACAAAATTCCAATAAAACCTTATAGTATAGAAGTTCAGAAATATGTAGTTGTAGATAAACACTAGTTTAGCTGTATTAGGTCAAAAGATTAGGAACAGGGACCATTGGTAGTTTACAGCTTTGTGATTTCACACCATTACTATGGTACATAGAAGTAAAGTATTTGACAACCTGTTCCTGTAGCTTGTAACAGTTTAACTGGCAAGTCTAATCTAGCTACTTATTTTAGGGTGATTGAGGTTTTCTTCAGTAGCTTTTTGTTTTATTACATGTGGCCAAGAATGAATAGGCATTTTTACTTGTCCTCTAACACTGGTGGACTCTCTGCTCTGCTAAGGTATGGCAGCTTTTGAGAACTTACTATCTACTTACTTCCCACCAACAAAATGACTGTCTAGCAGCTGAGTCTTTGGACATGTACAAGAACAAAGTCAACACAGAGGAAATGCCTTTTAAAGTGGATATCACACAGATAAGGTTCACTTACACAGCTGTAGGATGCTTTAACTTAGTCAGACTTGAGGCATGTATTTGCTTTTGAGATGTAGTTTGGTAACAAATCTACTTAACTGATATTAAAAGCTGATTCATCAGGTTTGTTGGTGGGCTTCCATGAAGACCACCTGTCTCTGTATTGGACAATAAACTGGATGTAGTAACATCGGTTACCGGAGTTATGACTTACAATCTATATTTTTTGATGAACTCAGCCCTGTGAGGGGTTGCTCCTGGCAGCTGTGCCCTGGAACTGATTTAAATAAGGATGCATTTTCTATTTCCACTATGTGCCTCATTCTCAACCCTCACTTCTGTGGGATTTCCTTTTTAGTCCTCCTACAGCCACAGTTGGTCCCTACATCAGAAGTAGGAGCCCTTTGATTCCACCAGAATACCTCGAAGTTTCCTCCACTGCGGTGCCTTGCCTCTCCCTAACTTAAGAAAGTAATTTGCACATTAATTAGATGTTCTTAGTGTGACTATGTTCTGGATTAAACAGAAATGCTTTGTGTCAGAAGTAGGCACAGCCCTGAATGTTTTCTTCATGATGCCTAGAAACAGAGAACAGTCATGCCACCTTTTATCAATCCGTAAGAAAAGCCACACACCCAAGCTTTTACGTGAAACCCAGGGATTAGGAAGCCTTAGGGCTGTAATGGCTTACACAGCCAGGGCAAGTGTAGAGCCCCGAGGACTGTGCAAGGTAAATGCCAAGGTTCCTGATAGACAGGTATTAAGTTTGATATATAACACTAAGTCACAGGACTTCTGAACCGAGAGCAGACTGATGGAAATGTGCACTCAGAAGGAGACAGTGTCACTCTTCCAAATATTTTCCTCAAAAATGTGGGCACCTTTCCAAAAAGGAGAGTGCTCAGGTGACCTGGGGTTTCAATTTTTCTCTTTAATTTCACGATAAATATTTTTGCAAGTGCTTAGGTTATTTGAGTTTCTCAATGTGTATATGTTGTCTTAACAACCCTTAACTCCTTTTTGTTGTCTTCAGAAAGTGTTTGTGCACTGGAACTGTGGTCTTTTCTCTTTTTGGGTGTGAGGGGTTGTATGCATGCTCTCAGGTGTCAGTGCTTGCTTGAGTCGTGATTACAAGGTGCTGAGCTGGAGGTATTGCACTGTGTGGATCTACAGAGATGTGTTTGCACTCAGTTACAGGTGTGTGATTTGTTTTTAGTTTGTGCTTCTTGGCAGTTATGAGGTCATCTCTGGTCATCTTATTTGCTACAGTAGTAGTACCGAAGGGTTCCTGGTGTTGTAAGGAGAGATACAGACACACAAGTAGCTGCACCCTTAGGTGTGTTAGTATTGTAAACATTTGGGCAATCTTTCATAGTCTGAAGTTTCCTCTTTCCTGTGCCTGTCACTCTGCTTCCTTGTTTAAAACTGTTGTAATACTGCTAGAGGCAATTGACCTAACTGCTGACATTGATCCCAAAATAATAGTGATGTCACATTGGGCTTAAGTGCCTCATACTATGCACTGTAGTGCCTGTGGTACCCACTGTCCTTTGTAATAAAAGGTCCTGTTGGTGTTCACACCCACACCCACTTTCTGGAAGGCTTGCCTTATACAAATGTAGCGCCCTTGCATTTTTCTCTCTTGCCACTTCTTACTGACTCATGCTGGGATCAGATAAAATTCCTCTTTGCTGTCACACTTTGGAAATTATACTACCCTTCACCAAGTCAACAGATATTTTAGGAAGAAAATCCACATGCTTAACACTGAAGTACTTTAACTGCAAATGTTAAGCTACTGTTTTTTCTGCTTAATCCACAGCCTACTCATGTCTTGTTACTAAGCGGTCTTACTTTTTGTTACTGATTCTGCTGCTTGTTCAGACTTTGATGGACTAACACATGCAGAGCTGTACATATGTGCTTGAATATCTTCCCAGCTTGGGGCTGAAATTTCCCTGGATTTGATATTTGAGTGTCCTTAATAAATTATTTCTGTCTTCAGTACTTTTGCATCTCTTCTGTAGTCAGAGCATCTTGCTATCTCACCAAGTCTTATCCTTCCAGGCTTCTGGGGGGGTTACGTGTGTGAGTGTGTGTAAGCTTCTCTTTTGGTCCTTTATTTATTTTCTGGATTGGGAGGTTTGTTTTTGTTCTGTTGTCCTGTTGATACAGCTCATGCTTTGCTTATTCTTCTTTTTCTTAGATTCATACCAGAAGCATTTTTATGGAATAAAACTGAGATGCATAAATGATTTGGTCTCATACAGCTGCATTCACTAGGCTACAATTCCTAGAATTGAGTGACATTTTAAAAAATGTTTGTTAAATTCCTGTTGTATAAGACTGAGACATTGGTTAATTTGTTACAATGCATCGCCAAGAGTAGAGCAGAATTTTATTCTTTTTACTAAAAAAGAAAGTTCTGATGCTTTTTTTTTCTTCCTCTTTCTCAGACATTAGTAACCAGTGTTTCAGCTGTCAACATGTCTTCACTCTATATGTCAACATACTGGTTTTTTTTTTTTCCATGAATTTCTAATTTGGTTTCTTTTGGTTATGACCATTTCTTTAAAATATTCTGTCTGAGGCTGTAAGTCACCCTTTTAGTTTGTGACCACTGTAAATGATGGTCAAATACAAAAATCTTTGATAAAAGAATCTGCTTCCACTTAAGTCTGTTTAAAAGAAAAAAAAAAGGGGGAGTAATAAAGACATGCATATCTTGTGTAAATTAGAAGGCAGCTTTTCTGTAGTCATCTGGGAGACAAGCTTATCTGTTTTCTCCCTCTCCTTCTGCATTATTAAGAACAAACTTACTTTCTGCTGTCTGACCTTGATTGCTATGCCTTGTACTAACATTAAGACAGCTATGAAGGGCCAAACTCTACCCTTAAAAGTAGTAGGTAGCGTCACAATGTGATCTTGTTGGCAGCTTTAAGCATTGCCCTTCGCCGTGGCTTTCTGGGGACGTGTGTGTGTGCGCGGAGCTGTGGATGGGCAGCTGTTTGTATTTCACTGCGCTGGGCCACGAGGGAGCCCCGTCACATCCTTTCACAGAGCAGCTCCAGGGCCCACGACTGTGCCCACGGCAAAAAAAGCAATTTAACGTTTTCTCAGGCTGGGGTTGCTTTATCTTAAATTAAAAAATTTATGTGCTTAGTCCCTTGCTGTATGAAAACCTGGCTAGGCTCTCTGCGTGTTTATGTCCTCTAACAGTCAAGGTTAGCTTTTTTTAAAATTCTCAACTTTAAAATAACGTTCCCGTGTGTGTGGGAATCGTAAGCAGAGTTAGTAGTAATTACAGTTGAAGAGTTAGGAGGAGGGGGAACCAGTGCAGTTTATGCCTTATTGTTTTGTGGAACCTCTTTAAACATAACTCTTCCATTCTGAAAATGTTAAAATTCTGATGGGGAACAGAAAGTATGTGTTAAAAGGCCTCTTTAAGAGAAATAACTTTTAACCCAATTAATAATGGCTTTATATATTAACAACAGTTTATTTTAATGAAATAGACAGTTTGAAGGAATTTGTTTTTTGAGTCCTAATTTTTTAAATCTATTCCTATGCATAAGCCATTGTTGAAAATAAACTACAGAGATGTTGAAAAGCTGCAGGTTCCTCCTCCATTGTATGAGAATGTGTGCTAATTAGTGGAGGAATAATTTCTGCTTTACACTTTTTTATGCACCTAAAATTAAATAATATAAATGATACATAAGAATTAAGGATGTTCATACAGATGCACTTGCAGCAGCTTTTGATAAAAGGAAGGATTTATTTGGTTCATAATTTAGATAATACTGTTCTTTAAATGCAAGAGAATTAAATTACCATTGTTTATATAGTGATCTAGGGGACTCTGACTAGCTATACCTGTGAGTACTGTCTCCAAAATTACTTTTATAAGGAGAATAAAACGTATATTGCCTTTTTCATACAACTTCTGATGGATTCCTAGCTTTTTTAAAAAAAAACAGCAGCATTTGAACTACTTTGGAAAAGCAGCTCTCCTTTGGAAATGTATTTTAGTAGTAGCTGCATTCCACCTTTGGCTATCTCTACCCCTGTAGTGGAGGTGAGTATTATTTCATTAACCTGTATTGCCATTTGCTGGAACTCATCTGTGTTCGGGCAGGTTCTGTAGGACATACTTGACTTTGCTGCCAAGTGGTCCTTAATATGCAAAAGAAATGCAGTCTGGTAGAAATGAGGGTTGCCTTTTGTGTCACTCTGTGTCATCTGGTTTGGTAGCAGGAGGATGCATTGGCACAACAAGCCTTTGAAGAGGCTCGACGAAGAACTCGTGAATTCGAGGATAGAGACAGGTCTCATCGGGAGGAAATGGAGGTGAGGGTTTCACAGCTGCTGTCAGTAACTGGTTAGTACTTTCCCAAAACTTTAGATTGTTTCCGTTTGTCTGTTTGTACAATGTTGTGTATTTTCTGTTTGTTCGATGCTGTCATGTAAAAATTGCAAAATGCATTGATTTTAACTCTTGTAAAACGGGTTTCAAGTTTTTAAAGTTTTGATGAGAATTCTCAGATCTTATCCTTTTTTCCTTTCTGTAGATGGCCTCTTCTGTGGGTACTTAAGCTGTAAGGACATACTTATTCACAGCGTTGCCATTTCTCTCTCAAATGATACTTGAATAGCAGAGAGAGGGATGTTTTGGCCCATGCATTTCTCATGAACACAGGAAGGGCTTTGGAAGCTGTGGGCACATAATTTTGGAGCTCGCTATCCCATGTTGTGGGAAACATTATCAGTGAATTTAATCAGTCTGCTTTCTTGTACAGGCTAGTTTTATTGTCCTCTCATCTTTTTCTTATTGGCGGGGAGTCTTGCTCCTCTGTTTCACTGGTGTAGTTCCCCCTGTGTTGTTCTTTGCTTCTTCAGGGCCCCACACTATTGAATCTTGTTCTTTCTTGATGAGAGCAGAAATTACTGAGCAGAAAAGAGGAGCCAGGAAAGGGAATGGAAACCAGCTGCTCTGAGATGTCAGAAAGGCAAGAGCTGTAAGAGGACAAGTAATAATACATAAGGGGAGTTGGCAAGTTTAAAACAGGCTGTAGGTCAGGGAGAGAATAGGGAGAATACAGAAACGCTTTGAATTTCTTTCCCTTACTAATGCTATTTCTTACTTCTTGCTTCATCAGTACAGCCTGGCTTTACTATAATCAAATATGATCAATCTGCTGGTTCTCCGGTTTTAAGAAAATTTGATTATTGTTATTGCTAAGCTACTTTTCTTTTGGCATCCTTTCTGATAATTGAGATGATGAGACAGACTTTCTTCCCTTCCAAGTACAATTGGAAGACACTGAGCATGAGAATGAGAGCGAACAGGCAGACAGAGAGTAATATCTCTCACTTCGAAGGCGTGGCTGGAGAATGTCTTTGCAAACACTGCTGCAGACAGGTCAGAATGTCAGCTGGAACAGAGGTAAAATCCTTGCCTTGGAAGCCTCACTGCCACTGGATTCTTGGAGCAACATCTGGATTACCTGAGTGATTCTGTCACAGCGTAGCTAAACCTGCTTGTAGGGTCAGTTTGGAGGGAAGGCAGAATTAGCTTTAAGCTTTTCATGAAAACTTGTGGCAGCCTGCCCTAATTTTAACAACACAGTAGGAGCTTTAGGTCCAGCCTTATGTCTTAACCTTTAAGTAAACTGAGGTCATTCTTGATTTGTTTTCCTTTACTGCGTCCTTCATCCCCACTCCTGCTACTACAGAGAAGAAGCTGTGTGCAGACTGAAGGCTGAGGGCTCAAAAAGAATGAGGCTTCCTGAAATAACTCCTGGAGTTCTGAGAGACTTACTCTTTCCTCCAAGTGTAGAAAACACTTTCTTGCAGCTAAGCTGTGCAAAAAACCTCTTTCAGTTAACAGTGAGATTGAGGTAATACTGAGCATCTGGGGTTTCATGACAGACATCAAAACTTGTGACACTGAGACACAAAAAGCAACATCCCTGGCTGTCTGCAGGAACTGGATTTGATAACTTCTGAAAATACTCTTGCTCTTAATAAGGCAGCAGGCAGTTGTTGTTAAGTGATGTTCTTATTAGCTGCTAGTACCCATTTTCTCTTAAAGCAACAATAGTTGTTGTCCTAGCTCTAAACCATGGGTGTAGGTCACCTACAGAAAGGAAGAAAAGGAAAAATTACCGACTTGAAATATGTTTAAGCAGAATGAAAAACTTCATAAAAAGGTGCTTCAAATTTATGTGGTGTCAAATGCAAATTTTTAATAATTGCAATACATTGTTATTGGTGCTTTGCTATTTATTTTACCGTACATGTTTAATATGTCTAACCTAGAAATCTTTGCCTCAAATACTGTTAGGTCTATAATTGGTTTTCACATTTCAGTTTTAATTTGTGTGTTTGGGATAAGATATTCTGACCATGTCTCTGGAATGTTTACAGATGAGCTTTTTACAATCTAGATCTTAAGACTGTAAAAATTGGGATTTTTTGGGGTGAGACAGGCAAGAGAACAGAGACAGACTTACAGAGCATTCCTAAAGAGGAATCAGGTTTCCAAACCATTCCTTGACTTTCACTCTAATGCAGCAGCTGGGCAGAATCAAATGAACTTTAATCAGTAAGCACACAGAGTTCATGATTACCATACAGGATTCTCAATAGAAAGTAATGCATAAATGTGCACTCCTGTGTTTGTTGTATCTGTGGCCTGTATTGAGTTTTCTGATGCTGACATGCTCAGTCAGCCTGGAAATAGAGTTTGTCAGTTGCACCCTTCTGACATAGCATTGCTGACAGCTGTAAAAACCTTAACCCAGACTGCCTTGTGTACTGCTTGTGTAATTCAATAGGTCAAATAGTATATTTGGTTGTACTGCAGAGATGGTACTTGAAGAAGGTTTTTTGTAGAAGAGGTCAGTTCTAAGTGTGCTGAGTGATTTTCATGTATGTTATGCTACACACAGTTGAAGATACTGTCCTCATAATCTTTTTAATATTGTCTCCATATAGCTCTCATCAATACTAAAACTTAAGATTTTTCTTTCCTGCTAAGATTGGCACAGACAGTAAAACTCAGAATTGGCAGATGTGGAACAGGATCTCGTCAGTGTTAATGATGGTTTTAGGAATTGCAACACTGTATAAAATCAGGATATTTCTGACAGTAGAATTACAACTGAAATGCCTTTAATAGAGACCAGATTCTGTTTCAGTGGGGGAGGGAAGGGGAATCCTGCAATATTCCACCCACTCCTACCCAAAACAGAGGCGCCAGCTCTTTTGGAAACATTTATCCATCCAAAGCCTGGCAGCATCTGAAAATGATCAGATTAAATTTTTTATTTATACAGCTTTCTGGGTAAAAATGATTCCCTATTCTAAGACTCTCTGTAGTCTTAAAACAAAGTGGTATACCCTTGCATAGGAGTGATCAGCGATAAGTTGATAAAACAAGTTAAAGTGGATTGTATGTGGCAGTTGGATTAGAACAGTGAAAAGTAGGAAGTGCAGTAACAATTTAGAAATGATCACTTTACTAATTTTCATTTAAGTATCCTAAAAAAACCCCAAGCAATTTTAAAAAAAAAATTCCCACCAACAAAAAACCTTTAAGGTGCTGTTGAGTTTGTTTGCCCTCTTTTCTTCACATAGAGTCTGTTCTGTTGATGACCACATTAGCACACCAAATCTTTATTTTAATGAGCATTTTCTTTGCATCTGAGGCAGGTTGTGCTTGCATTTCCAAAGTCATTGTGTTTTTGTGCAATTACAACACTCCTCTAATGTAAATAGGGTGTGAGTGGATTTAGGAATTTTCATTGAAGTTTTTAAGTACATCTGAGTTGAACTGTGTTCTGTCACAGTTTTAACGTAGTTTGTTTTGAATACAAGATGCTTTTGAGCTTTTGTATCAACTTGTGTAGCTTGGTTGCATCAGATACTGCAAATCCTGCCTCACTGTTCAGGATTCTTTTGTTTCAAAGATGCTTTTGAAGTCAGCGAGTGTTCTTGGTGCCTTCAAAATTAATAATGTATTCCAATGGCTTTTACAAAAACGTTGGAATGCTGAGACAGTGAATGTTTAATGATACACATGAAGAAAGACCTTATCCTCAGTGAAAGATTGTTGTAAAAAAAAAATAAAATTATGGAAGCTCATTAAGTTTAGGAACACTGAGCTACTTGGCAGACTTGCACTGTTTAATGGCTTCATACCAATCAAAGGCAAAGTTCTCTTTCCATGAGCGAGTGCTACAGCAAGGGAACTTGGTCTAAGGCTGTGACTTTAGGGGAGTGTTCTGGAACTGATGCCTTTGAACAGCTATGTGAGCTTGAAGTATTTGTGTATGTTTGCCTTTCCCAAATTAATAGAAGAGAGTGAGGAGACTAAAGGGACGTTGGTGAGGCAGATGGGTAATTTTCACTATGTCTTTATCTCCTTGTGTCTTAGTTGAGAGAATCAGTACGAGTGTCTCTTCTGTTTGGTTTCACTATGAATGACCAGAGTTCAGTGTCAGGATAAGAAGTTTTCTGCAGAAATTACTGTGAAGTTGCTGTCTAGAAGTGCTTGAATTTTCCAGTGAAAACTTGTTATTCAGTCTTCTGGCCATAGTAGCATGGTGCAGAAATGTGCTACACTGTCGTGAATGGCTCAGAGGGATTTAAACAGCTCCTGCTTCGTGAAATTAGAACCTACTGAAAGTAATGGCCTGTGCTCGGTGCAGAAAAGCCACAAGCAGGTGCCTCCTGCCAGCTCTTCACTGGAGGAGACAGCACAAAGCAGTGGGTTTTCAAGGGATGGGTAGAGAGAAGAGGCTCTGGTGTGTTGCTGCATGCAGGTCGGGGTATTTTGTGAACGTTTGTTTTGTATGGGCAAACTGTAATTTCAGACTCGAGGCGATCTGTTTGAGCGCGGTTTGTCTGACTGTGTTACTCTGGAGCTCAGCTAAGGGTGTTCTCATTGTTCTGCTTGGGGATGGGTTGGATCTGTTCTCAGCCTTCCAATAATTTCTTCAACCAGTATTTTTGAACTGTAGTTTTTTTCTGCTTTGTGTTCATTTCCTATGTTGCTGCCATGCTCTTTGTTTTAGCAACGCTGAGTAAAGAAGCGGAGCGGTTTGCTCGTCCCTGACATAGTCTAGTCTAGCAATCTGTCTGTTTGTGGTCTTGTGCTAAATATAAATTACATTAATGCCTAAGCAAAACCATTTTGGGAAACTGCATGAAATTCCCATTTTAAAAACCTTCATTTTGCTGGGAAAAAAAATACCTGGTTTGAAACTTCTATTTCTTCCAGTAGCAATCCCTCTCAGTACAAAGCACCAAACTCCCCCACAACCCCAGCATTTAAAAACTGCTGGAGAAAAATTTACCTGCATTTTAAATACCTAGTCCTGCCCTAGGTTTTTACACATTCTTGGTGTTTGCTGGGAATTTACGAGTTGAAATCGCAAAATGTGTTCCATTTAATTGTGAACTCTTAAAAAGCAAACAGGATTTCTAACAGAAATGTAAACAGTTTACAGTTGAAAGAAAATAAAGTAGTATGACTGGCTTTCATGCTTTCATGTTCTTCCAAGGTTCTAGACAGTAAAATCACTCTCTCTTCTTTATTATTCTCTTTTAAAGATGAAACTCCTAGTGTAAATAAGTGCTCTAAGTAATTATAAGTGTTTTTGTCAAATACAAGTGGCTTCAGAAGAAAGTACAGCATAACAATAAGTTTGTGGGGGGTTTTTTGTTTTAATTTTGTTTTGAGGGGTTTTTTTAAATTTTTTTCTCATCAAACTCTGATTTTTAAGTTTGGCAGATTTTTCTCAAAAAATTAATCTGGAATTAATTAATACTTACTGAATGAACTCTCTAAACTGACAATGATACGAAAATAGCATAACCTTTAATACAGCTTTTTGGATATAAAAGAAACCCTGAAGTATTAATTTTTTCATATGCAGTGGGTAGTGTAGACTTGGTATATGCTTCTGTGTGTATACAACCATAAACAGATAAAATTTGTTTATGTTCAGGATGAATACAACATAATTTAGAAAGAGGCATTAAAGTGGGTGTGTGGATTTGTGTTGCCTCAAAAGATTCTACAGTGAGTACAGTAGAGTAGGCCAGTTTATGACTGGTTTGTTTCACAAGAACTTAAATAGCTGGTGTTTGTGTAAAGTGCTACGGAATGCATATATCAGAAAAACAATTTGTGCTGTACAGAATCAATGCTGACTGTAGGACGGAGAAGATCAATCTTGCAAATCAGGGAATACTGTAATATAAGCATCTTCTTTCAGTCAATGAAGGTTAGAAAGGGGCTGAGCAACAGAGGAAAACTGTCTGGAGGCAATCAATATTAATTATAAATTTATAACCTTTAGACCAGCCTTCAAACAATACTTTCTAAAAGGGAGCATTTCAAGCTTTTTTTCCCCTTGTAAAAGAAGTTTTAATACGAAAATAAAAATTCGAAGCCCTTCAGAGCTGCGTCCTCTTGCTGTGCTTTTGCCTCTCTTGGCTTGCTGTTGCTTTGGCCCAGTTACCAGCGTGGTACACCAGAATCCCCACCTTCATGATAGCTTTGCAACAAAGATGCACCTATTGCACAGAGTTCAGGCAGAATGTCCATCGGGGCTGGTCAGCAGGTTATGTTGCATGGCCTGGTCATGCTCTGCAGCTCTCCAGCAGCTGGTGGGGGAGCAGGCTCGGCAGGTTACACACTTGATGTGTCTTTATTTTGGGGTTTTTGTTTGCGCGGGTTTTATCCTGCAGTTGTGTACTTTTTAGAAAAGTATCGGCAATGTATTCTCAGGTTTGGTTGCTTGCTTTGTTTTTCTTTTTCAATCCCTTTCCAGGAGGCTGACAGTCCTTCTAAGAGAAGCCAAATGTTCAACTGTTTAGTTTCTCATAACATAGCTTGATTTTTCACTTATTTAGTAAATTATAGATGGCAGATGCCAAGGCACATAATGCATCTGCTCTGTCTGTTTCAGCAGGACAGAGCTGCCAGAACCCAATTAAAGAATTGCAGTGGAGTTGTCCATGAAGAGACTTTATTTTGGCTACTCTTTGCGGCAGTTCTTCTTCCTTCCCTCTTCACCAGTGCCCCAAGTTACATATGCAGTGGATATGTTTGTACTTGTCGTTTCACTGCCTAGCACTCCCAGGTCCCAATTTCCCCTCCTGTTTTTTTTTAAGTGATTCATCGAAAGGGAGGGCCATCTTCATGGCAACCCTGTCCATCCTTCCTAAGTTTACTTCCAGCTTTCTCAGTTCTGCTTTCTCAGAGCTATCGTGTAAACCACACGGTGGGACTGCATTATCTTTTCCTGATGAGCTCATGCGGTAAGAGGAGTTGGTTTCCTTGGGTACGTCAGAGGCCTCAGAACATGCACAGGAAAGGGGTAGTTACAGATGCTTTCTCAAAGTCATTTTAAGGAGTTTGTTGGCAAAGTTGAAAGCACCATTGGCTGCAGTGCGGGTCAGGAATGAGTGGCTGGAGGAGGAGGATGGGGTCCGATTGTTTGTCAGCAGGGAGGGACTACTTGGGTACCACCTTCCTTAATTGCCATTTTTCTTAGATTTGTTTTTCCTAAGTGCCCCAGTAACAGATGTAAAGGCTCCAATGTGGTCCTTGTTAAAAAAAGTCAATGATTTGATGATTTCAAGCTATCTATTTTATTGAGAAGAAAAATAATACAATACAGATACCACATCATACTCTTGATATGACTTTCAGTCCGTGCCAGTTAACCTATATTTAGGCTTGGGCAAAGCTCAGATATCAGAGCGCTGAAGAGAGCATAGGTGTAAGAGCATTGCAGGGGACATATTTGAGTTTGTTTACCCTCAAGTAAAAATGGTTTTGTTAGTAACTCTTCTCTTTTTTTTTTTTTTGTCAGTATGTCATTACTCCCGTGGTATCAGTGTTACGAGTTCAGCATGAATAAATCTAGAACAGCATGTGATAGGAGGCTTTGAAATGTTTTTTTGCCAAATACGTTCCTGCAATTCTTTCAGGCGGTCATCACACCATCTCCCGTGTTAGAGGTTTTAAATGGCTTGTGGCCAGTCATAATTCCTTCCGTATTGCAGAAGATTTGCATGGCTTCATGTGCTGAAAGCTGAGTGCGAAGTATTTTTGGGTGTTGAAACTCCTGACGTGTCCATTGCATTAACTCTTCAATTGCAGGATATTTGGAAGGAAACTGGCAACGTTGGTTAAAATACATCCATTTTTAGGAAAATTACTAGTCTCATAGGATCTGTATACTATTTACAAGTTTTTCTCATAAGCAAATATTTGTTATCCTTTGGCTAAACAGCAGAGGAAGGATGTGAAAAGTAGTGCTCCTTCAAACTTAAAATCAGCATTTGACTGAAAAAAATGAAATATGCAGAGAAAAGATGAATAACTACTGTTTTCTCATGGCTCATTATGCATGACTCATGGCAGGGTATTCCATTTCCCAATGGCAAAGATAGATGCATCTTTCTTAATTTAAGCAAGTCTCCTTAATCCGTGAGAGGCTGAGCTCATTATTCACTGAGAGTAATTCTGGTGCTTTTGCATGGCAGCAAAAGGTAGGCATTTCAAAAATTACAGCAAATGCTGCAATTCAGAGGATTGATTAGCTATGCTGAGTGTATGGGACCCTCAGTTGAGAGAAGTCTGGAAATTGCCATTTTACATCTGTAAAAGGGAAGTTTTAGCTTCCTGTAATACACTGAGGAGAACTAGCAGATACTACCCTACTGGTAGTCACACTCCTTAAGTGAGTGTTAAGGATCTTGTGGCATTTCTCATGAAAGTTGTATTTTGCCAATTGTCAGTTGTCAGTGAACAAAAATAACACCCAATGCCTGATGCTCCACAATGTGCTTCCTTGTTTGTGTACAAGGTCATTTCTCCAGTCTTTAATGAGCATATTTTATTTTTTACTTTTTTATTTTGGCATGTGAAGCCAAGTTGTAGTTGTTACATACTGTGCACGTGTGCCTTGGCAGGATGGTTGGTGACTGGTAGAATAAGTGTGTTTCCCGTGGGTTGTTTTGCACAGCAGAATAGCTGTAAAGGAGTAAAGTAAAGGAGAGTTTCTGAGTCAGAGCTCTCACTCCAAAATGTTACAGTTGCTTGTGTAAATCCCCACTTACTGAATTGCAAAATTGCACCTTTATCCACATACACCAGTGTAAGATATTGTAATGACTGCTTTCAGTGCATTTGAGGGTCATTTGTCATGCCTTTTTCATATCACTTGAAAGGGCAAATCTGGTAGTTGTTCGCTAGTGGCTTCTGCAAACTCTACAAGTAGCAATGAGGTCACGAATCACACAAATTCTTTCATATGTTTTGAAAGAAAAGACCACTTTAAGCAAAGCATAAATGCAACCATATGCCTACGTCTTGGAATCTTCACTGAAATTTGACAATAAAATTGCTGTGTGTATGATTTGTTTTCTGAAGAAGAAACACTGTTGCTTTTAGAGCAGTAGTATAGCAGCAATTAAATTGCTGGTCTTTTCTAGTTAAGTGTAGAAATGTTTATTGAGAGCAAAATTGGTAGAAGATTGGTAGAAGTCAGATTTTTGTAATTCTTAAAAACAGTGCATGCCTTTGTTTCCTTTTAGAAGAAAGAGGCTGCAGTTAAAACCAGAAGAAATCCTGTTGCAGTCAGTTCAATAGGAGGAGAGTATGCAAAGTGGAACTGCTGCTGTTTTGTTAATCTTGGTACAACTCTAAATAGAGACTTTCACACTAACTTAAGACTTGTTGAGCAACCATTTCATATTAAGAAAAATCTTCACAACACAATTTACTTTTCTGTTGAAGGAGGTGGGGGGGAAAAAGTGGGCTTTTCTTCATTAACTTTTCCACAGTGATTTGGATAGTCAAAGCTGAAGGACTATGCCCTTAGACACTAAAATCCTCAGCACTGTATGTGATTAGAGCTGTTTGTTTTAATGCGATTCCTCAGAAAGATTACTGAGAAATCTGTGGGTTTGTGCACCAGCAGTGATGTTGGTTGGCACCTTCAGAGTAGGAGAAGCAGATTGTTCCCTCAGTCAGAGCGTGACCCGCACAGATAGAACAGAGTGAAAAGATTGGGTCCCTCCTAAATACGTAAAATGCAACCAACTGCAGTACTGGACACACACACATAGTAGGTAGCAACTGTGATGTTTAAGATAGCGAAGGTGTTTCCAAAACAGTAATGGCAATATGACCACTAAGGAGAGTGCAGGAGGGAAATTGTCTGCTCTGGGAACATGCTGATTACTAGAGGGATTTATTGAATGAACTCTGTGTGCATCAGAATGGGACCATTGCACATGAAGGGGAAAATGCAACGTCAAATCAGTTTTTGAACAGAAGGAAGCAGCAGTTTGCTGGGTGCAGCCAGCTAATTGCAGTGGGAGCATACAATTAGGCCAGACAAGAAGAGTGGTAGATAAGAGAGGCAGAAGTGAACAGAGAAAGAAGAGTCTGAATTGGAGAAAGTGGTGTTGGCAGTGCATGCCAGAGGGTCTGGGAGTGAACAGCACTCACCCTTTGGTACAGGAGTGCACCAGCAGCACACCATGAGCGGGGGTAGCTGCTGTGCTGGCAGGAAGGTTTCCTCTCTGTCAGTAAAAGTGACTCAGAAGAGCCCAGGGAACACCAAAGAGCAGCACTCCTGCTGCTGTTAGTCAAGGTTTTGTTGAAGTACTCGTATTAGTCACTGTGATGGTGTTTACGTGGCAATTGGTTGGACAGAGTATTTCAGTGGTACAGTGCCTCCTGCACTAAGGCTGTTCCCGTGGCTTTCAACAGCACAGGAAAAGTCAGAGGAGGGAAGCAGTCACTTGTTTTGGGTTTGTTTTTTTTTAATAGCCCTGAAGGGGCAGGTTATTGCAGCTGGTGAAGCTGATGGAGCCACACCAAATAACACCTGTGCAGTAATACCTTCCACCAGCTGAGAATGTGGCCCTGATACTGTTTGGGTGGTGTGGTGGTTACAGGCCATGGTGCCAGCTGTTCACTCTGTAAACCTTGGGTAAAACCAGCTAGCATGTATTAGATGTTCCCAGAGGTGAAGCATGGCTTTAAAATTTTAATTGTATCAGTATTCTTAAGTATTTACCTGCCGCATTTGTGCGTGCTGCTTGAAAACATCCTTACAGGCTGCTGCACTTGTGTACAGGTAGAGAAAGAAGGTAGCTGTGTTTTACTGTGACTGATACTGCTGTGACTGACCATCCTGTATTTCCTCTTACAATGCCATTAACTCAAATTGTTTAATAGAATCATTTATCTAAGGGAGAACTTTGTTTTAATGTAAGAGTGCAGTCATAAGTCGCAGAGTTTTCTCAGTTTGGTATTATTGCTGACTTCGCAGGTTCACTGAAGAAGAAAGTATGTGTTAAAATGTGTGTCAGTCTGTAATTTAAATTGTACTCTGGTGTTACCATGGTATAAGTCACTTGATTCCTGACGAAGCTAAAGTAAATGTTTCCCACATGCAAATGCTGAGGGGAGATTTATTTGGAAATGATGTGATGTACTCTGCCACCCTGCATTGTAACCTTCCTCCCCAGAACTGAAAACATTTATGGAAAAGGTTAACAGAAGGGGGAATTTCACAGGAGAGAAAATTATTTTGGAAAAAGAGACACAAAATTGTTACCTAACTGCTCTGGAAGTCTCTTGCTGCTTATTAATGTGATGTTAGAGCCTTGGAAGCAGTGTGAGTGTGCATGTGTGTGTGTGTGTGTGTGTGTGTGTGTGTGTGCCCACACTCGGCTGGGTGGGGAAGCACATCACAGCCCTGGGTCCACAGCCCTCATCCGTGAGCCCTGCTGGTTATGGGGGATTACTGAACTGAGGGGAACAGAATGATTTTGATGTTAAAAATTAATGCGTTGGTTATTGCTTGAATTGTAAAGTTTCTCGCTTAAATTGGTTATAGTCTTAATCATGTTAATATACTGAATAAATTAACTGATTGCTTCTCAATTGCTTTTTTTTTTGATCTTCGATGTGTGTTTATCAATGCAGGCAAGAAGACAGCAAGACCCTAGTCCTGGATCTAACCTAGGAAGTGGAGATGATCTCAAACTGCGTTAATCAGCAGCAGCAGATGTACCATGGTCTGCACACGTGCATTGCTTCTACTTGGCAAAGGATTTAATAAAAGACCAGAAACTGTGATAACTGGGTATACAATGGTCTGTTTCCTGACCTGAGGCAGTCGAAGTCACCACGAACTGCCATGGTTTGCACTATGTTTATGTTACAATACCTGCATTTCCCATTTTAAGCATGTAGCCAGTGGCAATTTGAAATTTTGTTTTTCTATGCAAACTTATTTTTGTTGGCACTATTTTAGTGAAATGGAAACTTATGCAGCTATAAAACCATTTTTCTCAACTGTAATAAAAATTGTCACTTAAAAATAGGTCAAGATATTACAGATTTAGAACTTTTGTTTTTTTGTTTCGTGTTTTGGGGTTTTTTTGTAAACTGCTGGAAGCCAATGCATTCCAAGCTTAATTTTTTAATATGGGCTTTTGGAATTTTGATTGTTCTTATTGTGCTCCTGCTTTATTTTAGATACGCATTCTTATCTTTCTTTGTTTTCTTTTTTTCTAAATTTGCAAGACCTTCTTAAAACTGCTGACATTATTTTGCATTATTTCCAAGCTAAACCCAGTGAATCAGAGCTGTTGGAATCAGTTTTCAAACTTTGTGGGTTTGTAAATTGGTACAGTTGCAGTATTCTTTTAACTGCTAACAATTCATTAGTTCTACTTTTTAAATGATTAAAAATCTTAAAATGTATATTTTCATGCATTAATGCATTCTGCCCCAGTATCTGTCTTAGATTTTATTCTGTATCAAGTGAGTTTGGGTGGCTGTTATACCCTGTATATAGTGCTTTACTGAAACTCAGAGGAAGTCGCAGGCTGGCTTCTGTTTTATTCAGGGATTTTTTTAACTCGTTCTTAAAAGGGATACTGCAACTCCACAATCAGATTCAACAGCGTTTAAACTGGGAACAAAAGTGATCAGCTGCCAAGGTGATACGTATTAAATAATGTTTAAGATAACTGCTTTAAGTATATTTTATATCTTAGGCTTTTTGTAAAGTTGTGCTGAAGGGTGAAAAGCTGAGATGAGGTTGTGTGCAGAAGTCTCATACTGCACATAGGCCACTTCTATTAAATCTTATGCAAATTAAGACTACATTGCAGTATATATTGCATTTTCTAACAGGGTAAGATTTGGGATGAATTAATGTGTCAATTAATCTTCTTTTATTTGGGGTGATGGTGAATGGACTTGTTCCAAAGTTTTCATTGCATCCAATATTTGAAGAAAATTGATTGGAAATGTGATGTCATTTGGCTTTGTTAAAATGTGGTGCTTCCTGTACAGCCTGATTGATTAAAATAAATGATTCACTTAAATACCTTTTTAAAATAGGTGATCTGATTTCAGTATTTTAAGAATTATTTTAAAGGTAGAAACTCTGTATGGTTAGAACAGTTAAATCTTTATTAAATTCTATAATTAAGACTATTATACATTCCTCATTAATGGCAAAACAGTTGACGCAAAAGAGGTCTTGCAAAAATATAAGCAGATGTCAATGTGAAGGAGAATCTTTGTATGTTAATAATATGAATATTTAACATTCACTTAAAAATGTCATTAACTGTAAACTGTGAGAATGTCATCAAATAGAAATATTTTGATACTTCAATTTAAATGTGATTCACCTGAAAGATAATCTTTTTCACTCTGTGGCCACGTATTCTTCTTGCTCTTCTTCCCCCAAAGAAATAATTTTTCTAAAGTGTTTCTGCAAAGAGTTATTTAAGGGACACACGCATGCATCTGCACGCATCCCTAGCCTTGGATCCTCTCTGCCATCTGTGTATTTTTGATGGAAAAGTCTGAAGATTTATTTTAAAAGGTTTTCCTAACGTTTCAGACAGTGGTTTTAAACCATAAGTACACAGGAAATGACGCTATCAGATATTAACGTTGCTATCTCTGTGTAAATACTGAACTTTCCCTATCATCATTTAGCATTCTGCTGCTTTCCATATCTTAATGCTGGCATTAAGATCACAGCCCTTACCCTCTGCTGGTTAGTGCAGACTTTTTAAAGTGCATTTTAAGTTATTGATGCAATTTGATATTTTTCATAATTTCTATTTAAACTGAAGTTGCATCATCTTTCTTGGATTCATCTCCTGTAAGAGTTGCCTTAAGCTACAGGATTGCTTTTGCTACCTTTTGTGTTGTATGTTTAACTTTCATAATAAACTTCTGTGTAGTGAAAACAAGGTGCTGTAAATTTATTTCTGACTCCCTGGCAGTCCATGCTGACGTGTTTCGTGTTCGTGGCGTAACTTTCCAGCCCGTGCTGCTGCAGGGCTGCCCTGATGTCCGTGGTTAAAGCAGTAGTGACATCCAGTGGTCACTTCACTAACTGATCCCACTCCCTCGTGTTCGGCAGCTGTCCAGGAGGGAACCTCTAACAAAAAGGGGAAAATGTAGATTTTGCTGCCCTAAAATTCTTGTCTCTTACAACTGATACCTGCTTTCAGAGCGAGCAGGGTGTATCTGCTCCAGGTGCCCCAAGCAGTTGTACCTCGTGGGGTTGTACGGGCTGTGCGTGCTCACAGGAGAGCATTGTTTGTGGGCACATTGTTATAAGCAGCCATTAAACCCTGTTAATTGTGCTGCCCTGGGCAAGGGGAGAAAGAAGCAGGGGTTTGCATTTGGGAAATGGGAAATGTGATAAAGTACTGTGGGGAAAATATGACTGTTGTAATGCTACACCTGAAAGCCTTCTGAAGCTGATCCAATTTTAGGTGGTATAATTTCAAATAGCTAATGCTGAATGAATGACAGTGGTGGCTATGTACTGAAATCAAGTAGAGAATAGGCTGCTTAATAACTGGAGAGCTGCAGTCTGCTTTGGGAGCATTTATATGTAAAAGGACCACGTGTAACCTTATTTTATACATTTACAGTCTGACTGCAAACAGATCAGAGAATGACTAATAAAAACAGCATTGCTGTGACCTGTGGCTTTCCTGAAGGTGCTCTTCAGTTTGGAGGGGAGGTAGCTTTTAAAAGAGGCAAATGACAAGCTGTGTTGCTCTGCTTCTGTTCCTGAGGGCAGATAGTATCCGTTGGCTGTTGCTGCAGGCTCTGCTGTCCCAGCAGTGAGTTTTGAAAGGTGCCTGCAAGCAGCTGTTCCTAAAGCCATTGGTAACTTGTTGGTTTACCTGTGAGTAATCGTTCAGTGATTCACTTTTCTGCCCAAGGTACATCACAAGTGGATGAGTGTTGTACTTGTACAGCCCTCTCTTGGGTGAAGGGATCTAAAGGACAGAAGCATTTTGTCCCCTGGCTCCTCATGGATGGGGTTTGCCTCTCAGGTGCTTGAATAGCAGAAGGAATGTGAAAATCTCCCTGCATGAGGCACGTACAGCAAAAAGGATTTTAAGAATGTTACAATCTAGTCCCTTAACTAGCATGACTTAAGGGTGGCTGTCATTGACTTGGGAGTGACAGACCAGTGGAAACGCTGGCACTTACTGGAATCGAGAAGGATGTGAGTGACCTGGAGCCCAACCACAGCAGGTGAGGTATGGCCACTTCTGGCTGGGTTTTTTTAACCTCTTGCAGTTATGACCTCTTCTGAAGCCAAGAGTATACAGAGTATTAACTGTTTTTCAGCATTCTGAAATGGTGTGTGTTGAAAGGGAGCTTAAAGCTCATCTAGGTCAAACACTCGCTCCAACCTTCCTCTAGACTGGGTTCCTCAGAGCATCTGGCCTTGCTTTGAGTGGCTTCTAAGGATGGGGCAGCCTGTGCCAGGGCCTCACCACCCTCCTGGCAAGAATTTCTACCTGATATCCAGTCTAAACCTCCCCTTTATGTCAGTTTGAAGCCATTAGCTCTTGTCCTGTCACTCTGTGCCCTTGTCAAAAGTCTTTCTCAAATTCTTGCAGCCCTTTTAGTTACTGAGAGGGCTCTAAGGTCTTCTGGGAGCCTTCTCCAGGCTAAACAACTCCTGTATACACAGGAGTGGTGCTCCAGCCCTCTGAGCTTCTTTGTAGCCTCCCCTGGAGTTGCTCCAGCAGCTCCATGTCCTTTTGTTGCAGACCCCAGAGCTGGATGCAGTAGTGCAGGTGGGAGTCTCAATGTTTAGTCCATTTACTGAAGTTCTCAAAACCTGAAGGAGTAGATTTCCTAGTCTTAAAGCAAACAGCAGCTGTCCCATGCTCATGGTACCTCTTCTGAAAGCAGAAAACAGAAAATGAAACGGGGGGAAACCAGCAGCTTTTCTGTTCCTAAAGGTCCATGGTGGTTTGTCTAATAACCAGCCTTGTTCAGGTAAGGGCTGGGAAGTTAAATGAAGATGTGGTTTTGGAGAACTCCAGAACTGCATGGCCTAGCACAATGTCAGCAGGACTTCTGGTTTGTTTTTTTTGGGTTTTGTTTTTTTTTTTTTTTTTTTTTTGTTTTGTTTTATTGCAACTTCCTTTTTTAACACTATNNNTTTGGTTTTTTTTTTTTGGGTTTTTTTTTTTTTTTTTTTTTTTTGATTGTCATTAGTTCAAGACTCCTTTTAAAAGAATTAAAGAATCTATCCTGTCTGCATAGAAGTAGGACCAATTTCTGTGAAGTTACATTATTTTGTTACTACATTTCCAATGCAAATAAGAGAATGACAAAAATGGCTTCAAGGATGAGAATTACAGTGAGAAGTTAGAGCAGAGTGAACATTTGCATGGGCAACATTTCTCATAGCTCATTTGCCTGACATCCTGTCTTCACACTGCCATGAAATGCAAATCCCAGGCCATGCATATTCATCAGCTGCTGCAAGCTCAGAGCTGCTCCGGGTTTAAGTAACTATTAAATAGGTTTCTCAATTACAGGTTGAGATAAGTGAATTTTCAGAATTGCCTTGGGCTCTTAAAGCTCAGGAGTGAGAGAAGGAAAAAGTAGCACAGAAGAGCTGAGTGCTGCCTTGGCTGGTGCTGTCACCTGGCATAGTGGAGGGCTGGGAAAAGATGGGGAAGGACAGGGAAACTGGGATGCTTCTTGCTCAGCTGTGTGCCTCTTACTGGTCCACAGTTTATTACAGCTGGTGAGACTTTTGCCAAGTCTTTGTTACTCTCCACAACACTTCTGGTGTGTAACTTTGTTTTCCACCCTGTTGGACTTGATAATGGTGTCTTGGAAGACAAGGGTTTTCCTGGTGCTCCACTTTTCCTTGTTCCACAGGCTGTGATTCTCTGTTTTTCATAGGAACTGGTGCCATTGCTGCCTCTGTCTCTGCAATCTTCCTCTCTGGAGCAGTTGATGGGTTTCGCTTGGAAATAGAAAGACCTTCTAGAGCTGGAGAAAAGTTTGCTCCTGAAAGCTCCTGACTATTCCAGCTGTTACCCACTGGTTTTCTGGGAGAGTCTGTCCCTTTGAGCCTTTCCCACCTGCATCTCCAACCCCTTCAGCTCTTGCTATTCATACCTTAAAAAACCCTAGTAAAGTATAGGTATAGAGAAATAAGCCATATAAGAGAATTAAAGCTTTTTGGCTGTGGGCTGCACTTGGCCCTGATCACTTCCTGTGTGACTGACTGTTACTGAAGCAGATGACTGGGGTGGCTGTGCTGCTGCTGCAGGATTTTGGAAACATTTTGGGGCTTCAGCCCTTCACAGCAATGATACAGATCGTGTCTCTTCAAGTCATGCTCCTTGGGAGAGCTCAAATATGAAAAGCTGAGGTTGGTATGGGGAGAAGTAAGCCAGTTCAAGGAAAAAGCCAGGGGAAGGTGGATTTAACCACACAGGTTGTGTGTAAGGCTTTGACTTTGGGAAGTGAACAGGTACCAAACACATCAGGGTGGAAGAGAAAATGAGGGGGTGTGTGGAGTGCTGGTATTACTGACACTGGTGGTCCCATTCAAGCCCAGTGGGCACTGTTGTGTCTGCTCCTGCTTTTTGGTGGCCAAAATGGTTGTGGCTCTTGGTTTGAGTCTTGAGCAGAGAGGAGACAAACAGTGCTGAGTGCTCATAACCAGTGCAGTGGTTCTGAGTGCTGATTACTGGATTTGTTCTAGTCTATGGATTTGGTGAGAGAAGTGGGAAGAATATCCCTCAGTATGAGCAGGGATGCAGTATCTGGACCCCCTGCATCCCGTGTGAGTTCCCAATCTGTCCTACCTCTGCCTTTGGCTGGAGATACAACACTGTGTCCCACCCTGCTGTGGTGGCACCAAGCCCTTTGCAGAGAGGTGTGTTTAGATCTTGTTGGTGATCATATATCACAGCTTTTCAGGAGCTGGGGCTGAGCATGAGCAGTGCTTGCCCCAGGAGCTGCTTCCTACCAGGGTGAACACTTCAAACAGGGACAATGTCCTTGCTGCCTGTGTTGGGCCTGCAGTGGCATTTGGTGGCCAGAAGTATTGAATTAATTGCCAAGGCTCATTTCTGGCTTCTTCAGTTGACTTGTTCATTATAACTCAGCAATGCAATTCCTGGTTTGTGTTCTGTCCAGTCTTGGTGCTGTGGTGGTGTTTTCACCTCCTGAAGGACGTGGGGAAGGAGAGGTCAGTGGCAGCTCCATGTACAGCCGTGGGTTTCTCTTCTGCAGTGTGTGTCAATGCCTCTTCTAAGATCCTGCCCATCTGGATGTGGAAATTGCCTTCAAACCCGGCCTCAGTCTGCACCTCACTGCTGCTGCAGCAGCCCTCTCCTATGGGGAAACTCCTGTTTCTGAACTCATGGAGTTGCACAGGGCAAGCAACCCCCTGGTGAAACACTGAGAGCTCTAAGCTTGGAGGAGAGCAGAGAGGTTGGTGGGGGGAGAGTGGGTTTGCTGCTGGATTGCAAACAAGGCCATGGGGAGAACAACTATTTAGAAGGTAATTCTAAATGAACAGGTGGGTCTATCCAGAAACACCAAACTAACCAACACCTCTGAGCCAGGAAGACTGTCAAGCGTTTCCCAGAATGATGTGCCAACTACCCAGAGAAAGCACCAGGCCCCTTCCCACCACCAGCAGCCCCAAGAGTGAAGCAGCTCTGTGATTCGCAGCATGCCATCGCCTGCTCCCTGGTGGCCCCTGCACAGGGCAGCACCTTGGTGGGATGCATGCTCTAGATCTGAAATGTTTTAATCCCCTTCCATCACCATCCTGTTCCTCAGTGGCCTTCCCCAGTGCTCCAGGATCTCTGCCTGCTGTCTGTGCCTTGCCACCAGCCTGCCACCAGCCTGCAGCTGCTCAAATAGCCTGTCCTCAGAGCCAGGAGCCTGTGCCCACAGCTGCCAGAGCACAGGAGGAGGGGATGGTTGGGGACGCTCAACCCTGCACACGAGCCAGTTGTGATCCAGCTCCAGGGCATAGAATGGTTAGGGTTGAAAGGGTTCTTGAAAAGCATCTAAGTCCAACCCACCTGCCATGGGCAGGGAACCTTCTAGGTCATTTGCTCTGGCTGTGTTTGAGGTCTGGGGGCCAGGTGGGGAAGGAAGGGAGGGATAGGCAGTATGGCATGCACAGACTGCTCCTGAGCTGCCCAGTGATTGCCTTCTGCTCAGGTCAGAGCAGCTGCTGCTGCTGAGGAGTTCCCAGGTCCTTTCCTGGCAGTGATGGCCCCAGCCCAGAGCCACTTGGCGGATGCTCCCACACCGAGGAGAGGACAGATCCTCTTTTTGGTTCTGCTTTCGGTTCTGCTCTGCAGAGCACATCTGGTGTACGACAGCCAGGACCTGGTGCCGGTGCTCCTGCATGACTTTCTGAAACCACCACCACCAACAAGGTGCCTTAGTCACCAGCTCCTTCAAACCCTCTTGGCATCCTGTCCTCTGCTTCTGCATCCAGGGCAGGATGTGCCAGCAGGACCACAGGGCATTACACTGGGAGTGAGGCTCAATACGCATCTCTCTTGTTGGTTCTATCCATCACAGCACATGAGTAAGATTCAAGTCACTCCCACACTGCTTATTTGCCACAAGTCAGTGACAAAATGGGCAGCCAGAGATCTTCAGGGGCTCCGAGAGGAACCCTGCAGCTCTGACTCATGTCTCACTAAATAACAAAACCCCAAGCACCAGGGCTGATGCAGGCTGGAGTGGGGACTGATCCCTCTGCCCCCCTCCTCATGCACTTTGCTCTGTGGCCCTTCCTCGTCATCTACTCTGACACTCAAACACCATTTTGGAAACATCTCTGGAGGTGAAACGCAGCCCACGCGAAAGCCCTTCCACCCATACAGCACTCCTGGCTCCATAAACCCTTGGAATTGGGGGTCTGAGGATTCTCTAGAATCCCCAAATTCATCCTTTACTTTTTTCATAAAACCTGTGCTTTAAATTATTTCATTTTTATAGAACCCCTGTGCTTTGCCCCAGGGGGAACTTTCCCACGAGTGTTTCTGTGCATGATTAAAACCCCAAGTGCGTGACCGCGCAGCAACCGCAGGGAGGATGCGACGGCCAGCGGCTCGCTGGAAGGACAGCCGGTCCCCTCGCAGCAGCTGCTGCCGCTGGTGGCTCCGTGCTGACTGCTCCGGCAAGGACCGAATGACCATCAGATGTGCCCGCTGCCCCCGGCTCCCTGCCCGGCACCGCGGAGCGCTGGGCTTCCCACTCTGCCCACGCCTGGCAGCGTCTCCCAGGCTAAACCATCGTGAGGAGGAAAGAGAAACCAGCGCATCTGTTTCTAATGAAGCCGAAGCCAATTTAGATCTAGCCCTGCGAGAATCAAAGCTTTTAAAATATATCTGGAAGGGACGAGTCCTGCGAAACGCACGTACCCCGTGCCGGCCGCCGAGCACGGAATGCTGCTGCCTTGCTATGAACAGCCCCTCCCATCGCCAGCTTTTACTACTGCTCCGCTTTTCCTTCTCGGGAATGCTTCATACTCATCCGTCCGGCCCTTCTCCTCAGCTCCTGCCCTCGCCCCAGCCCTGTAAAATGCCCTGTGTGGGGCAGGAGGGGCGCTTCTTGATCAGCGTTTAATAGAACATCTCGGCATCCTCGGGAGCGTCCCGTTTCCACCCACCTCCAGCCACCAAGCGCCGTGCAAAGATGCAGGGGAGCTTTTGCAGCTGTCAGGAGCCCAAATCCTGGCATGTGAGAAGTGATGTCGGAGACCAAAGCACGTGCCAAAGCCTTGCCATGCTTCCAAACCCGTGCCAGGCACAAAATCACCTCAAAAACCTTTATTCTCGATGGGCTGCGCGGCTGCGAGTCCAGCACACCCGGCAGGGAGGAGGATGCTCTCCTGGAGCATGGGAGCCCCAGCCCCGGGGGGCTCTGGACTGGGCTCACTACCCGCTGGAGGCTGTGCGTGTGCGGGCAACCTGCCCGCTGGAAAAAGGCACTTTGTGCCTCGCCACCCCTGAGGATGCAGAGCAGCTCCTCGGACCCCGGCACGGCGCTGACGCTGCACATCCTGCCCGTGTTACCCTTGGCCGCCGCTCCGCCGGGTTTTTGGGTGATTGAAACCATCCCGGCAGGGCAGGGCAAGGCAGGGCTTGCTCAGCGCAGGCGAGAAGGGGAGAAGTGCTGAGCCAGCGAAAAACGGAGCCGGGGGTCTCCCCCTGGGAAAGGCTCGGTTCGCTGCTGCCAGTCCTTGCCCACCCGCAGACCCCCAGCCTGGCACTGATGGGGCACTGCCCACCACGGTGGGGCAACTGAAGTTGTGGGATAAATTCCCCTGAAGAGGTGGGATAAAGCCCCCTTGGTGAGTCCAAATATTTCCCCCAGCACACGACTAAGGCTCCCTTTAGGAGCTGCCAACGCTGTTTGGATCCATTCCTAACTACCAACGCAAAACTTCGCAGCGGGATATGCACCTCCAAAAGAAATAAAAAAATTAAAGTAAAAAAAAAATATCGGAGCAACTTCACAGCTTTATAGCAAATATCTTTCCCCCTACTGAACCAGCGCTGGTTTCTGTTTCCAGCCGGTTTCCAGCCGCAGGGCAGGTTTCCTCACAGATCTCATCTGTGTCGCTATTGAGTCCGGTCGGGAGAGGGCAGCTCTCCTTCGCTGTCAGATGCATCCTACCATCGAGCCCTGGAGAGTTTTTGGTCCCTCCTGGTAACTTTTGCATTTTTCCCCTTTCTTTTGACCAGCTGGATTGCAAAGTCCAGCTCTTCTCTACCAACATCTCCCCACAGATGTGTGGAACTTAGGAAAATCAAGTAAAAATCTGGTAATTCCCTACAGCTGCTGCTCTCACCCCAAAATGTGATGGCACCAGAAGGCTTCAGTAGCAGGGAACCTGGATTGTCTCTGATAGATGCACCCACTGCCATTCCTTCTGTCAGAAACATTAACAACTGAGCCAGGCTTTAAAATCTGATTATAATTTTCAAAAAGCTGCACATTGCTTCCTGAGCCCTGAGGCCAAATTTGGATATTTTCCAATAAGCGCTCCATAAACTGAAGAGTGAGAAGGGTAATCTTATTCTTTTAAAATTTAATTTTTGCCTGTCATGAGCAGTTGCTGAAATGGTGGTGCTTTGCCCAATCTGCCTTGAAAATGCCATCCTTCCTGGAGTCACTGGAGAGCCTGGGGGGCTTCTTCAGTCACTTGGGGGGCTTTGATTTCAGCTGCCCACTTTGGTCCCCACTCAGAACTTTTGGCATTTTGGTGCCAGCTCCATCCCAGCACCCCACAGATAATGCTGCTCCCTGCCCTGAAAGCTGTCCAAGGGGAAAAACACTCCAGTATCCCCAGGCAGCTCACGGGTTCTTGCTGGGTTTGGGGCAGAAAAGGTGTTGGGAGGAACTTGGAATTTTCATAACTGCTGGCTCAGCTGTGCAAAAATAATGACCCAACACAACTTGCAGCTGGATCTCCAGTGGGGCAGGCTCTCCAAGTGAGGAGCAAGCTAGAGAGGGATATATCCAGTGGACATGGGGGTCTTGAGCTTCTCTGTGGAGATGGTGTTTACCTGTGCAAACCACCCCCTGCTGCTGCTGTTAAAGCCAAAGGCTCAAAAGAAACCCTCAAGCTGGTACAAACATGCAAACAAGCATGTAGACAGTCTTCTGTGACTTCAGATTTTGTTTCTTCCTGTCTTGGTTGGTGGAATGAGAAATGTGGTTTGAAAGGAAACCAGCTCCTATGGGAAACCAGGGATGATGCCTTAGGTGTGTGGGGGAGTCTTCCTCTGCCCAGGGAAGGAGAGGTTTTGGTCTCAGTGGTGGGCGTGGGTGCAGGGAGATGCTCCATCTCAGCCCTTGCTCTCGTTCAGGATGCAGTGGTGGGATTTTCAGCCACCTGGGATTTACTGCTGATCTCTGCCTGTGCCTGGGACCTCCCTCCTCATCCTGGGGAGTCACTGCACTCGACCAGGAAACTCCCAATACTCTTCTGTGCCACTCTCCTTGCCTGCCCCCAGCAACTCTGCTCTGCCCTCCCTGCTGTGTCAGGGCTGTGTTTTAAGCTCAGAGATGTGGAAGAGACTGGCAAACTCACTGGATGACTGCTCCTTCTGGATCACTGGTGAGTGTTTCAAAGAGCAAAGCCTCAGCCTCGGCAGCACCCAGACCTCCTCTGCTCAGGCTGGGGTTTGGGCTGATGTGTGAAAACAGGTGATAGGGGAGAGGCACGCTCAAAAATAATTTCCTTTTTCCCCACTATTTTATTTGGCCTTTATACTTGTCTTTCTACTTGGGGAATTTGGCTTGCACTTGTCATAGTCTCTTACAAAGGATGCTGAATCTTCTTTAATGAAAGCCCAGCCTGTTGCATATCCCAGTTTGCAGCACTGGGCACTCTAAGGGCACCACCAAACACAGGAGTGAGGTGGAGAAGGGTTTCTACAAAGCCCAGCTGATCTGCATCCACCTGTCTTCCATCCAACATCCTGACCCCAGGGCTGTGTGTGCCCTGGGCCTGCTTAAAAGTGGTGCTGTGTGTCCTTCATGCCCTGTTAAATGAATGGGATATTCAGATTTCTAGTTACATATTTATTCTCTGAAGTACATTCCTTATGGATGTCATTATATAAATATATGTAAATAACATGCAAATATTGTATATATACATATATATTTTTATAGATATACAGTGATTTGGAGAGAGAGGGTGGCTTATAAGGATTAGCCTGTGCTCCCAGGAGAGGAAAGGCTGATTTCTCTTTTTGAGCCAATAAAGATGTGTCAGAGGTCTGGAGTGAAGGGGACACATTGGCAGCACCTCTGTGCTTCCCAGCATATTAAGATGTCACCATGCTTGGATTTGGAAAAAAAAAAGCAAGCAAGGCATGAATAATAAATAGAGCAACGTGCAGCTGACTTCAAGGGAAAGCTGATTTCCCTGGGGCTTGCTCCATGTCATATACATTAAAATCTCACCTGCTTTGACAGCTCTGTGACCTGAAGAGAGATGCTGAGAAATATGGTGTTCAGAGCAGGCCTGGCCAGGGTCCTGCTCCCAAACTTGACTGGGATTTCTTTTTAAGGCTTTGATTCCCCCTGCCAGTGATGGGAAGGAGGTGTAGTGGAAAACCCAGCTGAAATTATGTTTGACTATTGCCCCCCCCTT
>VXBX01001532.1:96487-164692 GCA_013400415.1 Scytalopus superciliaris
CAGGTTCGGCTCTTGCCCGCCGCGCTGTGCTTTGTTTATCCCCTCCCGTGCTCGCTCCTGCTCCTTTGCCTTGTTTTGTCTTGCCATGTCAGGGTAGGGTTTTTTTTTTTAAAGCAACTCCTAAAAGAAGAAGCTGATTGTCACCTGAATGTGCCTCAGGTGATACCGGCAGCCTCGCCTGTGCTCTAGTGCTTAGCCTAAAAGCTGAGCTTTTGCGTACAAACCCTTTATAAACGTGAGTCGAGTTTCACAATGTCTTTGTTTTGCTGCTGGGTTGCGACATAGTGCAGAAAGCAAACTTTTGAGGTATTTTCTCAGCATTAGATAACAAGTATTTTTCTCCCCCCNTGAGTGGTCCTTCCCTACCAGTCACTGCTCTGTTTACTGCCCTGAGAGAGTCTTTTCCCCCTGCTGATACAAATTTGGCTGGACAAAATTTCCTTAGCCCAGGACACTTAGAGATACAGTTGGAACTCAGATGGTGTGGGTTCTTCAGGTGGCTTGTGTTTTCAAGCAGATAGTGGTAGTTTTAAAACTCTCAGAAAATACTGCAGGTGTCACGTTTTCTGAGTGGTTGTGAGTGTGCTGGGCTCTTTTCTCTCTTGTTTCCCACCTTTGCTGTAGCTTTGTGTAGAGCACAGCTAATGGTTGTAGGAGTTTGGCAAGTGTAAACAGGGCCCCCTGTGTGTCAGTCCTCTGTGTGTGCCTGAACTTGAGCTGCACTTTGGGCTGCTGCTGTTGTCACCTGTGACAGCAAAGGGACAGGCTGTTCCTTCAAAGCCCTGTTCCGGAGCTGCCCCGAACTTGGGGCACACCAAAGGAGTGGTGCTGTGCCGTGGGTTTGTTTATGTGAAACCCATCCAACACAAAGGGCTGTTCATACTGCTGCGACTGCAGAGTCAAGAAAAACTTGATGGTTACAGGAAGGGTTAGAATGGCTGTTGCCGGCTAATTATAGCACCTCAGGTCCCACCCTTTGAAATCTTGGTGATCTCCTTGTACCGCTAACATGTTGTGTGCCCTCGGCTCAGCCTGACCTTCTGCCATCCTTTAGAGCCTGTGTTACCTGGGAAAAATCAATCTCCAACTATATATCCTGACAGTCTTTATAAATACAGAGTACCAGCTTTCCCCCATTCTCCTTCTCAAAACAAAAAAGGGAAAAGAAAATTATTTTAATTTTCCTGAGAGCCCCCCAAAGAAGCCTGTTAATGCAATCTCACAGTTAAAATTGTTTCCTGTGCCTCTATCTATGCACACACACATGCATAGATGTGAGAGGGAGGAAACTCAGCTGTATTTCTTGGAGTAAACATAGCCACCACGTGATATGTCTAATATATAATTAGCATGACCTGCTGGTGCAGAGCAGGAGACTGACTAGGTATTAAGATACTTAACTTTGTCCTGCGCCAGGGCTGTTGTGTGAAGATTGTCCCTGCTGACAAAGCTGGCTCAGCTGTGTTGGTGGCAGTGAGGTTGGTAGCTGGTATAAATGGGATTCTTGCTGCCAGCAGTGTCCTACTCATGGTTTGTTTAGCTCTGCTCTTAGCAGAACTAATGGCAGTATTCCTGAACTGCTGCTGACTCTGGCTTCCAGTATTGTGCCCACAATGGAGATGACTGAGGGGGAAATGCCAGGAAAATTTTGTACATGAGTTTTTGGATTCTGTTTCTGGCTCCAGTGTTGACTCACTGTGACTAAAGCACAAAAAATTTAACCAGGGGTGAGTTTAGATACCTGTGTCACTGCACCTCTCAGGCTATATTTCTGCCATTTTAAAGGAGAACAATTAAATACTTATTCTGGTGTGCCTATAGCTATATTATTAGTGTTTGAGTTGTATAATTCCTAAGGCATACTTGCATTTCTCTTGTTTTTTATGCTCCGTTTTCCTACTGGATTTCACCTATCTTTATTTAATGTATTATGATTAATTTTAGAATTCTTTTTTATTTAATTCTTCTCATAATCTTTATTCATTATCTGTCCCCTCCCCTCCTTCAGGACACACTTTAGCATAGGCTAACACTTCAAGCCATGATGTTCCTGACCAGTGTTTGGGAAAGAACTGTCTCGTGCTGCTTGTGTCACTCCAGCATGTAGAAAAGGGAAAGGTCTGTGATAGGAGAGCCCTTACACTGCTCTTTGTGAATGTTACTTGCCATGGCTCAGTTTGCTTGACTGGAAACCATGTTTGTGTCCCTGTTCCCCCTGACTGGTGAGCAGGGGGAAAAAGAATTCTTTGTTTTCCTCTTTTGACTGCAAAGGCTGACGAATGTTGAGGAAAAGGGGGTGTTGTGTGTGAGAAGGCTGGAGAAAAATAACCCATTTTTTTTTCACTCCTGGTTTGGCTTTCTGCTAATGGGGGCAAAGGGAGCATACTGGGTCTTCCACATGTGTTTTTATGTTCTGTGAACTGTTCTTGGAGAACTTGGGTTGCTCACTGTGGCTTTGCTGAAGAGCTGTGTGCCAAAATCTGGTTGATTCGTAGTTGCTGAAAACTGAACAAGTCAGTCCATGTCCATTTGCCTGCAGCCTGAGAAAGCTGTGAGTAAGACAGTCACATGAGCCATGTGTTTGCACACTTACCAGCCCAAGATTGCATCAGTTTACATCAGACTACAAACCCAACTTCGTGTCTCTGTGCAGTATTTTAACTGAATGCTTTTTAACTGAAACCTTAACCTGCTGTTGGCACTTGCCATTGGCGTATGGATTCTGTCAGCTTGTTCACAGGCTTTGCTTCAGCCTTCCCCACTTATTTGTCTTCTAAATGACTGCCTCTGCAAGTTTTATCTGAACACTGATGGAGGAAATGGGTTTTATATTTTAAGTCATTGTTACTTTTATTTTTGAATCATACTTTTTGCTAGATTAAGAAATGTGAAACTTATACAGCAGCATCTTTGATCTCAGCTTCCTGCTCTTATTCATGTCTCTGTTCCATTTTGAAAATATTATCTAAAATGTAATAGCTGTCATCTTAAAATTCAGCTGCTTAGACTGCAAGGCAACTGCTATTTCCTAGATAATAGGAAACAGTGCTGCTTTATTGTGTGTCTCTGCATTTAATTTTATTACTGTCATTAAAATAATAACTCTTTTATATCTTCTACTGATGTTTAATTCCTAGCTGCAAAACAAATTGTTTCCAGGATTATGGACTAAGGTGAAAACCAGTTTCACAGACACATTTGTATATGGTATTTACAAATTGGATCACTGTAGGTCTAATCTGCACATCTGTTTTGCCCAAACTAGATTTTGTAATTGCAGGAAAGCTGCAGTGCATGGGCACAACAGTGAGAATGATATTTTGGGGTTTTTTTAGTGTTATGCTAGTATTACTTCAAAGCAGTACCTGTGGTGAGCTAGGCATGTGTGTGATATATAGATATATATGGAAAGAGAGAAAGAGTTTTCTTGCTTTGATCTTGTAGATAAAGTCTAAAAGGTCCTTTGGAACATGATGTACAGTCTGACTTTGAGAGGTGTAGCCAGTAACTGAGAGTTTGAATGTAATAAAAGTGTAGATTCTGAGGTAAATTTTCCCTAATCCAGGCAACTCTCTTAGTGTTTAAAAACTAGAAATAGAAAAGAACAGGGCAAGGAATGGAAATAGAATGTCAGATAACTAATCTGAATTGACTTGCAGCAATTAGTAGGAAAATAAAACTTCACAATGAGGAGCTCATAACCTCTCTTTATAAATGCCTGCTTTGAATCCAGGAACATGATCACATTTCATTTGGAAAGGCAACAAAGGTTTAAAGTGTGATAAAGGATGAGATGGTGTGGTTCTATTCGTTCTGCAGAATCAGCTGTTTCATTCCACTTTCAGAAATTTATAGCTGTAAAGATAAGATATACACTGAAGGAAAATAAAAAGCCCTTGAAAATGTATGGAAGGGTGAATGACTGTAAGAGTATTACTTCAATTGAATCAAATTGTTTAGTATGTTTGTCTTGTCTGTAAATTGAGAAGATAAGGTTTATTCCTTGACACAAATATAGTTGTATCAGCAGCTAATGTGGCCTTTTAGATCTAATGAGAATCATTGCTCTGTTTTAGTATTTGTGTGTATCTTGTGCAAATACTCAGTACTTTACAGAGGTTATTAAAAAAGCATGAGCCATAAGATGCAGTGAGGGATGCTATTGAATGTGTACAGGAATGCTCTAGCCAGCTGTTACATGAGTTATTGGATTGGTGACCCCAAAAAGCAGGAAATTTTGTGCATGGGTTGTAGAAAGATCTTTGCTTTTTCTGCCTGAACTTTGCTGTTTGATTTTGTGTCTGGAGCTACTTTTTCCATATCTGCCCAACAAACGGCTAAATAAACAGTGACTTTTCTGTTTCAAAACACCAGGTCTGTGCTGATACCATGAGTCAAATGGGCTTGTTTATTGACTGCATACCTTTCTGTTGTAATGCACTGTTTGCTGATGGTGGTTTGGTTACCTCATCTATAATCTCACTGTTAAAAATCCCTGTTACTGGTGTTTGTGCTGAAGAAATACACCTGTTTTTATCTACAGGAATGCCATTGGCTCAGGCTGTAGCAATTCTTCAGAAACACTGTCGCATCATCAAAAACGTCCAGGTTCTCTACAGTGAGCAGGTGAGCAGTGCACGGGCTGGCCAGCAGATGCACCTCTTTGTGTCCCAGAATTAAGATATGCATTGTCCTGATGTACATATTGTATGAGTTGTGGGGCTGCTTGAAATTGAATTACACCAAATTATTGCCACCGCATCAGAGATGCAGCTTTTGTAACAGTTTCAAGTGTAATAATTCTCAGCACAGTGCAGTGATTTAACAGCTGCCAGTTTTGTATATGCAGTGGTGTGGTGGCATTGTTTTTCCTTTAAGAAGTGAAATGTTACATAATTAGCTGGATAATTTAATTCTAGTCTATTTACTTTATCGTTGTGAAGTATTGCAGCATTTCAAAGAACTGAATCACTCGTTACTTCCTGCTTTAATATTTGGTTCAGTGGTGATGAACCTCACCCAAAAAGGCTTCCACGTTTCTCATTGCATCTGCAATTTTGTCTGGAGAAAGTGGATGAATGTTTTAATCATTCTTCTTAACTAAGCATTAAGTTCCTAATATGTTTGACTTCCATCAAAAAGGCAACAAGAAGTAAAATCTGTCTGCTAGATCAAGTAAAATGTGTTATACACCCACCTTTGTTCTGTATAAGGGAAGAGGAGATGGCACAAGGGAGGATTGTGACTCTCCAGATGTGTTTTGTGTGTAATGTACGTTAATCAGAAGATGATTTCCATATATGGCAAATAACATATTGGCATCAGAAAAGGGCAAAATCTGGTAGAATGTCAGTTTGTATCAAAATATGGATTGAGGCCTCTGTGTTCACAGTGAATACTGAATGGCTGAGAACAACGTGGACTCTGTTCACTGCTGGATATATATTTCATATTATTAAATGAATTATCCTTTTTTGCTTCACATTATGTAGATTTATGGGTTTTGTGATGACTGAATTGCAAGTGGAATATCTGGCTCCTTGTGCTTAATATATGGAAGCATCCATCTGGCAGCAAATGCATTCTTTGTTTTTTGTATTCTTTGGAGGTTTTTAGTTTTTCCTACCACGGTGCATTCGAATTATTTCTAGGTTTGTTTAGATAAACAGTGAGGCTCCTGTTGCACTCAGATCTGTAGAATCACAGAAGAATTGGTGGTCCAGTACTAGAAAGCAAGTTGTATCACTCCTTGGCTTTTTACACCTCCTGGAAAGATACTTTGTGCTTGACTGTGTACGCTGAGCTTTAATACTATCTGCGGAGGGCAGGGTTGGGGTTTTTCCCCCTCAAACCGTAATGAAGGTAAAGATGTTTTCAACATCTGCATAGTCCAATAAAATAGTAGTTCTCACCTTTCCGGAATATTCGAGCCGATTATATTTTTGCTGTATATTATTGCAATTCAGTGCCTGAGACTGGTGCAGTTTTTTCCACACGCCACTCAGGGCCTGCAGTTGATTGTCTGGCTCTGTCCTCGCCCTCGTGCAGAGTGTCATGCACTTCATTAGCAGCTGACACAAAGAGCTCAGTTCTTAGAAGATTCAAAGCTTCAAATAAACTTCGCTGTGCACAACTTCTAGCCAGCTAAACTGTACCTGAACAGCCTTCGTCTTTCTGCTTTGCTTTGTGAAAGAATACCTTTGAGCATAGTGATCAAGTGATATTTAAAGCAGTTGCATCTAAAGCACTGAATTTCTGATCCTGGAACTCCAGCAGTGAGTATTTCCTTTCAAAAATTTATATGGCAATTAAATGCAATTAGATCTGCCCACAGTGCTGTCTTTACATAAATGGGATGCCCAAACTGTGCCAGAAAAGCTTGATGAATCCTTTTCTCTGAATAAAAGAATTTTAATTCCTTTTTGGTCAGTTTAAGCAGGGTACTTAATTGACTTTGTTTGTTTTCCTGAGCTTTCTTCCTCTGGATTTTTGTCAATGGGATTGTTCAGTGATAAGTTTTTCCTGTGTCTTTATGTAGATCAGCAGTATAACTGCACATCTGTGGTGCTTCCTTCAGGAAGGACTCTCCTGTTGCTTCTTGGCATCATTTTTTATAGTTGAGATTCTGTTTTGTGTATTAGAAGCCACATGAACTAAATTTGTGCCCTTGAAACTTTTTCCTCTATTAGAAAATATGCCAGCAGAGAACAGAAGATATCTGCTGTACTAATTATCAAGCTTTTCCTTACATGTTTGGGGGTTTTTCCCACCCACTCAAAAGTACTTGTAGTGCTCTCATTAATTTTGGAATAACCTTATGAAAATTTTGCTTAGAAACCAGTGAAACACAGAGCATATCCTGTATCAGAACAACTCTGTTGCTGTATTTGAATGCAACATTACAAGGTTTTTTTTACTCTATCTCTAGCCTTTCTAAATTAGATTTATAAGAGATTTTAAAAAAGACTGTCAGAATCAACATTAGATCTTTTTATCTCAAGCTCATAGTTCAATTGCAGTGCTGTTTCAATTCTACACAGCACCATAAAGGTTTGCTAGCAGGAGTGAGGCATTGATGCCATTGTGCTGTGGACGTTTAATTTAGGAGACATTTTATACACCAGATCACTGAAGATGAGCTCAAACTGAACCAGCTTCAGGAAAAGCTACTGCAGAGATCAAGGGGAAGGGGGAATCTGCATTACAGGGGATGGAAAGCCCTGTGGCTTGCTTTGACCTAGTGATGTGAAGTCTTAGGATGTGATTATTTGAGTATATGGTTTGGGAAATACACATGAAAAGGCTCAAAAATATCCAGGCTAGAAGATAGTCCTGATGTGAGAATAAAGAGGTGAGAATTTAGGATGAAAATTAGACTTCTGACACTCAAAACCCAGAGCAGAGCAAAATAAGATAGCTTATGCTTAATTCATAAAAGGGTGTGTCTGCCCACTGTAGAAGCCTTTACATGCCCCAGATGTCCCATCCCCATTCTGTCTTTTGCTGGATAACTGCTTGGTGCAGTTCTAGGGCATGAATATTGCTGCTTGTCTGTCATTCAGCCTTTTTTCTCCTCCGAGGAGCCAGTTGTGGAGGGTAGAGCTTTTTGAAGCAAGTGTACTTTAGATGGTACATGATCAAACAGCTGAACTGACTGTGTGGATTGCACTGGTGAGCAGAGCAGCTTCCCCAGTGTCACAGACTGGGAGGGCGTGGAGCCTTTACAGACCCCAGGAAAGCCAGTGGAATGTCTCCTATTGACTCCGGCAGACTGCAAATTAAACCTTTAGTTGTTATGATTCACAGTAACTAGAGAAACCTGAATTCATAACATAAGAGTCTGAAGACTTCCTTTTGAGGCCTGAAAAAGACTGTGACAGTTTGATTTTTGAAGTGCAAAGCCCTCTCACCGTGTCTTTGTCAAACACATGCTTGGTTCTGATGTGAGACTTGGTGAGGTGGGCTGTTATTTTTGTGTGCCAAGAATGCAACAGGCTCCCTATGTGATGTCTCGGGTGCTAAACTTGGAATGTTAATTCTCAAAGTGTTGGTCCTTTTAGGCTTCTTTTTGTCTTTTAATGGGGGGTGAGGCTTGTTTGGTTTTGAGTGTTTTTTGGTTTTGTTTTTCCCCCACTCTAATGGATGAAATATGTTTTTGGGAGTTCTTGCAGGGCACAGATCTTACACAGGCACTGCTGTTTCTTTTTTGTAAGGAAACTGAAGGGGTTGAGAGGTTTGGCCAAATGTATTTTAGTTATGCATATTTATCGAATAAATGGTGGTTTTCTGATACAGTTTTGGTTTTGCATTTATACTTTTACAGTGATATATGTGTGTGTATATATATATAAACTAAGAAGCCTTGAAATTAAAAGCCTAACAGTTTTTTTTGTTTTGTTTTACAGTCACCTCTTAGCCATGACCTCATCCTTAACCTGACTCAGGATGGAATCAAACTGCTGTTTGATGCTTTCAATCAGAGACTTAAGGTAATAAAACACCCTTCTTGCAACCAGGCAATGTAAACCAAAACTTCTAGGATATATTGACACTTAACAGAGCATAAGTATGTGGGTCTTTCAGACATGTAATCTGTCATATATATATGGTGCTCTCTTGTGATTATGAACTGCATTTCTTCAGTTTGGGATTGAAATCTTTGTTATAGGATTAAGATACTTTAACATTGTGCTGGGGACAGTCTAAGTGCCATAGGAGTGTGATGGTCCAGTGTGGTCTCACTTGCTTATCTTGTCTCAAGTTGTACAGAAACTGCAGAAGGCCCTTACTAAAACTAAACCTTAGATCTGAAATCAAATCATTGGTTAATGCAGACCAGACAGTATTGCTTTCTGCCCAGGTCGTTCCTTTACCTGCACTGCCGTTTTATTTATGAAATTAAAATTCCTCCTATTTGTAGTTTTCAGTTGAGTTAATTTCACAGAGAACTTGTGGGGCTGTGAGTGTGTGATTTCCCTCAGAAGGCCACATTCAGGCCTGTTTGAGCAGCTGCCTCCTGCACTGACTGCAGTTTGTTCTGGATGAGTTTTTATTTCAGTTGATGTGTTCAGTTCTGCTTTTTGTGCTTTTAGGTGACCAAGTGTTGATCTGCCTCTCTCTAGGATGCTTTGTGTAGTTAAGATGCAACATAAAAGGCAGGCTGGTCACTACCCTTCCATGACTTTTATCTTTGCAAAGTATCTGTAATGGAAGTGATGTGTTTTATCTGTACAAAATGGGCAACTGTGCAACTGTAGAGCTATCTGTTTTTTTGTACAAAATTTTGAAAAGCTCTTAACTGAAGCTTTTAAAATATCTGTATGCAACTTCTTAGTTATTCAGGGTGGTCCTTTCAGCAGGACCAGCTGTGCTGAACAATTGTCATTATGGTTCTCACCTGGTGGGTGTAAATTTTTATTGTGACCTAATTGATTAGGTGTTGATTTGGCTAATTGGGTGAGAGTGAACTGCTCTAACTGCTGTGCTATTGAACATTTGAAAGCAGAAGTGTGACGTTAAAAAGTGGAATGCTTATCCTTTAGGTGAATCTGGAGTATGTTGTTCAAATCCTTACTTCCAGGGTTTGGAACAGTGATAGGTGAAGCCTAGTGTTTTATCCCAAAACTTACTGTAAGAGAGTAGCAGTGTGCTGTCAACTGAAATTCAAGCTCTTGGTGTACTTCATATATATTAAACTGTTGAACAGCCACCCAGATTAATTGTTGGAAGTACTTACTTTGCTAAGAATAACCTGTAACACTGTGGTATGCTTGGTTTTTTTTCAAAATTTCTTCTATATTAGCTATTAAAATACAGATTTTTTTGAAGAACAATTTTCAGTTCAGCCTGGTCTCAGTTGGGATACAACTGAGCACCTTTTTTCCCCAGATTTCTGTTTGTAATTGCCTTATAGTAGTTTCTGTTCATAAAGTCAGTTTGTAATAACGGTATTTTTGTTTTTGTCAAGTTTTTGAACATAATTATTTAGATTGTGTATGTGAATTTGCAAATTTTAAGAGAATATCTTGAAAATTCATTGTCAGGTGGATCTTTCCATACAGTAGGTGTAGATTACACTGATAATTTTTCTAACTGTATTTAATTCCGAAGGAGATAGAACTGGCATAATCATTTAAATGCATAATTGCTTACTGACTTTTTTTTTTTTAATGTTTCAATCCCATAGTGTTTCTGTTAACTATGGTGTGCCTTGTCTCTTCATCTCCAGTTTTTGAGGGCCTGATTTTGTCATTTCAACACTCAATGTGCTGAGAACTAAACAAGAGCTTTTCTTGTCTTTTTCCATAATGTTTTAAATTAAAAATAGAAAACTCAGATTCTTCTGGTATGTGTTTTTGGGTTTGTTTCAAAAATACAAAATACAGGAAAACCAGTCTCTTCTGGTATGTTGTGGTTCAGTGGTCTAGTGATACCTTTTGTTTGTTTGAACTATGAGAAGTCAAGCTGTGTAAATGCATACAGTGCTATGAAAACTTGTAAAAGTGTTCAGAAGGCTTTATAGAAGAAATTTAGTGAGATCAGTTCAGCAGTGAGCACCAGGACTTGTTAAAGGATAGTGTAGGTGTAGAGTAAGTAGTGCCTGTTTTTAAGATGGTGTGACTCTGTTTTCAGTGTTGCTCAGCAGCAGCAAAACTGGAAAAATCAGGAGGCCTTTTCTTTTTCTCCTTTATGTGGTTTGGTTTTTTTTAATATACACTTGCTATTAGATTTGACTGTAAAAAGAGATTGAAATACAGGCTACTAAAATGGAAAGTATTGACAGTTCCAAAGAAGCTGGTGCAGGAATGAAGTCATAGCAATATTCCTTAAGAAGTTTCCTCCCTTTTTTCAGGGAGTGGGGAATAGCTTGTGCATAGTCTCTCAGCTCACCTTAAGTAGCCAAAGCACTGCAGATGTTACTGATGTGAATTGGTAGATCCAGGACCAGGTTCTGAAAACATTGCTATGAATTTTAGCATCAGGGTGTCTCATGTGTGTTCCCTCTGAGGTGGAAAAAAAGATTTCAGTGTTAATCTGTTATTGCTGGTTAATAGATACCTGAACGTTTTTGAGTCTTAGTAGTAATTACCAAAACAGTGAGTGTGATGAAACATCAGTGTTATTAATTGAAACCAGTTGCCTTCTGACTGTGTAGTAAACCCATCACTAAGTAGTCCTTGGTCTTAGTTTTTGTTCTCTGCACATAGAAAGAATCACATTAATCCTTTTGTCAGTGTAGCTTCTGTAAATTAGAAAAGAAAACCTTTTCTAGTGCTATGGCCTATTCTTCAATATATGTCTTTCATGACTTCTGTGAGATCCTTTGACTGCCATTCATTTTTGCTAAGTTGTGGTTCTTTCTTCCTCTGCTGTTAAGTAAAAAGAAACGTTGACATGAATAGATCTGTCTGACTCATGGGAAGAGGATGGATGGCAACCCGGTGCCTGTTGGCTGCTGTCAGGGTGTTTCTCTTGTGGGGAACCTCATCTGTGCAATGTGCTATTCTTGTTGTTCAGCTCCTCCTTTTGTCTTCCACCACTGCAGTCTGTTTGAGCAGAACTTCAGGAGAGTGCCAGAGCCCTACAGCAATGGCTGCAAAACTAGATCTGGGGTGGAGCTGGTTCTCTCTATTTTCAGAAATATTTTGTGGTGGGAAAAGATGTGCAAGGTCACTAAAAATGTAAAATCATTCCTAGCTTTTCATAAAAGTAGCCTTTGTTTTTTAACAGGCTGTGCAGTAAAGGAAACCTGGGCATGTCAAACTGCATTTGAATAAAATACTGGATAACCAGGTTTTTCCAAGAAGCATATTTCCAAGTGTATTTTATTAAGAATAAAAATGTGTTTGCTCTTTGGTGTTGGTTCTGCCAGGATGTTAATTTGTTACTTGCGTTGTGTTCCACTTGTGGCTTATATTCTGAAATGTCATTAAATGTTGATTTAGGTGTTTTTTTTTTTTCCTAAATATATATATAGATACAGTGGTTTAAACATTGCAAGTTGTTTTATTTATGGTTATTTTCTGGGCATCTCCCAAAACCAAGACTTCCTTCTTAGCTGGGGATATTTTTAGGCTTTAAAGCCACATTTGGTACAAGCTCCCTGGGAAATACTGCTTTATTCTCTAGCTGAAGAGTGAGTCCTTTCTAAATCTCCTAATGATTTGTTGGAGGGTTATGCAAAACAATAAAAAGTGCTTTACCTTTTCTTTACAGCAGTTGTGATGTTCTGTATGTGTTTTCTAATCCTGCTAACACAGGGACATCTATATAGGGTGGAAGAAGCTCGCATTTGTTCATGGTTACTTGGCAAAAATGATCTGCTTAAAGGCCAGTGTAGCCTCAAAATGCAGTAACAGTTGCATAAAAATCATGTGAAATCAGTCTCAGATGTGTGTTTGCAGGAATGTATTTGGAACAAAGGATCCATCCCTTGGAATATTCAGTAAGATCTAAAACATTTAATAAATATCAGAACTAGGTATTATGGCTTGCTCCGATTCTTTGTGGGCTGCTCTTCTGATTGTCCTCTGTAATGCTTGGCAAGATTGCAAGATGTCTTTTTATGTAGTATTGAAATGGGATACCACTGCTTAGTCTCGCTGCGTTCATATTTTGCTTTAGAAGGAGTCCATGTTAGGACTTGGTGTCCTGCACAGCCATTCTTCAGGGTAGTAAGAGCAACCCAGGGAATGGCCTGCTGTTTGACATTCATTAGAGGGTTCCCTAATTAGCTGATCTCTGCTGTTGCCTTCCTTTGAATTTGATTAAGAGTAAACGTGGTAAAAATCAAGATGCTGGTGTGTCAGTGACAATACTGCTTCCTGCAGGCAGTGCTGATGTACACGGGGTATGGAGGTTCTCTGCTGAACCCACAGTTGTTCAGTAATTGTTTCAGATGTGCAGTTGCTGAGTCAGTTTTTGTGGTTTGATCTCTGATAATGTGATTGATCCTGGCAGAGTTCTGTAAGAATGGGAGCAAGCAGTACTAACTAGTCTTGCCTTTGATGAGAATTTGCCTCTCTAATGATTTGCAAATGTCTGAAGTATGGTAATGTTTCTGTTTTCTCTGTTTCAGGTGATTGAAGTTTATGACTTGACTAAGGTGAAGTTAAAATATTGGTAAGTTATTTAAGAACTCCCATGATGACTTCTTGGTTAGAGTAGCTGATTTTGCTCATCTTTTTAAAATCATGAATTCATTTTTTCAATTATTCTTTTTAAAAAACCAAAATAGCTATCATAAAGGAGTGTAGATAGTTATCCTTTCTTGAACATAGCACTTGGTCAAATTAGCAGTGTATTCTTCTCTTCAGTCTTGGAGACTTCTTACGATTTAAATGTGCTATTGCCATTAATAAATGTTTGTTGCATCTGTTGAGTATTCTTAAGTCAGATAATTTTGCTTCCTTTTTCAGTGGTGTCCATTTTAACTCTCAGGCAATTGCTCCAACCATAGAACAAATTGATCAGTCATTTGGAGCAACACATCCAGGAGGTAAGCCAGAATATTTCTGACAAGCACACCTAGATTGACAGACTTCTTTCTAGGAAACCTTTCCTATATGTCTGCCTAGAGCAATGTGTAGGCAGTTTTGTTGTCATATGATCTGAAGTTGTGTTCCAGAATGGTTGTGTTCTTACAGCTGGGAAATAACGTTAAAGATAGTGTAAGTTCAATTGTGACTTTCTGGAAAGTGAAATGGTGAGGCAGAGAGTCATTGGCACAGAATGGTGTGTTCAAATATCACTAAAGATCTGTTTTGAATTGCCAGTACGAGAAAACTCTGAGCTCTGTTGTTGCTGCTGTTGTTCTTACACATTCGTATGCATGGTCAGCTCTCAAGTGTCCTTAGGGATTGTGTATACCATGGACATACAGACATTTGAGCTGATCTCTGTGCAGAGTCAGCCAGCACTGTTTGCTCAGGCTCTGTGCTAGGGCAGGGTCAGAGCTGAGCCTGTGTGCAACTGGTTTACATCTCCCTGCACCTTCCTCCTGTTACTGGGAGCACTGGGGGGTCAGCCTGTGTGCAACATGAGCAGGACCAGGACAAGCTTGTTTAACCTGGCTGAACCCACTCTGACTCCTGCACTGCTGCTTGGCTGTTCACCATCCCTGTAGCAGGAAAAAGACTACCTTTAAGCTGCTTGTTTATATAGGAAAATTGAGAGTATATTTGAGGGGTTTGTTAGGCGATGAAAATAAGCCAGTGGTGAAACTTTGAAGAGGATATTTCTAATTAAACTGCTTGGGAACCTTCAAGAAATCAAGCCCCATGGCACAACAAGAAAGAACATTAACTCTATATAGGCAAGATACCATTTTTAGAGCCTCATTCTCTATTTTTAGCTTAACCCAGTCCATTTGCAGTAGTCAGGCTGATCCCAAACAGGCGAGCATTCTTTGTGATGGATGTGATTGCATATCCAGTCTTTGTCTCTGTTCTCTGCAGACAATCTCTTGCACATTACAGAACAGGATTTATTAACTGTGGAGGGTCATGTGGCTAAAGCAGTATCATTGCATAAAAGCCTGCAGTAGTACATGAATATCAGATTGAGATAAATGAAGCTTGGGGGATTTTTAGTCATAGTACTCCAAGGACCAGAATTAGCCTTTTTAAACTTTGGTCATGACCTTAACATTTCCTCTTAGGCAGAAATTGAGATCTATGGTTAGATCTGTTATGGAAATAGCATGTACAAAAGACTGTAGAATTTAAGAAGGGTAAAAGTGGTTCCATATCCTGGACAGCTTATAAGTTATGTGATGATGGTTTATTTTCAAATATTTAGAGGTGAAGCACTTTCAGAATTGTGGTATAATGAGCTGTAAAAATACATACCCAGCTATAAGCATTGCTTATGGTAGTAATAACATGTTTTGTTACTGCATAAAATCATATGCAAGTGCTTAAAAACATAGTTTGGCACCACGTCTTTCTGCTGAATTTGCAGACCTTGTGCACCTGTCATGTTTAATTAAGAAAACTTACATGCTTGCTTCATCTGCTGATTGTTTTTCATAATGTCTTTTCATCTAAAGACATGTAAATATGAAAATTAATTTATTAAAATGTTGGCCTCTATTACCATTTCACCAGTGCATTTGCTTATTCAGCTTCCTCATTGGAAAGATACCTCTTTCATTAACAGCCTACTTAGCAGAAGTAAATGCTCTATATTAAGCTGCCTGTCAAAAACAGCCTGAACTGTATTATGCAACACAAGTCTTTGATAACTTTTTTTTTTCCCCCCTTTGTATTTTCCAAAACAGAAAAGGAAAAAAGAAAAAAAAACCCAGAACAGTTTTCAGAACGTGGGGTGGATGGCAATGTTCATGTCCTGCAAAAATTGCAGCTGGGGTGGGAGGAGAAACCTTCCTCTTAATGTGACCAAAGTACCAAGTGCCAGTTTTGATGAATGAAAGGGACATAACCAACCTTTTTCTCTGTACTAATACTCCTCCGAAACTCCAATGCTAGCACTTTGAAAGTGTTTTGTTATTTATCTCTATGTTCACCTCTACTAGAATTTCACACAAAGTGTTGTATTTCACTTAAAATGAAGGTGGTTGCAGCAGAACTTTCCTGCAACAGGATACAGTGATGGTTTCAAAATATATTTCAAAAAGTTAGCAACAGTTTTGTGTTGAAACTGACCTTCAGTGAGCAGTTTTGGTTTTGCCAGATCAGTGGTTTTAAAAGAGAAGAGTCAGAAAAATTGTAACCAGCTTCATTACTTTTTGGCTAATGTTAGTTTGAAACATTGCAGGACCTTTGTCATGGGGCTTACTGAAATATGACCACTTTGTAGGTCAGTAGCTTCGTGAAAGCCAAGATTTTTATCCCACATTTCCATGATTCTCTGACCTGCCCTCCTGCTGGGAAGCACTTGCTTTTGCCAGTGGTTCTGTTGAAATCACATCCTGTCCTGAATCCTCGTGGATGTGGCTGTGTGCCAAAGTGCCATTCAGCATGGATCAGGGGTTGAACCGAAGCCATAAGGTAGAATAAAAAAACCCATCCTTCCCTCCTACCACAGTGGCCTTGCAAGGATGGGGAGGGGCTTCCTGTCTTCTGGCTCTGTAGCTCTTGGACTTCTGTGATTGCCCAGACTTTCCTGAGCTGCCAGAAAAGTCTTGTGCTTGATACCAGTAAGACTTGACTTTTGGATCTGCTTCTGCTTTTACCAGAACTGTGGCTGTTCTGCAGCATTACTGGTGTTGGTGGCTTTCTCCCCTCCTGCTTTACAGAACCTTTTCCCAGCTGCCTTCCTGGAAGGCAGACTCCCTCCCAGAGTGCAGCAGCAAAGAAGCAGTTGTCTTGCTTCTCTCAGTAGTTTTGAATGGAATTATTTTGCAGGGTACCTGTGTGATAAATAAGAAAAATAATAATAAAAAAACCTCTTAGCTTGTTCAGTCATGTGGTTGTGACCTATGGTTTTGAGGGAGACATAAGAGAACTTACTGAGAGTAAATACATTCCTTGCCCTTTAAGCCTAAGCATCAACAAACATTGCTGGGGATGGGAACTGATGCGATTTGTATAATCAGATATCACACTTGGCATGACTAGGGGAAAAAGAGTTCTCCAGCTGGCTGTGGGCTTTGGAAAAGATGTATCATAATTTGTCACGTGAGAGAGATTTGTGTTATTTTCCTGCTGATCAAAACATTTCCCTCTCCCCACACATTTTCCTTTGAGTGACAAAGCATGGAGAAGACTTAACTAGCACATTTTGCAGGGAAGGCAAATGATAACTTTTGAAAGCTTAATTGCTCAACTGTTATTTTTTTATCCTGGGTGGCCTGGCATTGTCCAGATACCTTGTGATATGTCTCAAGTTAAACATTTGAAAGACACTTTGGGAGGGAGGGAATAAAATACTTATTTATATGCATTTTGTCTTTGTTATGTCATCTTAAACATAAAATTGTAAGAAAAAAGGGAATATTGATCCTATTTCCTCTGGTAAAGTGAAAGGAAGCAACTTCTCTTGTTGGAGGATTTCTTTATTGTTTTTAGCCTCTGGTGTTTTCAAGCTGTCAGCTCCTGTGTGTTACAAGAAAACTCTGTTCCCTTGGCAGCTACTGGGCACAGGTTGAACTTTGTAGCACCAATCCCAGAACAGTTCCCAAGCTCCCAGTCTTCTGGGATTGTTTTTTAATCTTTCCACAGTCTCAGAAAACAGTATGTCTTATTGAAGTCTAAGTACTGGGATGACATTTATTGTTGTTTATAGTTGATGTTGTGCAATTGATTGCAGTGAATCAGGACATCTTGTGATGTGATGACTACTGGAAGTCAGTGCATGCTCTAATTTATTGGTGCTCTTCGTAGGAGCTGACCAGTTGGCTGCTGCTTCTGGTGATGCTATTTTTAATTATCATTGTAAACGGCCTAGGACCTCTGTGTCTGAAGCATTTCCTTGTGCCATATTACTCAGGAACACATAGAGCTGATCTGGGCATGGGAGCTCCCCTGGAAAGGAGACCTGGAACTGGAGGTCACAGGGTGACCTCACCGGTGACCTTCCACTCAGGAATGTGCTGCCTGGTGGTGTGAAATAAGGAATTCATCAGTGTTCTGTGCACATCTGTCTAAAAGACTTTCTGGTTAATGTTGTACAACTTTTTGCATTACAATGGCCAGAATTGTTTTGTACTAATAGTGGCTGTTTAAACTACTTCAGAGATATGAAGGTAGAATTGATTGTGTCATGTTGTATAATTGTATTGTTAGGGATAGGTTAGTGCCTCCAGGCTTGCCAAGGCTACTCTAATGAATCCATGGTTTCTCTTATTACTCTGTTATTACTGCAACAAATTAAAAGCAAAACTGTTACCCTCCTATGTACTTGTGTTCCTCCTGCATTTTGAGATGAAGTGAATTCATTGAGGTGATGAAGGAGCTGTTAGATGTGAAATGGAGAATTCTAAGATTATTTTGGTAACTCTGTTTTTACTTTCTTTTCCCTTGTAGTGTATAACTCAGCTGAGCAGCTCTTTCACCTCAATTTCAGAGGACTGTCGTTTTCTTTTCAGTTAGACTCCTGGACTGAAACTCCCAAGTACGAGGTCAGCAGTCATTCCCAGTTAATGGATGGTCTTTTTGCAAAGTATCACTAACATTGTGTCTCACTGTCTTTTGCAAGCAAAAGAAACCAGTAATTTGAGAGGAATTTAACTCCTGGGTTGTGCTCTTATTTATGCTCTGTAACCATTTCAAAGTTAAAAATTTACTTCCTGTTAGCAGAAGGGATGTGCTTAGGGGTTTTGCTTGCATCATGAACTGGGACTAGCTATTCTGTTGTTGAAAGGAGTCTTCTAAAAATATGAGTGCTGTCTATGCAAATACATAAATATTAAGCAATCTACTGGGAGGCTGTTCTTTTATCAGATATTTTTGAATCTCATCAAAGTGATTATGCAACTAAACTAGGATAGAGTTCATAAAATACATTTTCATCTTAAGTGTCCTTCAGGACGAGTGCTTTTAGGAAGCCAAATGAATGAGCTTTATTTGTAATGCCTGTTTGCATATTCACCAAATGTTTGGATGAGTTACTGAATAATTGAACATATTACTGTGTTCTCTGAAATCTTTGGAAATCACTGTCTAAAGTAGAAACAAGATCAGGTCCTCTGTGATTTCCTCCTATACAACAAAATGTATGTATAACTTGTTTTGTGTGAGAATGGAAATACTCTCAGTTGTATAATGTAGGCTTATCATTAAAAATAAAGGAGCATATAAAGAGCCAAAACAAAGGGGAAGAAATAACCAGCACAATGACACATTTTATGTCACAACCTAGTACTTTAGTGGTTGTGGTTGGCATGTGAGAGAACAGGGGGTAACCAGGGCAAGTTATTGTTTAGTGGTAATGAAGGTCAGTTGGGTTTCAGAAATATCGGACAGTAAACAGAAACCTACAAAGCCAAACAAAAAGAATGTCCCAACAAAAAGTAGTTGCTTTTCATTTCCCAGAGCGTTGATGAATGAAATGGCCAAGCTACTGAGAAAGTCAATTGTTACACCAAAGATTTGAAAAGATAATATCTCAAGTTGGCAGCGACCTGTAGGGATCATCGAGTCCAACTCCCTGCTCCTTGCCGGACTGCATGAAAGTAAAAGATGTTAAAATCAAACTGTTAGAACAGTGAGAAAATAATTTTGCATTCTTAAAATCTTCATTCAGTTGTTCTAGTGAGGTTAGTAAAATCTTGTTTGCACAGAGTGAAAGTCTTCACAGCAGTGTAAGTAGGTAGAAGAAGGATTGTTTAGAAGATAGTAATATGAAACAGTCCACAGGGAATACTATTATTAGTGGAACTTTTTAGAGAGGAACACTTGTAAAGACTGCAGAGAGAATTGAAATTTTAATGTCAAAATCTATCAGGTTCAGGGATGATTGTATAGGAATGCTAAATTACTTCCAAAGCAGTGTAATCTCTGCTTGTGGAAATGAAAAAACGCTGAAGAAAACCATAGATATTTTTGTATAGGTGGTTAACAAGTTGCAGATGAGAATGTGAAAATCTGCTGACACTGTTTCAGTTAGGAAATGAGACCCAGGCACTTCTGTGGCTCTATTGCTAATACCTAAGTATGTTAAAAAGTAATCTGACGTTTGACTCCTTTAGAAAGCTAAAGGTGTTCATGTTCTAGGCAGATTCAGAAAGAAAACTGAAATAGAGCATCTCTAGACTTTCTAAGTACTGGAGGTTCCTTCCCTTCTGAAAACCTACATCAGTGAAAGTCATTGCTCCGGGTTAATTTTATTTCCTAAGAATGATTTTTTTTGTCTACCTTATGGAATGTCCTGCTAAAGCAGACCAGGTAAAAGTTTGCATATTGTGCATCTTGGTTTTGTGACAAAGTTAGGGTTTTTTCTGTCTGGTGACAGCAAAGTATGTTGTCAGCCTTGAAGAAGGTCCTGTCATCTTCAGAGCTGAAAGAAATTCATTCTTCTAGTGTGGTGAGAGACAATCGGACTTCCTTAGCACACTCTCTATTTGCTGAGAGCACTCAAAATCCCTGTCAAAACAATATGTGTAAGAATGCAGGATAAGGAGAATGGAAAATCTATTTAATGAACACGTTTCCATTCATCAGATAAAGGCATTTTGCAAACAGCGACAATGTTACAAGGCTGAAATTAATGCAGTGTGAGAAAAAAGAAGTTTTCCTTTAAAACAGATGATTTCTTAGACCTTAATGCAGCGTATCAGTACAAATAATTTGACATTGCTGGCTGCTAGTGATCAAACCAAGTAAAAACTTGAATTCTCAGTATACACCATGGCTAATTGTTGGACTAATGCCATGCTTTGATAGATAAACATAATGAGCATTTCACTCCAGCCTGGGAATCCAGGAGTGGTGTAATGTAAAGAAACACCATCTAGAAAGTTGGGGTTTTTTTTGTTATTTTCCCTCCCTTGTCTTTGGCCAGACGCTTACTTGAATTGGTAGGCATATACTGTATTTCTGATGTAATTTCTATCTTTGAGCTGAAGTGTCTACTGTGTTGTGTAACAAGAATGATTTTGTTTCCACAGCCTAACTTTGCCCATGGTCTAGCCTCTCTGCAAATTCCACATGGTGCGACTGTGAAACGTATGTACATCTACAACGGAAACAGTCTGCAGGATACCAAGTATGTGCAGCTGGTCATGCTCTTTTGATAATTTATTTAGTGTTTTGCAATTGCTAAATATAATAACATATTTTTTTTTAGCTCAGTTCAGGTCTTCCATGAATTTGGTAAGGTGCAGAATGCCTTTAGATACCAAGCTCTTTCGAATTTCCCTAGGTGGTGTCCTCAGACCTTATAATCAAATGTTGGTTTGATTTATGTTGCCATAAAATCAGCTTGATTCAGCTGTAGTAGGCAAGTTCAACTGACCTGAAAATGAATGAATTAATTAAATAAAGCAGGAAACATAATGAATCTAGTAAGACACATGGTTAGGCTGTTTTTACTCTAGATTTTGGTTTCGTTAGTGACCTCTCCCCACGCAAGTTAAACTTGGTGCTGGCAGTCAGTAAGTTGTAGTGTATTGGTACTATGTATGTCATGGCAGGGCCCTACCAAGGGTCTCAGACTCTTGCTATACAAAAATAGTAAAATATTCCATATGCATAATATACTGTATATTCAATGTGTTTGTACCTGTCTGAGCTTACTGTCCCCAAGGCCGGGCTGGATGGGGGTTTCAACAACATGGCCTAGTGGAAGGTGTCCCTGCCCATGGCAGAGGGGTTGGAACTCAGTGGTCTTTGAGGTCCCTTTCAACCCAAACCATTCTAGGATTCTGAGAAAACTAATCTTCATGCCTTAATACTAATGGATTAGTTATATTTTAATATGGTTATTCTTTTATATAGTATTGTATTCTGACTTTTTTTTTTAAACAGTGACTTACTGTACAGCATCTAATGTTTTGCTCTTTCTAATAACATTGTTTCCTTACTCAAGGAAAAATTGAAGATACTTCTGTAAATTCTTCCTTTCAGCTTATAGATATCCAAACTGGTAATGTGGTAGTTTTTGCAGAGACAGTTGAGTTTTAATGCCAGGAGAGAAACACATCCTTGGATTACTGCTCAGAAGGAGGGGAACCTTGTTTATGCAGACATCATCTCCTAATTAGAAATAAGTGCACTTCAGAAAAATGCTGTTGTCTGTGCCCATCTGTGACATGTGGGCTTTAGTGAAAGCACTGATTGTCACATGGGGCTCTGTTGTGTGTCTGAGGGAGCTCAAGTCATTCACCTAGGGGAGGAATTCACAGAAGAACAATGAATTTTAAGGAACATAGACAGACTGATACAGAGAAAAAACAGCCTTTTCAATGAAAATGTCTTACTTTGGGCTGTTGCTGTTTTCTATAATAATATTGTTGTTGAATTAAATTGAGAACTTTCCCAGTAAAGCAGCACAATTGCATTTGGTGCACCTGTACAAGCTGATTTCGTATTCTGGGCTATGAAGTACTGTCCTGAAAGCAGTGAGAACATCATGGAAAAGGCTTTGCAAGTTGCTATTTGTTTCAGTAATAGTAAAGATCCTGCATTTGAGTCTGTCTCGTTCCTTTTCTTTTTTCCCCAGACTTTCTGATCTATCTGTTTTATTAAAACTTTTCGTCTTCAGTCTCAGTTAAATGCAGCTTTGTCAAAATTAACGTGCTCTGTTCCAGTGAACTGGTACCAGCTTGTTAATGGAAAACTTGAAGTGAATCCTATGCACATTTTGTATGATTGCTTTCAGGGCTCCCTTGATGCCTCTCAGCTGTTTCCTTGGTAATGTGTATGCTGAGAACGTTGATGTTCTGCGAGATGGAACTGGACCCTCAGGTTTACGGCTTCGCCTACTCACTGCAGGTATTAGAGAAACTCAGAACATGGAACTAGATGCTTTCGTCAGGAAAAGAGGGATAAACCTGTATAAATTAAGCAATGGTTATTTATCATGATTCCGTAGAAGATTTCAAAGTGTTCTATCTACCTTATTTTGAACTATTGGAAACAAAACCAGTAAAAACCTTGTGAAGGTGAATCTGCCTGCTGCCACGTTTTCCTGGCCCTGGAGAAATCATAGAGCTGTGGTCCTGTGCTCAAATGTTGCAGCTCCTTCAAGTCTGTTTGCAGAAATGGAATTTGCCTCCAGATGTGTGTTCAGAATAAAACAGTTCACTATTTTCAATACATCACTGGAAAAAAACCCGTGAGAAATCAATAAACCTTGTGTATGTGTGCATTTTCTGTGAGATTCCAGGGATCTGTATGATGTTGATATTTTTGTGATTAAATCTGGAAGGCTTTTAAAAATGACACCAAGGGAGTACCTCAAAGCTGCAGCCTTAAACTGCACTTTCAATTCTGCTTTCATTTGCTGTGGGAGACAGTGATGAAAGCAACAACAGCTGAGGAGTCCTCCTTGTGTGTGCTTTAAGAGATGGCAGGGTGCTTAGAAATAAGGGAAGATGGAAGAACTGCACAGGAGTCTGGTTCAGTCACCATTACATGAGACTTGACAATGTTTTTAAGAAAAAGTACTGAGATGTTTTTTTCATTAGGAGGCTCAGCTTTTGACCTATGCTGATTACTAACTGTATATTGAGGAAACACTTGGAATACATTCACAATATACAAATTTTAAAAAAGAGAAATTTTAAGATGAAGAATAAAAAATTACAAATTAAAATGGAGCAGGTACTTTCAGGTTACTTTGCTCCTCTCGTGACAGAGGAAGGTTATGTAGAGCTGTCTAGTGCAGGGAACATATATGCTTATGTACTAGGGAAGGAGTGAGCTATAACATCTTAATGTAAAAGATTTTGAGAAATGACACCTTTAAGATGGTATCAATTTTAGTTAAAATATGTATCTATGCAGCTTAAAGGAAATATGAATGAGTAAAATAATTATTAAAATTTGTCACTCATGTTCAGACTAAAACTTCAGAGAGGCAGTCTGGGCATGTGGTGCTCTGCCCTGCAAAGTTTGCAGATGCTCTGGTAGAAGTATTATACACATGTTGCAGCACGAGTTTGCTCTGCCAGTGTATTAATTTGAAGTTACTGTTGCTTAAGAAATCAAGGATGACTCAATCGGATTTTTCCAATTTATTTTAGTGGGTAACTAGCTGCATTAATAATGCATAGTGAGGAAAGCTAAGTGTGTATTTAGAGCACATCCTGTATTTTGTAATAACTGCTGCATATGTGTACTTGCATTCTCATAAATATAAGTTGCTGCATTCCTGAAAGGAAATTGACTCACAAGCTGTATGATCTTTCCATTTCTTAACATCTGGTAACGTATGTCAGCAATTCTCCTATGTAGTGGCTACTCAGTAAGATCTGGTTTTAACATTGTGCAGGAACATACTTGCTGTTGGTTTAATAAGTTATGGGAATCTTGAGTAAAGAATGTATGTTTTGTGATACAGTTAATATGGATGAAGAATTTCACTTTATGGGCTTGACTTTTTTGGCTGGCGATACATCTCTAGCTGCTAAAATAGAATATTTTAGGGATAGGAATAATTCCTGATATTTAGTGCTAATAGCCAGCTGATCAAATTGAGATGGGATAGGAAACCAAGTCATGTTCATGTGAATGACAAGTTAGTGAAGATAGTACGACTGAAATTGGAGGTTAAAATGGGGAACCATCCAACAGTCAGTGTATGTATCGCTTTGATAAGACATGTTTAAACTGTTGCAAAGTAAATGGTTAAAGTTGGTTTGGCACTGTGGTCTAAGGAATGCAGCTGTTTGGTTTGTGATAAATAGAGGAATGCTAACCTTTTGCTGTTGATTTACTGATGTATTCTCTGCTGAGGAAGGATGCATTCTGAGTTGTTTTCCATTCCTCAGGCTGTGGCCCGGGTGTTTTAGCCGATGCCAAGATGCGGGTATTTGAGCGCTGTGTGTACTTTGGGGATTCGTGCCAGGATGTGCTGAGCACCTTGGGGTCTCCCCACAAAGTCTTCTACAAGTCCGAAGATAAGGTGAGGAATTCATTCAGGCACAGGACCCTGTTCAGTGGTGTCTCAGTCTCATCACAGGGCTTGTTTTGCAAGGTCGGTGAAGTTGCCCTGCCAAGTAACACATACTGCAAGTGCTTCACTTGACATAACAGACCAGGATGATCCATTATATAATAGGTTTTAAGAAGCTTTTTTAAGCTAAATTGATACAAATCTGTTTAAATTTTTTAAAATACTAAATTGCATCACTTTAACTGGTTTAAGAATTAATACAAATAGGAGCACTTTCAAATCCAAATGTCCCTTAGCAAGTGTGTGCTACCTATTTCTTCAATTATAGTTTATATAAAATTACTTTAGGATATACTTTGATCCTTTACTAATGTTTTTACAGAGCATCATGTAAGTAAACCTTTGAATTCAGATCACTGAATAAGCTGATGTGTCACTGTGCCACTGCAAGTAGGTGATGGTCCTGTCATGAAACACAGTATCTTACATATTCAAACAAGGGCTTCAAATGGTATTGTGGCAGTTTAAATGCAGTGATGTTGTTAATGACAATTATTTATGAGTGTTACCGAGTACATCTAAAATGTGTGTTTCTTGCAGATGAAAATCCATTCACCCTCACCCCATAAGCAGGTCCCATCAAAGTGCAATGACTACTTCTTCAATTATTTCACACTTGGAGTGGTGAGTTGGAGAGCTTCCCTAAACAATTCATACAAAGTTTTGATTTAGTTACACAGCAATCCTTTCAGGAGGCTAAAGGCTGTGGGAAAGGAGAGACTGCTAAGCTCTTGCTGCCTTAGGAATGTCTGAAGGCAAAAAGCTGCACTGACTTTTCTCTAACACCCACAGATTTCATCAGTACAGTTTTATCTCCACCAGTGCATGGAGTGCTCTTTGCTTTCTTAGGTTTTGCATTCTTAGGTTTTCTCCCTTTTCTGCCATGCCTGATGCATTAGATATAGTAGTTCTTGCTTGCGATCACAGAACTGAGACAAGTGTGCCATAACATCATGTGTACTGTGGGATGTAGTTCAGTCTTCATGTCGCTCCTTACACCTGTTTTGCTTTAGTTTACATTGCTGTAAATAATGTGCAGAAAAACGAGACCTCCTTAGGAAACTTGCCAACATTAGCAAACAAAGCTGCAGTTGTGACTGAGTGCTGGAGGAAGTGTGTGTTTATTTGAATTTACAAATAGTTTTGTTTCCAAATACTACTTTTTATAGTTTCATTCAGTTCTGGTGAGATAGATACATATCACCCTATACAGGTGCTATTATAACTGATCTCAGGTTAGTTTGGGGAAAGCCACCTTTCTTTATCCAAATTGCCTTATCTGTCTTTTGTTTTCAACAGGATATTCTCTTTGATGCTAACACTCACAAGGTGAAGAAATTTGTCCTGCATACAAATTATCCTGGTCATTACAACTTTAACATGTGAGTGTGCAGAACTGATCTCTTAAAGAGTATATTAAAACATCTGAGGGGGAAATCTGATGTTCCCTTTATAGAATATCAGTATTTTTTCCTAAGTGTCTTTGGCTTATCTGGTAAGCTGTGGAGGTTTCAGATATCATTAGTAACATTATTTTGTTAGTATTTTCTTTTTACTTTTAAATACTTTTGTATTGTCAAGTGTGTCTTAAAGCAGTGAATGAGATAAGGTAGTTCTTGGTCCACCTATAATGTGCAAACTCTTCCTAGAGGCAAACTCATATTAGCAGGAGTGTCCATTTGCTGGTAGGTATGTTGCTGGTTTTTCCTAACATTTCAGTTAGTGATTTAAAAAAAAAAAATCTCATGCTTCTGAACATGTTTATGATACTTTTAAAATGTAAACTCTTTAGAGGAGGAGTATGAGTTAATAAGTGATAGGATGTCTGATTAAAGCAGTTAGAGAAAACAGAGCAGAGTAATTGGTGCTGAAGGACTTCTTGTGTCCTCTAGAAAACTGTGTAAGGACATTCCTGGGCTGCTGCGTTTTCTAATGTAGAAAATCTAAGTGAGAACTTAACCTGCTATCATAGATTCTCACTTCCACTTTATTATTCCTGTGACTTTCCATTTAATGGGTTATTAAAAGCCATAAGTCTGTGGCTATGCAGTTTATATTGGCTTTTCTGTTTTCTAATAGCTTTACGATTTGCACTTTCTAGTTACCATCGCTGTGAATTCAAGATTCCACTAGTCATTAAGCGAGGTGAGTATTTCACCTGCTGTCCTGCTTCAGGGGGCACGTGCCACACAATGCACCAAGGGGAGGTGTGACCACTTTTAATTTCTAATGCATCCTTCTTTATCAGAGGATGTTATCTGTAGTCATTGAAACAGAGGAGAAACTTTGGGATTAGGTTTCTGTATAAGTGGAAAACGTATTTCAGGGCAAGTTAGCAGTTCTATGATTTTTACTTACACTACCTTGTTTACTTATTTGGATCACGCAAATACTTAGTTGCAACATCACTAATTTTCTGTAATGCTGCCACTCAGCTAAAATCAATTACCTTGTACCTGGAGGCTTAAAATCTTTAAGGCAGTTTTAGTCTGAGCTCATCTGTCCAGTCCACTGATGTAATGCTGGGCTTCCTCTTGAGAGGCTTATTTGTGATATTTAATATAAACTGGTTTAGCTGGGAATGAGAATATACATCCAGAATATGTTGGCTCTGTATGCTGTAAACAAAATATGGTTGTTGTTGTTCACCTCAAAATCCCTATTTGAAAAAATACATAATCAGTAGTGCTGATTTGGCAAGATGCTAAGATGTCCCCAGCTCTGTGCATGTAACTAATCTCAGCAAAGCAGGGGAACCCTGACTGAAGATCATAGTGATTGAAGTTGACTTTTTTAATGTAAGAATAAGTGTGTCCTGGGAAGGTATGTATCTTGATTATCCTGGAAACATCACATGTTGGCTAGTTTTTTGGCTAGGGATGCTTTCTTTGTTCTGATTGGTTTTCACTGAAAGCACTTTCCTGTGTGAAGTACAACTCTCCTGTGGCTTCACAACAGTTTGAGCATATGGAGGATTAAAAACTTGGAAAAACAAAATCTGTGTATGCAAGCTTCGTATGAAAGTTAATTTGTACTTCAGCCAAGAGAATAAGTATGGAAGTTCTCACTTTTTAAATTATTTCCCCGTAGGTTATTGTGCAGTACTTCAAAGCATTCATTTCTGATTAATTATACTCACCTCAAGTAGCATCATGATTTTCTTCTGAATGTGTCTGTTTTTTTTGTTTGTTTGGCATTTTTAACTCGCCTTTCTTGTCTCTGGCTTACATTCAGGACATGTAACAAGTTGTAAACAGATGTTACAACCTTTTTGAAGAGCCCATCTTCCCTCTGGTGGCAGTGCCTGATGCAGTTTTATTAACTCCCTTTTGTAGTTCAAAATCAGATGATAAATTGAGAGCCAGAGTTCAAGTTGCACAGACACTGAACTCTCAGCACCGAGAGTGTGTTTATTTAGCAGGTGGAAAATAAGAGGAGCAAATGGTCTTCAACTTGATCAAAAGCTATGTTCAACTTTTTTGTGTGTGGGTCCACTCCCACTGCTTCAGGAACGTGCTTTCAGTATTTAGGAGTGCTCAAATATATGTATGAAAGTGCTTGAAACCACCAGCGAAGTTTCTTTTTAAGGCTGTAAGTGTAAATGCAATGCTGTCCTTACCTGCAGCTTTTTTTACTAGGTAGACTGCAATTCCCAAGCTCTCTGCCATCCTTGTTTTGAAAGAGTAGTATTTAGGCTGATTTCAGGCCTTGCCAGCTCCTGAGTCTCAAAATGTCAGTTTTAGCCAGATACCTTTGCAAGTACAGTGGAGTGTTTTGGACTTAATGAGTGACACATCATGTTATCTCGACGAGTGGCTGTTCTAGGCCTGTTAACTCAGTGCAAAGAGATGGAGTTTCTTTTACAGTGGTGTTCTTCCATGTGAGATTGCAGCTTGCACATTTATAATCTTAGAATCTTGCTGTAAATAGGCAGGTTTGTTTAATCACCTTAACTGGCATTTAATAAGTGTTTCTGACAATTCTGTTTGCTAGTAAATGCTAGTAAATTTGTATATGAACTGTTTTAAGGCTCATATGTCCCCTGCTACCTGAACTAACATCTGAAAATAAAGGATTATATAGGGGACTCTTCAAGCATAAGTTATTAAGGATTTTTTGTTTCTCTTTAGCAGATAGTGCTGATTCACAGACAGAAACATGTACAACATACAGCAAGGTAAGTGTGCACAACTGTTTTCCTTATTCTCCTAAACCATGTAAAATATCTATGCCAAAACTGCAATACAATTTTAAGAAATTATAGCAGTGGTTGGTATCATGTTGTTTTGAAATGGAATAGTTGAAGGCCAGGAGTTTTGTGTTTTAAATATTCTTGTGTGTTAGGGATTGAAGACATTTGTAATAGCACACTTCAAGTAAAGTAAATTACTGCATTATGGCATGGCTTGCATTTTAACATGGCTGCAGGTAGAAATAGAATGGTGAAATAAATGGTACAGGAAAGTGACAGCAGTGGTGGCTGCATGTTAGCTGGCAGACATGTTTCTGAACAAAATTTTCAGAGCTTTTCTACTAAATATAGCTCTTGAAGATATGTAGAATTTAACAAGACAGTCCAGTGCCCTTCCATTTTCTTCTGAAGGGTGCCAGTTCCTCAGGCAGCAGTGACAAAAATGTCAGTCAGTGTGACACCTCCTGATGACAGCAGGCTGCTTGAAGACTGTTCAGCCTTACTACCTAAATGAAATTCCCAACTGGGCAGTTGCTGCTGCGTATTTGAGAACTACATTAAGTTGAAAAGCTTCTCAAAAACTGTGTTCAGCAGTGTCTCTGGAGTTGACACTCAGGCAAGGTCAGTGTTGCTGTCTTGGCTCCTGGGGTCCCAAATGAAGGCTTTCCTTGGTGAATTTTGGGTTCCATACTGGGAAAAAAAATTGGAGTCAGCAAACAGGAAGCTGCCATTCTGTGCTTCTTGAATTGATTACTCACACCCCTCAGTGCTTTGACTGATTTCAGTCTTGTGTGTGAAACTGCAGCTTCCTGGTGTCTGGTTAGAGTGAGGAAAACTGTTGGACATTCCCAATTATTAAGTCATGCAGCTTCTTCTCCAATCTTGTTGCTTAAATATTGTTGCTTTTGGGAGAGGTAGCAGTGGTACTATTTTTCCCTTCTATAAAGGTATCTAAGAGGATATTTTGTTCCTTTCCCACAGCTGTTTAGTTCTCTGAGGTGCCCCACAAATGCTACAAGACTTTCCAGCTATGTTTTACACCTAAGATCCATAGAAATTTTTATAATAAGAATTCTAATTCCAGACTATTTTTAGACAAAAATGAGAAATACCGTAAGAGAATTTCTTAGCCATAGTAATGGATAGTTCCATTACTGAGTACAGCTCCAGTCACAAAATAGTTCTGTAAGTACAACCTTGAGGTTGTTTGGCAAAATGAGTGTGTCACAAACAAATGTACATGGCACTGTTCTTAGATAAAAAGATGAATTTTTCTGTGCCTCATTTTAACACAAAGTTGTTGATGTATTTACAGTGGGACAGTATTCAGGATCTACTGGGGCACCCTGTAGAGAAGCCAGTGGTACTTCACAGGTAAAAATCTCTTCTTTATTTTGCTTGGCAGGGGTTGAGCTGATAACAGAGGATGAGAAAGGGTGTTCATTGCACTAGTTACTTTTGCACTACTTTGCTGGGCTTTCATTGCACTACTTTGAAGGCTTTTTTGGCTACTAACAAGACTAGATAGCTGCTCTCAGAGGAAATAAACTGACATGCTGAATGAAAGCATTTCCAAAATTCCTTTGAACTGCTAATCCAGAGAAGAGCTAAGGAACACATAAAGTCACTCTCATTATAAGTAGTGCAGAGTTTTTTTGCTTTTTCTATAAATTTCAACACTATGACATTATACAGCACAGTGTATATGTATATGATAGTACATATGAAAAGTCTGTCTGAAGAAACTTTGCTTTTATGAACAACATACGTGGTTGTTCTGCAGTTATTTTAGGCTGACTATAGATGGAACAGCCCTTAAATTTGCTCTGTTTCTGCAGGAATTGAGCTGGATATTGGGTTAAGTGGGCATTATCTGTTTGCAGAGTTAGCATTTTATGATGTGAAACCATGATTTTTATTTTGGGACAAGTGTAAGCAATGGATACTGTGGAAATGCTGCAGCAGTTTCAGATAAACCAGCAATGTGTTTTCATCAGACTTTCACATGATTTAGACTTTGAATTTTTTTCTTCTTTTTTTTTTACCCCTTAATTACTGTGCCCTTTGTTCCCCTTTACTCCTGTTTTGTGCCAGTGAGATGATTAGAGCAGAAGCCCTGTGAAGGAAGTAAAGCTGAGGTGAAATAGTGATGACGTAGAGGCCTTCTATTTTTTCCATCTGTGTTGTAGAGAGTAGTTCAACCAGAGAGCCCTTTACTGAGCACATCTCAAATGGCTCAGGAATGCATTTTGAAAAACTGACCAGTTTACAAGAAAGGACAAAAGGTAAATATTTTCTAGGGTTTTTTTTGGCTGTAATCTAAAACTCATTACAGTCAGCAGAAGTTTGCCACTGTCAATGTATGATCCAAAAATACCAGAAATAACTGAAAGACAAGTGATACATAGATCTTAAAAAGTACTGAAAATACTGATTAGTAAAACTTGGGTTTTTTCTATTTCAGCATCTTACAGGGTAATGTTTTTAACATGCTCAAAACAGTGGATTAATAGACAGTATATAGTAAATATAAGTAATAGACTATATGTAGTAAATGCATATGGGAGAGGCTGATACAGAAAGGAAAGGATCTCACACAAAAATAATGTGTAGTAAGTTACGTAGTGCTTTTCTCTTCCTGGGTATCTACTTATTTTTAGGGTTCTTCCTGTTCAAGTTAAGTCCAAGAGAGTTTTCCTGTAGAGGTCACTAGTAGCTTTTTAGTTACTTTGTCTCTGAGTATTAATAATGGCTTGTGACATCAAGCACAGCTGTCCTCTGGCTCACTTGGAGTCTAGCAGCGTTATAATGTAGATTTGCTTTCTTTTGATGAAAGCCATAGTAAAGATGCTGTAATTTACCTTACATTACTGAGTAGTTTTTCTTCCCTAAGAGATTCCTGATCCTCACACATCCATTTTAAATTCTTTTCTCCCCCTCTTTTCTATTCAGGTCATCATCTCCGAACAACACTAACCCATTTGGGTCAACGTTTTGCTTTGGACTGCAGAGAATGATCTTTGAGGTTAGGAAAAAAACCAGCTTTTATCTGAGCATGAGAAGATGCTGAGTTTGCTGTTACTATGAGTGGCTTTTTATTCCCTATTGTGATAAAAAGCAGTGCTTGGGAGTGGCTATACTTTTAGTGCCTATTGGCAGGAAGAGGTGACTTTCCAGCCTCTTCTCTGAGGTTGAACATTTGCATGTTAAAGCTGGAACTTCAAGTTTGTCACCTGGAACTCGTGCTAGCAGGAGGTGCATGTACGTGGCTCTGTGTATTGGTGGAGCATGCTGGTGTTTAGATGTGTCATAGAAATCCAGAGACCTCTTTTAGGAACTAGTCGAGAGCTTACTTTTTGTTGTCAGTTTTTTTTCAGGCAGATCAATTCCATATTCATCATTTCAGTACATCTGATTTCTGTTTAGTGTACCAGTTGTTTTAACTTCCCTTTTTCCTGCTGTGCTCTTGCAGGTGATGCAGAATAATCACATAGCTTCTGTTACTCTGTATGGCCCAACGCGGCCCAGCAGCCAGTTGAGAACGTCGGACCTTCCCCAGTGAGCATCCCCTGCAAAGTCAGCTAATCTCAATGCTACAGAATTAGTACAGCGTGCCTTGATTTGCTGCCACTTATAATATGGAAAGCACGTTATGATTTTTTTTTTTTTTTTTTTTAAATAAGCCTTTCCACCCTGGAGCGGTGTGGAGAGGAAATTCTCTCAACCCTTCATCATGGGGCATGGAACTGTTGATGGAGGAAAGCAGCTTAGGTGCCTGTGCCGTCGTTTATTCCTCTCCGTTGCCCTCATCCTATGCAGCACAGACCCGAAGAGACTGTCCCTCCTTCTCAGCTGGCAGAAGGGGGAAATGGAAGAGGGGCACATAATGACTGCAAGAGTTAGAAGCACAAACTTTCTGAGCCTTGGAGCATCTGGAAGCAGGTATTGATTTTAGTCTGTTTGTGTTACTGTATTGATGTGGTGGTCACATTTTAAGAAAAACGTGTGTGTATATATATATAGATATAAACACATCGGTATTTCTGTGGCTTAGGACATTGTACCAAGTGTGACAAGGATGTATATATGTCCATGATTTCAGGCACCACATCTTTGTGTAACTTTAAACCAAGCAAGTAGCATGTGCATAATACTTGGTTGTAACATTTGCACTACATACACTTTAATTACTTGATAAACGTTTATCTTCACTGAGGAGCATCTGTGTACTGGGTGTGAGTGGGGTGTGATGGTTATTTAATGTACACTGCGCATAAAGCTTATTTATACAGTGGATCAAATTTATCCACCATCCTGCACTAATATGTACTTGATGTGCTGATACAATTTTTTTCTGTCATGGCTGGTTTACTAATTTTTTTTCATATGCAGTTTCAAAAAAAAAAATTCTGGAAGAGGTTATTTCTATGATTGAATTATGTTTTAGTGAAAAAGATTTGATACAATTTTTCATACTAGTGAAAAATTTAACTAAGAAATAATGTTGCCTCATTTGCCTCTGTTGCAAAATCCTTTATTCCTACTCTATTTCCTTAGAGAAAGAAAAGCTGTATATAATGGTATCTCAGAACGAAATTCCCAAGTTCTGCCATCACCAAGAAAACCTTTTCTGCAACTTTTGATGTATGATTTTAATTTATGCCAAAGGTTTAGCCAAAGACATCCTTCTTGTAGTTTCACCATTTCTGTACATATATGCTAACTGCACACCCCACCCCAGAAGACAGGATTTAGGCTTCTTTCTAGTTGGGAGATGCTGCTCGCGACATTTTATCCCAGGAGGATACTTTAGGTTTCTAGTTCTCTTACCAGTCTTATTTGGGAGAAATAGGTGGTCTGTCTTTGAAACAATGAACCCTTTTTAAAAATGGACAAGAGAAATGTATAATTTTATCCCATTTTTAATATTTTGGTGTCGCAACTTGTGATACATAGATGACAATTTTGTGAGTTTTACTATGTGTGTACAGATTTTTGTAAATACGACATTTTTGTAATTTTAACTCCATGTACAGTGTAATCCTGTATAGTTTATCAATGAATGAGAGATAGGAAATCGAATGTTAACTGAAGTTTTGGATCCTGGACCAGTAGCAGGGATAAATGTGTGTGTGTGTGAGACGTTCTTTGCCATTTAGTCTTCCTGTATACTGTGATACTCTAAACTGTTTTGCTAAAACAAACAAAAAAGCCCCATGGAGAATCTAATGGATAAGGAAAAAGTTACTGTTTACCTTTATCCCTAGGTGTCACTCCTGTTGAATCCCTGTTCAATCTGTGCTGTCTCCTGTGATCGTTGCTTGCTAAGAAAATTCTATGCCTCAACCTTCCTTTTTGTTTCCTCTCTAATTTTAATTTCATTTTACATAGCCCTTCTGTAAATTAAATGGAATAATAATGAGCATGTACACTGAAAGAAAAATAAAAAGAGACTCTCAGTTACTGTTTTTGTGTTAAATACAGTTGCTGGGTGTTTTTGTAATAAAATCATGGATGTTCTTGCTTTTTTTGGTTATCAAACAGTTCTTTTTATTTTACTGTCTTTCAGACATTTTATTTGAAGTACCTGACTAGTGTTCCTCCTTTATAGCCAATTCAGTATGTTCTCCAAAGAAACAGTAACTAGCAGCTTTCAGCCTCTTTCCTGGTAGATACATTAAAGCATTTTATAAATATTTGCCCTGAAGTGAAGAAGGAAAGTCTTTAGACTTTGGTCAATAGCATGGTGGGTTCTGCATTGTGTTGGGAAATGCGATTGTTTCGCTCCTGTCAGCCTTTGGGTATCTTGAAAATCGATGGAGTTTCAGAGAGTGTGAATATTGCACAGCAGAATGGAGGAAATGGCTGAAGTGAAAGCAGCAAATGTGAGTTCTTGTACTGTGTTCTTGTGCCCCGAGGTACTTCAGGAAAGCACTGGGAGTGCACTTACCCTGAAGTAGCTCAGAGGTTAATGCAGGGCATAAGGAGTGGGACTCCAGTTCCCATTCGCGTTTCTCCCGCACTGGCCATGTAATGCAGGGTCGAGCACTTGGCCCTCCCTCCTCTCACATCCCTCGGTGCTGGAATATGAAATGACCTTGCTTAGTGCTTGGCTCAGTGTGCTCTTGCAGAATGTTATGATCTCTGAATTGAGATGGTGTGCATGCTTATTCTTGTTACTAAAATATGACAGCAATCCTGATGCTAACTTCAATTAATTTTAATTAATCCTTTTCTAATAAAGGCTCCAGATAAGCTGCAAGAGGAGATAAATCCTTGATGTGATGATTTGACTAATGGCTGTGCAGATGCTGCCAATATCCTTCTCTCAAGCATATTCAGTTGATATTCTTCAGAAGAGTTGAGGTCAGGCCTGCTGTTGTAACATGCACCCCGAGACTTAGGACAGGAGCAGCAGCTAACCAAAGGTGTTTAACAACTACAGCAACTCCCATCTGCACTTGTAATGCCCTGGTGAGTCCAAGCAACTAAAACAGCACAGGTAATTAATAATGCTCTCTTAACAACCCACATACTTCTCTAGGTCAGTCCCTTCATATTGAAAAATTCTCTACACAGACAAAAAATTTAAAGGCATCTTTCCATCTTGGCTGCTGCTGCTGGGCTGAGTGCAGAGCATTTGACTTTGGGGAGAGGCAGATCTGAAGAAGCACCCGGGGAGATTGGAGCAGCTTTTAGTTGTTTCCTCACCCTTCCTTTGTGATTGCAGCTGTTCACAGCTCACTTCTCTGAGATGTTTGCTCCTATTTGGATTAAACCAAGACCAAGCTGTTCCTGTTAGGGAAGCTGGTGTGGACCATTTAAGGACTTGCTGGCATGAAAAGTTTAGAAATGGGTGGAGGGGACTGATGGCAGTTTTGAATCACCAGAAAGAAGAGAGCATAGAGTAAAGCAGTTCTGGGGGAAGAAGGTGAGGATGGCAGTGTAGCAGGAATGAGGGGCTGGGACAAGGCAGTTCATTTGAACCACAAGGTGTTCTGTGCACAGGGCTCCTCAGGGTGTAGCATCTGCCAGTTCCAGCTCTGCCAAGGGGCATCACCTTCCCCTCCCAAAGGAAACAAGACATTTGGGTGCATCAGATCCCATCTCAGCAGGTGCCCTTGTTCCTTGTTAGAATTATGTGTGGTTTGATATAGATCCTGCTTGTTGGCAACATGTGTTGGTCCATCACTTTGGTTTCATATGATAAAACTGTGATATAAAGTTAAATACAATTGCATTTTTAATAAAACACGTAGTGCATATGATCCCATTTTGATGTGTGCGTTTTTCCTTTGTAAACAAATGAAGAGTTTGTGTGTATGTGTCTGCTTAACTTGAATATTGCAGTATTTTCCACAGGATTTCATTTTTTTAACCCTAATAAAACTGTCCTTCTCTTTGGAGGTGAAGCTGACATTTCTTCCCGTGTTCTTGAGGGCTGCAAGCAGTCCCTGGGCTCCTGTGAAGGCTACAGGCAGTGCTGCTTAGATTAGTGCTGCTGTGTAATACTAGAACCCTCTGTTCATCAAAATGCAGTTCCTGTTGAGAAAACCCAATCTGCTGTTGTCAGGAACTGTCACACTTCTAACTCTGAACAGATTTTTTTTTTTTTCTGAAATAGTAATCAGGTGGTGTGTGAGAACTGATTCATGCACTCATGATCATTCATATTCCAGAGCTCCCATCAAACCTGTTCAAAACAAAGTCTTTCCTGCAGCTCAGCATTACAAGAAGATGGTGATTCATCGTTCCTGGGGGCTGGCTGGAGGTTAGGTGCCAGCTGGTGTTTTCCACAGGGAAATCTAGGGTGTTGCTGCCCACTTCACATGGACTTCTACCTGTTGTCAGATCCTGTTAGTCACTTAACTACTCTGCTAAGTTGAAATTGTGTTAGGTTTTGTGTTTGATGCCTCAAAATGTATATTGAGAGTGAATCTGCGTGTGTGAATCAGTGTGGCTCTGACATGCTGTGTCCAAGCCCTCAGTGCTTCCTTGCTTCAGAGTATTTGGGCAAAGACCAAGTCTTTTGATTTGGCACGATTTCACATGGGCTGCTTGTGGTTCATAGGTCTTTGAGTTCAGAATAATTTTTGGTGTCATGCTGCAAGAAACATTAATCCATGCTAGTTACAATTGTTCCATTTCAACTTTTGGCCAATAAACAACACCTTTTTTTTTTCCTTTCCACCTTGAGTAAACCAATGCAAAGCCTCGTTGCTGACTGTGTCAGACATAACCCGACACAGCACATGTAGCCAATTAAAAACTTTACTGTTTGTGTCTGGGGAGTTAAAATATAAGTCAGTTCTGGTTGGTTCTTTTCATGTGAAGTATGACCCAGGATGTTTCAGAGAGAAGGTAAGGCTTAAGCAAAGGGAAATGAGTAGTCTCAGGAGTTAGTGAAGCAGTGACCTTTGTTAGAGGGCACTCTGTAACCAGTTCAGAGTGAAAACTGCACCCATGAAGGGATTTGTTTTTGCTGGAGTGTGTTACTTGGAGGGTTCAGGTGCAACTTAAGTACCATAGTCTTTACCTATGTGAACTTCTCCTGTAACTAATAAAGCCACTGTCAAATGTTTTATCTGCCAAATCTTAAATCCAAAGCTTTTGTGGTGCTTGTGGGGATGTCTGTATTTTCAGCTGGCAAAAATCATTCCTTCTCATAATCTGGGATTGCCAAGTCCTTGAAACAGTCGGAAAGGTAAGCTGGAGTTTGCAGAGTAGCTCATTCACTGTTGTGTAAGATACCATTATAACACAACTTCTGTTCTGGACTAGTTGTAATGGTTTAATGTAATCTTTTCTCTTTCAAACACTAATGAATTCCCCTTTAAATGTTACTCCTTTAGTTATTTAAAGTACTGCATATTGCAATTCTGGAAACTGGCTCTAAATGCCTTAATGTTTCCCACCTACACTATATATTCCACTGAGTGCATAAGTTTCATTCCAGTACTATTATCTTTCAAAGAGACATTTAGTTTAAATACCAATCACAAAAAACCCCTGCATGATTATGCAATGTGCAGTCTAATCAACTAAATAATCAAAACACTCTGATTCAGTGTACTTCCTCTTCACCTCTGCTCCTCTCAGAAATACTGCAACCCTGCAATCCTAAGTTTACCCTGTCCCTCACTGGCCGCTGTGTTGCATTCACAGGTATAGAGGCCATGGAGTTGATTTCATCCTTCTATTTCCATGGCTACAGACACCACTTGCTTTAATACCACACCTTGATTCCCACTCAGCTCAGTCAGCCCCCTGGGACAAGGTTGTCAGTTCAGACGTGTGTTATTTTATGGTTTCTCCCCATTTTTAGCACAGGGCGTCTCAACAGATGGACTCGCAAAGAGAGGGAGAGAGAGAAGATCCATGAGCTGTGTTTGGGTGGTCTGAAGAGAGCATTGCCTGGTCAGGAATGATGGGGGTGAGCTGTTTGCCACTCTTGGAGGGACCCAAATGGGTCCTTCTTTGGGGTTTAGTTTCCCCTCTCATTTCTCAGTATAGTTTTCTTACTGACCCTAAGCCTACAAAATAATAAAAAGTTGTATTTGGAAGTTCTGCTGGTTTTTTAAAACTGCAGTGGAGTTAGTAGCATTCTTAGGGAAATGTGGTGAAAATTTTCTGGGATGCTGAGACCTTGCAATTCCAGTTGGAAGAAGTGCCACTCAGGAGGTCAGCAGTTCTTCAAACTGGGCTTTGGGCTGGACTGCTTTTCTCTCTAATCTGATGGTCTTTCAGCACTCTCTGGGGAATGTTCTCAGTGCTGATACTTAGTGAGGATTCTCTGAGCTGTTTGACTATTTTGTACTGTCTGAGTTTGCATTTGGGGTTTGCTTCTGAGAACCTGCTGTAGAAAGATGAATAATTAAACTGCAGGCAGGAAGAACAAAATTTTAACACTCCGTTGCTTATGCCATCTTTGGCTTTCTTTTTGATGATGTCTGAGTCTGCTGTGCTTGACCCAGTGATGGATCTTGGCATTCACTACCAGTTTATGGGTCCAGAGATGCACTTGGAGGTGTTGAATGTGAGGTTCAAGCCAGCTCTGCTCATTCTAGTGACCAAATCTGGCTACTTACGTACAGTAGGAATAAAACTTGACTGTGTGTGGATCCCTGGGATTCAATAAAACCTACTGTACTTTATTGATGTCAGAAGTTTATGCCTGTCCTAAGACAGTCTGCTTGCTTTTCTTGCTACTGGTGGAAGCCACTTAAGATGTTTTTATGTTTTCTCATTGTGGCTTAGTCATGAAAAAAGTTGCCAAGAAGGCTTTTTAGCAGACATGACTGGTGTGTTGAATTAGCCAGTTAATGAAAGCTACTCAGAATGTCATTCTGAAGTGGATGGTTTTGTTTTTCTGAGATGCATCAGAAAGGTTGCTAGAGGGTCTGTCCTGCCAGCTCTCATACACACCTAAGGGTTTAGGATTTTCTGAAAAGACCCTCATCTTTTAGGAAACATTCTCCAACTGGGGTGAAATCAAAGACTTTTTGCCTGCTATAGCAGTAAGTAGAATTTAATAAACTGCAGGGGCTGCAGCGCTGCTGTCTAGCATTTCCCCAGAGCATTATGTTCACATATGGGGTCTCTGAGCTTCCTGCTCAACTTCAGAAACAAATGGAAACTTAAAGCCAGGTCAAATAGGCCATGCAGCACAGTCTGGAGGACAAAAGCAGATGTATCTTTCATGAATAGACTACTTAGTATTCACTGGATAAAATAAATGAACTATTCCATAGACTAACACAATGGAGTAAACAGTTTGCTCTAGTTCTGTTTCTGCCAGCTACCAGGGTATGTGCTGGCACAGACTGTGTCAACACAGATGTTGAACAGCAACTTTGATCTGGGACAAAATGCACTCATTAATGCTGTGTTGTGGGTAGATTGCAGATCTGAAGACATTATAGAGGGAGGAGCCAATCTATGCATCTCCAAGCTTAAAAGGATGACTGCTGAACCTGACTAGCTGCCTTGTAGAAAATTGTAAGGTAAGCCATGTTTATTCTTCTGTCATTGCCATGAAATTAAATCCAGCATAAGGAAAGACCAGGTTATCCAAAATAATGAATAATGTATTTTTCGTGTTAATGTCTTCCTGAAAAATGCCTGTGATGTTAGTCTTACAATGTGTGTGCAGGTGTTATTGACAGACTCACTCCAACATTTAGAGGCATGTCTGCATGCTGTCTTTTAATTATGGTATAAATAATTTCCCAAACTGTAAACTAATCACAGGTAATACATTCTTGTACAAGCTCATAAATACACAAGAATCACACATGTTAGCAGACAGGGGCAGGAGTGACTTTCTCCCACCATCAAGGCTTTGGCTTAATTCCATACCCTGCAAAGCTCCTCACGAAGCACACGAGCATTTTGTATTTTAGGATTGCATCTTGGAAATATCTCAAATGTAGAAATCTTATGATTTCCATAAAGCTGACCTTTCCTTGGAAATATATTACTGTAAGGTTTAAACTCATGATGAAGATTAACAACATGTAAGGCTGTTGCTAATAGTCTATCAACCCCCAGCTTGCTGCCCTCCACGTCGTGCATAGTTGGTACAAGTACAAGCCTGAACTTCTGCTGGGTGGGAGGAAGGTTCTACACAGATATGAAATGCAGCTGTGCTGAAGGCTCTGTTCAGGGGAAAGCAACTTCCTGGACATTTACAACTGCCGGTAATTTCCTTTGGAGATGTGTTTATGTGCCATCCTGAGGGATGGCACTGGGGTTCTCTGATGGGTAGGAGTTTTGTTGAGGGGAAGAGAGTTGCAAAGGAACTAACACATACAGTGTCAGAGGTGAATTCAGGCTCTTTTACCCATGAAGCTTTTTAACCCTGATTTAGAGGAATTTACTTCTGCTGTGATGTCCAAGAGAAGGATATTCTTTTAAGGTAGTCTACTCTTGTTAAAAACAAAAAGCAAAGTATTGACTATACTTTGAAAAACTAAGTAATTCAGTGTTCTTATCTGATGCTTAAAGTACTTAACTTACTGACTGGACCTCAGAAAGCCCAACAGAAAGATAGCTGTGTGATTTTGATTTCTTGCAATAAACTTAGGCTTTTATTCTGAAGTCCTTTTTTCTGAAAACTTCTTTTTCCCTTCACATGACACCCACAGCAGTATAAAAAGTCTTGGCTGCTCTTTGCAGTTGACTGTGTGCCAAATAAGAGGTCTATAGAAACCAGCCCAGTCCATTGACAAGTTCTTCTTTGATCTGAAGAAGCTCCCAAATGTGATGCAAGCAGCAGCTCTGTGTGGTTTTACCCTTATAAGTGAAGGCCAAAGAATCTCTCTAGATGCAAGCCTTCTGAAGGTCTGGATCAGATGGTGAGAACAATCAAATACTGTGAGTGACTTTTGAGTTTTTACTGATTGTCAGTCAGCATAGTGCAGAGAGCCTGAGCTCAGGGATGAGCCTAAAATTGGTCCTCTGAGTCTTGAGTGTGTCAGTGAAGCAGGTATTTGAATAGAGAAGTTGCTAGAAGTAACAGAAGATCAAGACTCAGAGAGATCAACACAAAGTTCTTCTTGTCCTCTCCGTAAAGGCCCTTTGGAAGTCTGTTCCTTCCCAGTTATCTACTTACCTGTCCTTTGCTCAACCAGCCATGCCAGCCTCAGCATCCAGTTTGGTTTCTTGCAATCCATCCACTCTGCAATGTATAGGGACTATTTCAATAGATGTTAGTTGTTCTTTTCTTACATGGCCTACAAAAAACCACCCAGGCAGTAGTGATTTCATTTCACTGAGGTGAGTTGATTTCCTTTACCCTAGTTACTGTAAGGTCATCTTTGAATGAGTCCAAGTCAAGTAGCAAGTTGACAGTGATCCCTGTGCTCCCTGGTGTCTGTGTTCTAACCCTCTATCTTCTGACATTTCAATGCTGAAAAGTCTCCAAGGACTGCATTTTCAATGTGCTTTTACACATTGTTCTACTAAGCACTGCTATAATCCTAATAAATAGTAATAAATTATCTATATTGTTACGATTATTTGGACTCATTAATAGAGGAGGACCTATATGATAAGCATGTGCAAATGTGGAATTTGGGCAAATTCCTGCAACTGTTTGTTGTCTTCTCCTAACACTGTAAATAAGATGTGCTAAAATACTCATAAAGGTGGTTTGTTTGGCTACATCAGTTCCAGGTTCCCTTTCTCAGCTGGTTTGCTGTGTGTTTGTGCTGCAGTCTGCCTGCATTATCTGAGCGGTGATGCTTGTGTTGTTGTTGTAGCTTTCTTTTTCCACTGGAAAGGCTTCTTCACTTGCTTCTTCTGAGTACAGGAAAGACGTGGGCTGTGGAGCAGGTTCCACATCAGCCAGATCTCAGCAACTTTGAGACTGTGAACTACCATGAGATCTTTGTAAAAACAGGGATCGAATGTCTGTAGGTGTGGGGCAGCGGAAGGCTTGACAATGCCAAAGGTCTTGAATCCTTCATGCAAAATGGGCTTGAGGTTGATTCTCTGTAGGCACATGCCTAGAAAGACATCATCGATGGGGAAGAGTTCCACCTCTCTGCAAGCCCTAGAGAGCTTCCTCATGGTGCGGCTGGACAGCAAAAACCCTCCTCCTCCCGCGTAGGCCGGATAGATGCTGAGCCCATACATGGTCTCTGGGATGTAGTATTTGCTCTTTCGGACACGGATAGGACGGGCGTTGTAGATGATGTCCCCAACAAAGAGGTCCTCAGTGGGGTCATGTCTCTTGAGGAAATCAACAATGTTCTCCATGTTGACAAAAACATCAGCGTCACCTTTAAAAATAAATTTGACATTGTGGCAGAATTCAGCAGCCCAGCTCAGGAAGTGGATCTCCTTCAGGGTCAGGTTGAAGAAAGTGTCCATGAAGTCCCAGAGTAAAACGTCCCGGTATGTCTGACTCTCCTGGTGGATCAGGGTCTCCCACGTTGCCAGCACTGTCCTATTCTTTGGTGTTCCCAGGAGGAACACTCGCTGGATCTGCTCCCCATTCACCAAACCCTCCCTGCCCCAAGTTTTCCGGACAATCTCACGCCTGTCAAAGTCTTCAACTACCGATTTGATAGCAATGAGCAGAAAGGGACCTCCAGGTGTTTTCCGGCATTTCCTGGGCTGGTTAATGAGGAGATTGAAGTTCCTGTTATCCTTGTTTAGGAGATAGTGCTTGAAGTTGAAGGCAGAATCAGTCAGTGGGGGTGGAGTTGTAGTTTGGACCCTGTTGTTGGCCACTTCTGTTCGTCTGATAGGGGTAACTTCAGGTCTGGGTACTGTTGCCTCTGCTGGCATCAGTCTTCGAGGTGTTTGAGGATCTGAAAATACTTTTTGTGCTACTGGAGACTTCTTCTGTGTTGGCTCCTTGTTTCTAGCTGGGACTAAATGTTCTAGCTGGGAGTAAAGCACAAAGCAAAGCGTTACCAGCAGGAAGAGGGTACAGATCACATCCCCTTTGAGGTGAACTCTCATTGTCTCTGTGGTGTTCCTGGGACTGCTAAAAGCTGTGATTGAGCTGCCTGGCACCAGTGTCCATCTGTAAATAAATAGAGTGTGTCAGCAGTGAGGATTTGGCAGGTCTGAGGCATGCAGGAAAGAATAACTGAAAGATCATTTAAAAAAAACAGCAGCAAAGTGTGTTTTGCTCAGGCAAGCACCGAGACACCTCGAGGAACTTACCAAAAGGCACATAGGGTTGCAAACCTAACACTGATCCCAGCACTCCTAGCTCTGTGACTTGGTTAATTCAGTCATCATTCATCCTGAAAAACACTCTCTAAGCACTACCCAAAGATAGTCCTTCCTCCTGCATCCCTTGCTGCTGAACATGTTTTGCTTTTTGAGAGATTTCACTGCTTTGGGAAAAACAAGGTAGAAAATGATTAACAATGCCATTCTTCCCGAAGTCATTACTTTTATTTTTTTGTTTTCTTTTCCTAGCTTGAGGACTGTTACTTGCTGCTTTTACCCTTTTTGTCTCAAGACAGGGAAGCATGGAGCTGAGGGCCAGACTCTTCACTGGCCTTTCCCTGCATACAGAGCCAGCTCTTGTTAAACCAACCGTGATTTATATTCAAAATGAATACATTAGGCACACTCTCGAATGCACACAGGGCCTTTTTCCTGCCAGTAATCCTTATAAAATATTGAACCATTATAAATAACTTCCATTAATAAGGTTAGAAGGGGCCACCGGTGTTTCTCCTCTGCCAAATCGCCTAAGCAAGATGTGGGGAAATAAATCCCAGTATGAAGAAGCAAGACAGAGCCTGGTCTTAGGAACATTTTGTTCACGATCACAGATGAAGCTGCCTCTTGAAATACAAGATTATTTCTCACTTACACTTTTTGTGGTGATCTCCTGTCTTATTTGATCAGTTCTTCAACTGCAAACAAAAAAGAAAATATTGAAAGAGTAGTGCAAAGGCAGCATGCAGCATGTAACCATAGTTCAGGGAAACAGCTGGCCAGGTGTGTGCAGCTGCAACAAAGGCAGGTTCTCTCATCACCACCCTGTGTGCAGCCACGCTGCTCCCCAGAGCTCCCTGGGCAGAGGGCACCTGACAGTCGCTTCAGGAGAAGGCAGGTGACAATCCTAATCCCTACAGTCATTAACAAGGAGTGTGTTTCTAAGAGTTTAGTGGCACCCAAAACTTTTCCCACAAGTATTTATACATCCACTGATAATGCATTATGCTTGTATGTGATTTGTGGCTCTATCTTGCCTGACTGGACTAGTAGAAGTTACCTGTGAAGGTATCTGGGATCATACCAAAAAACTTCTTTTTGGATTAAAAAAGGTGGAGAGACACTTTTGGCAAGGGCATGTAGCAATAGGACAAGGGAAAGGGATTTAAACTGAAAGAGGGCAGGGTAGATTAGATACATGGAAGGAATTATCCCCTGTGAGAGTGGCGAGGCCCTGGCACAGGTTGCCCAGATACGCTGCCGATGCCCCGTCCCTGGAAGTGTTTGAGGGCAGGTTGGATGTGGCTTTGAGCAACCTGGTCTAGTGGAAAGTGTCCCTGCTTATGATGGGCAGGTTGGAATGAGATGGTCTTTAAAGACTTTCCAACCCAAACTGTTCTGTGATTCTTGATCAAAAATTGCCTGGTTGGACAGCAGTCTGCCTTTGCCTAAGGAGCACTCTTTACAAAGGATTGAAAAGGCTTGGAGAAACCAGTGTCTTCCTACGCAGTTTATTCCTGCAGTTAATGGTTAGCAGCACTGTTAGGCTGTGGAGCACACTAATGGATGCTGAGCTTCAGTCTAACCCTGTGTCCACCCTACATCTCATCGAACAACAAAGTGTTTGGTAAGAATTTGGTGGTATCTGTTTTCAGCAAGTCTCTTTTTACTGTGCTGGATTGTATTACCTGCTAATTGTTCATTAATGAGCAGTTTTGTATTAGCCATAACATTATCTTTCCAGGCTCAAAATTAGCTTGACAAGTCTGTAATTATGAAGTAATAAAATAGTGGCACCAGTGGTATCTAGGCAATATTTCAAGTCTTAGGAGGAAGCAAAATTATTACACAGGTTGATTTTTTGGCCAGCCCTTTTAAAATTCTTAGGTGTACATTACTCAGACCTCATAATTTTAATATTGTGCTTTTTCATCACTGGTTAACTCTATCTCCAAGTTATTGTTGAAATAGAGATCATTTCATCATCATGTGGTATTGCTTCTCTTTTTCCCAAGTGCAGCTCCAAAATGTTTACTGACCTCATCTGCCTTGTCTCCATTATTTCTGAATCCTTTACTTTGGCAAACAGCATATCCGGGCCTTGGTGTGAGGCTCTTTGCGTTCCTCGTGGATTTAAAATCACTTCCTCCTTGTCCTGATGACAGTATTTTTTTCCTCAGGCCTTGTTTCTTGCCTTTTTCTGGCCTGTATTAGAGATCACTGGGGTTTTCTTCATTTCTTGACTCTTTTTACTGTACCTTTCTCACCTCTCTTACCCTGGGCAGATGTTTTAACTGGCATAGCTTTGATACTAATAGCAGGACTGTAGAATTTTCTCAGATCTCTTGTAAATTGTTGTTAAAATATTTAGAATATTCAAGATCTGTTTTCTGTTTATGTTCCTTCTGCCACGTGACTTGGCTCATAACTACTTTTCAGCCTTATGAAACAGTCCCTCCTAACATGTACAGGATATTAGTTTGCATTTCACGTCTGTTGCATGCAAATTACCCTTGGCAAGTCCTGATTGCAGTGGTGTGCAGCAACCCAACATGTTTCAGTACTGTGCTAAATCTTCCTTTTTAACATGTGATTCCCAGCAGGGTTTCCTTCATTTCGCATTCAATGATTTTCCAGAAGCTCCAGCAATATTAAAGGTGGTTCCATTACACCCAGGACATGCCACTGAACTGGATCTGAAACAGTCTGTCCCTCTTCTGCCCATCATGAGCATGAGTTCTTGCTGGGCTCTACTGAGATACCTAAAATAGGGACTTTGTCTCAAAAAGTTCACAAGAACTAAAATCAAGGTGTTCTCGCTCCTTCTGTTGTGCTGGAATAAGCTTTATAGAGGTGCTGTGCAGCTCTGTGTGTGTGGTTTCTGAAGTGAGTGAGAGTTGCACATCCCCAGTGGGATAGATCCTGATGGCACTGGGATGTTTGTGTCTCCTCTGGAGCCCCTTGTGAAGTCCCATCTCTTTTTTCACAACAATAGCAAATTTCTTTTCTATGCAAAAGTTTGATCTTATTTCAGCTGCCAGGCTCCAGATGGTAATTAAGGAGCTGGATGAAAGTCCTGGCTCTTTCCTGTGTTTAATTTTATCGTCAAGGGTTTGGAATAAAACGCATGTGTCATGAAACTCGTAATTTCCATGGTTTACAGATTTATCCTTACAGCATCTCAGAATCTGGCAATAAATGCCCTTGGAAAAGCCAAGAAAAACCGTGAATTGTTACAAGCCTGGGCTGATAGCCCAAGTTTTCTTCTGTGTTTTCATTTGTTTGAAAGTAAAGGGTCTGAAATAGAGAATTCAATGCTGAAATAAAACAGTTCAGTGCTGAATACAGACATCTCCGTTTCAAAAGAAGTTGCCAGCCCTTGAAGTGATTCCTTCATCTAATTATTTGGATTTTCCATTACACAGGTGTAAGCTCTATCTGTGGATGTCAGTGTGGGAAAAGCTGTCCTGTTCTTGAGTACAGAGAGACTGATGATACTGGCAGATGCTCTGGTATGTCCTAAAGCCAAAAAGATTATTCATCCATCTTGACACCAGGGGGGAAAAAATTACAGGGCTATCAAAGTGAGCAGGAAATATCTGATGCCAAATGAAAGAAATGTGAGCACAGCACAGCATTTCTCAGCACAGCATATCCCTGAATATCCACATCCGAGGCAGATGCACCTCTGCTTCATGGTGGGGAATCTCCATCCAGCTTGTGAAACGGAGCTGGGCTTATAAACTGCTGCATCACTCACTGCCTCAGGGAATGTGGGCTTAGCTGCCAGCACTGCCTCCTGTGTCCTCTGGAAAAACAGGCAGTTGTCCCTCTTTGTGGCTGTCTGGGGATGGATGTGGAGGGATATTGAGCCTGGCTTGAGTGGGTCTGAATGGGATGATGCAGTTCGTGCCCCCAGGACAGTGGGGTCCTGAGGGAGAGTGGGGGTGTTGTGTGCAGGGCTGCAAGCACCAGTGATGTTAGAAGGCTGACAGGTCCCATGTCCATGAGGTGGCAAGATTGGGAGCCCAAAAATAAGGAATGTACCACAAGAACCAAGTGGGTCACAGCCTGCATGGCCCAAGAGGCAACAAAAAGCTGGAAAGCTGGAAGTGACCAGAGCTGGGATGGCACTCTGATGAGCATCCAGGCAGGGAACGTGACCTGCACTGTTGTACACTCGGGCAAAAGGCCCAGTCCTCTGCCTGGTTATTTGAGAGGAGGATTCTGAAATATGGCCAAGAACAGCTGCAATAAAAGCAGTTAAATGATGATTTAAAAAAAAATAATAAAAAAAATTGCTAGTCCTTCTTTCCCAGTTGAATGACGTGAAGCTTTGAGCTCATCCTGGAAATCTCCTTCCCGTGCAGCAGTCATCACATCTCCATCACTTGGCACTTCAATTCAGGGCCAAGCTGGGAAAAAGTCTCTGGATCCTGTCTCCAAATTCAGTCGAGAAGCCTTGGTGATTCTGGCATGTTGCTTTGTGCCTTGAAGAGCAGTTGTTTGATTCAGCCAGCCTCAGGTAAAGCAGCTGGGATAGCGAGGTGAGCTCGCAATGTGGTACACCAAGCAAGGGGCTATGAAATTGGCACCACGCTCTGCTGGCCACTCAGCCCAGCCCAGCTCACATCTGTCCCCACCAAGCACGGCTGTGGAGTGTCCCTGGATCAACTTGCTGCCCTGCTGCATGTGAAGTGTTTCTGGCTCCCTCCTGACTCCTGACACTGCAGCTGCCACTGGTAGGTCTGGGTTGGGCAGAAGACGGGCTGCATACATTGTGTGGCTGTGCAGTATGTGGGGCTGTGGTTGCTGATGGAGGTGTCTTATCTATTTCTCTGTAAAATGAGCTAAAGAAAATGTGTAGCCATCCAGCATCAATGGGTTTGAGATTTTTTTGTAATCATTGGGGAAGCTTGTAAAATTCTGCGTGGTGAGGATGCTTTGAGGCAATGCTTCAGGTTTGGGATATTTGTTTCCATTTAAGATTGATTTGAAATGTTTAAAGGGGGAAAATAGCTCTGTGTGTTGGAGCAGGGGAAGAAGCTGTCTTCAATTTCTCTGGTCAGGTGTTGTGTAATGTGTTTTATTCCTGCATGGTTTCTTTTTTTAAATTTTGTTTGTTTCTTTGTTTTTACACACCCCTCCTAGGCAAGGTCGATAACCTCACTGAAGTTACTGCTTTAAGTGGCTTTGGTGCCAGTCAATTCCTCTCTGCATTTCAGGGTGTTTGTGAAGAGGTCCCTTTTGGAGTTATAGGATTACAAAGTGATGCTGAATAGCAGGCTGAAATAGAGATGCCCTTTGACATGCTGGTTCGTGCAAAGCCCTAGAAAAATGAAGTAACCAAAACAATTGCTGTGCTGCCTGACCAGAAAAAAGCTCATCTCATCAGATGCCTAGAACTTCTGAAGTCTATAAACAAACTAAGAGCAGGCTGTAGGATTTAATTAGTTGAATGTCTTCAGAGCCATCCCAGGAGGTGGGATCATGAACCAGAGCCAAATGAACACAGAGCAGAGGGGAGAGGCTCAGTGCTCTGGTGGTGCTCCTCAGACACTGCTGACCAGTGCCACAGTCCCAGCAGTGTGGCACCACTGCTGCTGGTACTTGCTGTTGCAGCACCTGGAGGCGAAAGCTCCATTGGGTCAAATACTGAGGAAGCAGGTAACAAAAATGCAGGCCCCGCTCCAAAGACAATATCCAACTTTCCTGTCAGGGCTGCTTTTCAAGCCTTTTTTTTTTTTTTCAGGCCAGAGCAAATGAATGGCTAAAATCCATGCTGTTACAGGACAGGGAGCCTTATTTATCTGCTTACCCCAGTCCTTAAACACGTAGTTTCTTCAGCTTCCCAGATGGCTGGTCCCATTTTATTGCAGTCTCTCCTGTTGGCATTGCCAGCCTTCCCTTCACAGTGCCAGTCACATGTTAGGTAACTGCTTGCAAAAGGCTGCTACGGTCGCCTCCATTTACTTTCCACCCCAGCTTTTATGAAGTGTACAAACTGAAATGCAGAGGAACTGCACAGCTGCTATGCAAAGGCTGGAACTGGATGTTGAGATGTCTGTTTTCACATACAGGGGGTCCCAGAAAGGAGCTTGCACCATCCCCAGTGGGGAATTGTGTGGTACCAAGGCAGAAGGCAGTTGTGCATGGGAGCCCTGATGGCCCTGGGCAGAACTGGCTGCCTGCACGACTGTCCCCACAATGTCTGGGAAACGCTGGCTGCCACCACCACTCCTCTTGTCACCATGCTGACCCGGGGTAAGTCATGGCATACACGTGGTGCAGTTTGGGGGCTGCAGCTCTGCTCTATTTAAGCAGGGCACGATGTTTCCCTGGCCCTTTCAGGGCAGGATGTGCCATCGTGGCAGTGCCTGTGCAGATGTGCTGCCACCCAGCAAATGAGAAACTCCAGCTCCTCCTAAGCACAGCACCGTGTCTCTAATGAAAGTGCTCAGCAAGGTAGGAGAAGGTAATGCACAATGACCTTCTGCAGGCTTAGCAGCCTCGAGAGGTACTTCCCTGAGTTCAGATGCAGTCTTGCATGTTGGTAGTCTGATTTTCAGAGTTACAGAGAGTTCAGCAGCTCAACTCACAACTGAGTGCTTTGGGGAGACAGGCCCCTCCTGAGCAGCCAAGCCCAGTGTGAGGAACATGCCCTCTTTCTTTCAAACATTCATTTTTCTTGGCCCCAGGAGGAGCATAAAGTCTTGCAGGCTTGTGAAGGGATAACAAACAGTCCCACTGAAACAACCACCTTCCTTTCCCAGCCCTCCCCAGGCTGTAGTGCTTTCTGCCTCTTCAGCTCTCAGACCCTCTTCTGATCTGATAAATATTTTGCCTGACGTGCCCCAAGCCCCAGCAATCACAGTGCATTAGCACAGATGTGTTGTTACACACAGACATAAAAGGGAGAGGGAGTACGTGCTGATGCGCCCCACTAATTTCAAGATGATAGTCAAGGCATAACTTTATCAGTAACTGTCCATTTCACAGGGATTGAATTATTTCCTTTTGATTTTTTGTGACACTAGAGAGCTTGAAAATTCCTGTTTTGCTTAAAGCATACCATAGTGTGACACCGGAAAGATTCACGTCCTTTTACTGATGAGGAATGGCTTGTAAATGTAATGTGCCAGCACTGGAACATGTTTGTGATTGAGAGCAAACCCCGTCTCAGAGCACTGGAGGCATTGTGTAAAGAAACCCCAAACTTCTGTAAAAATAACCTGAAAGTTCTTTGGGAAGTAAAGTGTAAAGCAGATGTATCGGGGCTGGAGGCTGCGTGTTCAGAGCCTGCAGCCGACCCTGCTGCGTGTTAACCATCGCAGTTCAGGTTGCTGCACGTAACAACACTGCAAGAGCAACAAGGCAAAAAAAAAAAGCCTCAGGCTGGAGGCAAAGGGAAGCAGTAAGGGCAGTTTCCAGTTCACCCTGCTCGCTGCACAGCCCTCCCCAACCCACCCTGATCAAACATACATAATAGATACTTACGTCCCATTTGATAGCGCTGATCCTGCGTCCCCTCGGTAATGTCTCGGCAGCGGGCTGCCAAGTAGGCACATCTGGATATAGTTAGCATTAGACATTCCTCAGCCTTCCAGCGAAACCGAGGAAACCCTCGCGGAGCGAAGCGGTGCTCGGTGCCCCGCGCTCTGGGCCGCTCTCATGCTGGCAGCCAGCAAAGCTCCCCGCGCCCGCGTGCCGGCCGGGCACGGCTGCGTGTGCCAAGGGGGTCTGTGGCGAGGCGCTGGGCCCCCTCCCTGCACACACTCACTCACTGCAGCGAGTGGAAGGAGCGAAGGCACCAGGGGAAGGAGTTGGGTCCACGTCCAAGAGCCTGACACGTGACGGCAGGCTGGGGAGCGCAGATGGCTCCGGCACCGCAGGGCCTTGTGTCTGGCAGCGCCCCGGCCCCATCTGCACCCACGGCACAGGGCAGGGCGGAGGTGTCGAGAGATCCAAAGCAGAGCCAGGTTGGGGACTTCCATCAGTTCTGCAAAAAGGAGCCTTTTCCCCCCGCCCCGTAACTTTTTTCAATAGGAAATGAACTAATTTTTATTACTTTCTTCTTCTTTTTGTTCTACAACTTGGCTTTTTATATTTTTTTAGTCCCCTTGTGAGTATTTACTTTACCTCCACAATGAATCAAATTGAAAAACTGAGGTTGGGTTCATTACAGAAGTAAAATCCAGCTGGGGGTTGGTTTCTTTTTTTCCTAGTAGGGAAATGATGTGAGGAGGTGAGAGCTGAGCAGTACAAAGGCTGAAGACAGATTTGAGAGTACCTCCCAAAATACTGAAAAAACCTCCAAACCCCACCTTCTTTTTATTTATTTTTATTTAATTTGAAATAGTTCAAAACAAAACATTTTTATTTGGAACCAAATCTAAATTGCCATCGCTCCTGATCTGCCAGCTGAGTGCAGCCATAGCACTTCCAATCTCTGTGGCTGTTTCTTTGTCTCTGCAGTATAAACAACGACCCTAATTCCTCTGTCAGAGGCCAAGTGTCTGGAGAGCGCCCAGACCACAGCCCCTTTAGAAAGCAAAGTTTTCTGTTTGCAGTGAACTTATAAAGGCAGGTTTATAATCTACTCCATTGTTTTCACAAACACACGACTGATTTTTAAACGTAGCATAGAAATCTCTTTTTGTAATCATCTGTGCTTTTTTGATTTCAGCTCAGATGTTTTTCTTTACTGAGCACAGTGTCATTGGGAACAGCAGGTTCCTGATGAGCCACCCTCGGGCCCCGCGCTCAGGTGCTGCAGGCTGGGAAAGCCCTTTGCTCGTGACCAGCAGCTGAACCCCAGTGGTTCCCCAACAGCCATAAATGTTACTCAGGTTTGTGCTTTCCCTCTGCCAACCCAAGGTCCCTCTATCCTTTTTCTCTACAGCAGCAGCCACGGAGTATTTTTCATCCCTGCTCTGGAAGGAGGCAGATGATAGTCAATGGAGACAAAGAGTGGCTTAGTGTCTGCCTTTGCTCAGAGGGACAGGCTGTGTAGGGAAGGGGAATGCTTCCCAAAACCATCAAGGACTCACAGGAGGTATTTCCATCATGGTCCCCCACCCAGGTTTTGGGGCTTATTACCCTTTTTATTTACTCCCATGGGGTGAGAGTGGAAACAGAGGCTTTCATTGATGTGCAGTGCCTTTATGGCTGCCATGGCTGGGAGAGTGATGCAAAGAGCTTGGGAGGTGGAGGAGCTTCTCCATGGGTGCTTCTGTGTGGTGGTTGTCTCACCTGTACCTTGTTCCCTGGCCAACAATGCATGACTGATTTATTCTTCTCACTCCCAGCAAAGATGCCCTTGGTCTGTCCCGTGGTGTGTTAGTCTGTCTTAGAACACTGGGTCAGTGGTCTTGTTGCCCCTCATCAGTAGGTTAGCCCTGTTGGTGTGTCATTGCAGCTGCTGTATCACAGAGCCCTGCTCCCCATCACTCTATTCCTGCAGGCATCAAGCCATGCAGTTGGGAATATCTGTGGTAGATAAAGAAGGGCTGATCTTGTGATTTTCAAACAGTGTTTGAGATTTAAGAGATTCGGGGTGAAATACAGCTCAGCTCAAGTTCATGGCGAAAGGAAATTCCCTGGATTCAGCTGTCAGATCAGCCAGTGGCTTCCTGTGCAAAGCTGTTGGAGATTTTATGTCCAAGCTCCTTGGCTTCCCACCTACAGGGCAGGCAGCCTTGTGAGAAAACTCAGTAATAGCGAGGCACTTGGGATTACAACCATGCTGTGGCCTCAGAGCAGTCCCAGGCATCTTAAGAGACTGAAAGGGACACAGGGAGCTCTGCCAGGTGCCAGGTGTGGGACAAACCTTCCCTTCTGGCCATGTTTGCCAAAAATAGGCTCATCAAAGGAGTAACTGGAAGCTGAACAAACACAGTGGCTTGGCTTGCTTTCAACTTGAAATTAGAGCCATCACCTTGCAGGTGGGGATGTCACCAGCCTTGGGATATCAGTAGAAACATATGACTTTGGGCTGGACCCTACTGTGCATCCACACCCTTAAGCTGGATGTTCCTCTGAGAGCTGGTGATCACCAGCATAGCCAGAACTCCAGTGAATCCCATTCTTACTACTGCACCAAGTGTTTCATGAAAGTCTCTGAGGCATTTTTCATCAAAAGTATGTCTTTATTTATAAAAAAGAATAGAGAAAAATATATACTAGTTGTGTTGGGTTTTTTTTCCTATAAAAGACAATTCCTTGGAGATTAAATGTCCACGTATACTTTTACATGGCATTGCAGTCCATAGCTGTAGGTGTCTGATCCAAATCTGATGCTGAATGTCATGGGAGTATGGAATTAGCAGGTTAGCAAGTGATTTTCCACTGACAACTAAGGGACTTCAACCACACACATCCTGCAGGATTCAGTTAGATATATGGCCAGATCCTTTCAGTGACTTTAAAGTTCAATCCAGAGATAATAAAAAATACATAATTTTTGACTCTAGGCCTTAAATTGTTTCACTGTTTGAGTCCATCTCCATACAAAAGGCATGTGGCCAGACCTTGTCTGGTGTAGAGCTGAGTGTCTCACCGATGTCATGCACACACTCCAATATGTGGGTAGGTCTCAAGAAGCCCTCATGACTCCTGGTCTAGTACCTTGTCAGTTTAAGGTGTACAGTACCAGACATTCACACCTACACCAGAACTTTCAGTTGAACTAAATCACCAATTTAAGTGAATTTGAGGCTCCTCCTTCCCATACATGCTCACTTCTGGTTTCAGAGTCTGTGGGCAGTTGCTGGGGTGTGACTTGGAGGTCATTAGCACATTTTGGACTACCACACGAAGGTGACATGGTGACCCAGGCAGCAGGACAGCTTCTCAAGGCCAAACCCAGTTTTGAAACGAATGTTGAAATAAACAGACATTTTCCTTGGAGACGATTTTATATCAGGGTATACTGACAGGTTTGCTTCTATCAGATGCCTCATGTCAGTATATCTGGTGAGCATTTTAGCTTTCACTCTCTTCTTTGTTATCATCTGTTTGAACACTGTAGCTTAGCTATGCCAAAACAAATCATTCAAATTCTCCTTTGGATGGATCTTTTATTCCTTCTGGCAGACTGAAGGGAGCCTCCCCTCCTTCAAATCTGAAATACAGTTAAAACTACAAAAACAATCTGCATCACAAAAAAGCCCTCTTAGATCCCTTCCTCTAAGACATTTTGGCCTGGGTTTTTTTTCTGTCTTATATTTTATCTATTTCAATTTTTATATGCATCTGATTATCATCTTTATTTGCTTTTAATATTGTGTTTGATTCTGAAACACCACCACCCCTGAAAAATCCTTTTTTCCCCTAGACCTATCTCAGTATTACAGAGAAGAGCTGTTATGGGATAAGGCCAAATTCTCCAGCAGCAGGACTGCCCATGGCTTATCTCCCACACTAGACATTATCTAATGGGTATAAATAGTAGTAAGGAGCGTTGTTTGCATGTTTGGTGCATCTGAGTAGGTGCAGGATGTGTGCAGCCAGCTTTGCACAGGCAAGGGGAAAGCAGGAGTGAATTCCCCTTCCAACAGTGTGGCAGCACCAGAGTGTTTATTCCAGCCCATGGTCTGACCCAGCACTAAGTGAGTATCCCAACATCTCGCTCTCTTCAGTTCCACTCACTGCATTGCTGTCTAAGGTAAAGACATGCCTCTAATTTCTTCCGCAGATCTCTGTTAAGGGCTTTTTCTCTTGTGAGTGCTTCTTCCCTCCCAGTGTCATACAAGTTACCTTGTCTTTACAGAATAACGTAACACCACTGGAAAATTTTCTGGGTAAACCAGAAGTAAACTCAGACTCAAGCTCCAGTTAAATGCCAAATCAATGCAAATTACATCAATGATCCAATTGATCTATTTCATTCTAAGGCCTTGTGAAAATTGTTTCTATCTATGTTTGTGCCAGGTAATACTAACAAAAGCTACTCTTTTAGCAGGAAGGAGTCCCCTTGAGACCAGAACTGAGTTTTCATTGCACCTGATGATAATGACTGATCATGGAAAAGGAGGTAAGAAACAGCCATTGCTATGGTCCTAAACCATGCCATGTGCTTAAGAAAATTCCACCACGAATATCACTGGAAAACCCTTTTCCTTCAAGTCTCTGCAATGAAGGCACCTGTGAATGCTGTTAAAGATGATTATATTCCAGAAATGTTGCCAGGGGCACCAGCACTTAATGGCACTTTTGAGAGGGAATCTGTGAGTAAGAGGAAATACACATGCCAGTTGCTGGCAGAGAAAGAAAATGCACAATGCTTGCATTCAGAAAAAAGCATTCATGCTTAGTCCTCTGTAAAAGAGTAATAGCAGCAAAAAGGTTTTCTGGACTTGAAGTAGATGCTGAATAACAAGACTTTCTCATTTTGAGCATTAATGGCTAGTACTACAAAAACTAGTAATTCTCACTACTCAGTGGCTGCCTTCTAACTGTATGTGGAAGTTGTGTACATGAATAGATAGTCTGAGAGCTTAAAAAAATTTATTACAAATAACACAGCAGTCTATGCATGTGACCTTTTTTCCTTAGAAAAATAATTTTTTCAAAATCAAGAGCAAACCCTTTTGCTGTTAAAGTAATTTTCCAGTTTGTGATTTTTTAAATTTTTTTGAAATACCGTTTGTCAGGTGGGTTGCTGCCAGAGTTCCCCAGCTGGGATCTGGCAGGAAAGCTAAATGCTTTGAGGCATGGTTCCACAGCAGCCTAAATTAACCAAGATCAGCATCACGGTGCTGGTCCCAAAAGCAAAACTGTCACAGAGGTAATTGCTTCATTTTGGGAAGAGCACTGGTACTACTGGAAAGGAGAGGGCAGGATGTGGACCAGGAATAGAGGAACTCAGACTGCAATGGCACTGACAAAAGCTACAGACTTTGTAGAGATGGTGTCTGCATGAAGTCCTGCTTCCTCTGAAGCATCCACGTCTCCAGTTAGCTGGTGCTCACAGCAGAAGCTGAGGTTGCATTCCTTCTTACTGAATTGCAGCTTTCACTCCACAAAAGGATTAAGATGTGAGATGTGGTTTAAAATGCCATCAGGGCCTGAATGAAAGCTGGTCTGTGACTGCCAGCAGTCTGATATTTGCGTGTGCACACAGGCTGTATGTGTGCAGCCAGAGCCCCCCTCTGCATTTGAAATAATTTCCACAGCCCACTGGCTATTCCCAGATTAGAAGGGCAAAAAGGGAGAGAATTAATGGAAAAGGATTAGTAGAAACCTATCAGGAAAGCATTGGGAATATGTCAAAGGTAATAAAGCTGCTGTTGTGCTTCATGGGAACCATGTCATGCTAGACACTTGTTGCTCTGTGCTTTGTTAGGTGCAAAGACTGCATCAGCCATACCAAGAGACATTCAGCTTCTTCCACCGGAACTGAAAGCAGGAGTCAGCCCTGGGGTTTGGGAGATTTGTCCCTTAATCCATTTTTACCCTAAAAATCAGTGCAGGTAAATCCAGGTGCAGCAGCTGATGCACAACTGTCAACAATGACAACAGCACCAGGGAAAGGCTCTGTGCAGATCCTGTTGCCTGTGGGACAGGGTGGTGTGAGCTGCCCCCTCCAGAGGGCTCAGCAGGCTGAGGGTGGGAGGTTAGGAAGTGAGTGAAGGCACGAGCAGCCACTTGGTCAGGGGCCATTGCTCAGCTCTGTGGGATCAGGATGGCACTTGATGCTGCAATACACCTTAGAGCACCGGTTTCAGTCCATGCTCCACTGGTGACTTGCTGACTAGGAGACTTGTTTTCCTTCCAGCACTGTGTTTTGCTTTTCATAGCTGCAGTTTCTCTCAGGCTGGCAGGCATGATATAGTCAATATATTACTATCCACAGAACAATGAAACCAAGAATCATTGCCTGAGTTTGAGTTTGTCCATATTGCTGGCTCAGTGCCTGAAATTTGTTCTACAGCAGCAATCTTGTGCCCTGTGGAAGATTATGGCTGTTCCAGCTAGAAGGGAAATCTTCAGGTGGTGAGAGGTGGGAAGGAGCTGTAATAGAGCAGGGCAGGACAGATGCACTTGCCACAGGTATTCTTCAAACAAAGAAGGAAAACAATACAAAAATTCCTTTTCCTTATTTTCCCCTCTGTCTTTACTTGATGACATGTCTGAGGGCATAAATGTCTTCAATACAAAAAATATATTGCAGATCTCCAGGTGCTGGCCCTGAGACACAGCCTGAGAAGCAGTGGCCTTGCCTGTTTCCCACAGAAATCCTCTGAGATGATGTCTTGCTTGCTTTTCTCCTCTCCCTGACTCTCCCCTGGGGCTTTCTGTCTGGCTGCTTCACTGTGACAGTCCTGAAGGAAGTTAGCTTCCCTTCCCTCAGTCCTGAAGAAAGTCAGGCTGACAGTGTCTCTCACCAGTTCACAGGAAGGTAGTGCTGCCTTCTGGAAACACAATGAAATAAGGAACATCAGAGGTCCATGCTGGCTTCTGTGAGCACAGAACCTCTTCCCTGGACATTCCAACCTAGATGGAAACCTGTGGTGATTTTCAGGACTTCACACTCCCAGACACTGGCAGCAGTTTCATATACTAGCTAAAGCAGGAAAGCCCTTACCAATAGCACTGCCCTTTGGGCTCTAGGAGCAGTCCTCATTGGAATGGAGGCCCAAGAGCTCCTCAGCCAAGCTGATGAGACCATTTTCTTCCAGGGCTGCGATCAGCCGTGCTATTGTGGCCTTCTTCCCCTCTGACTGGATAAACCTGAGAAGCAACTGATAGGCTTGTTCATACAGTCCCTCTCGGTCATATTCGAGGGCCAGGTTATCAATGACAGGATCACGCAGGGCCCGGCAGCTCTTCTGCAAAGAGCGACCCACTTGCTTCCACTTCTTGGACACGAGCTTGGCAAATTTCTGGTGGTCTTCTAGTGTGATTGTTCTGTTGTCTGAAAGGGACAGAGGGCAGATAAAACACAGAGATTTTGTGGCTGATGTGATGCAGTCCAAAGTTTGGTCAATGTTCTGTGGAGCAGGGAATCTGTTCAGTGCCTGCAAGCATGTTATCAAACTGCTGTGAAGCTGCTCTGCTTGTCCTCTGGTGTCTCAGCACCGGGGCAGCACTATGAGACTGGGGCAGATATGCAAGGGCAGTGAAGCTAAAGGGACTGCCCTCTGTGAGCAGTTCCCCCACCCCTGGAAAGAGACAACCAGCAGGAGTAAGCCTCACCCTTTGCTGTGTCCCTGCTCACTGTGCATAAGCTGGGCATTTCTGTTCTCCACACAGTTTGCCAGCCTCCAGTGCTGGTTCCTCAGGTGGCAAACTGTAGCATGTGGTGACAAAATTACCTGCTCACAGCCACATGCCCTGGCACATCTGAGCTCCCTTCCTTGCTCCCACAACATCAGAGCATCTGAACTTGTTCCTACCCTGCAAGCTTGGCAATGCCTTCCTTTTCTTTTTTCTCCCCTGGGACTGTCCTGTGGTTTGCCCAAGCTCTTTTGTTTCTTATGGACATCCTCTTCATTCGTTTTAGCCTTTCAACAGCAACTTGGTAAGACCAAGTTCCCTGTTCCCTACCTAAGCATCCTCAGAATACTGAAACCTATACAGGAGCTCTCTCCTCAGCTGTTTAGCACTAGAACCTGTACACAGCTGAAGTGTGCCCAGAAATGATCTAGCTGATCTCAAGCTACCATTGCTATGTGAGACTGAAAGCTCTCTGCAGGGACAGACCCCAAAGGCAGGGAGCCTGCACAAATCAGTCCTGTCTCACAGCAGGGCTGAGGGTGTCCATAGTCATCTCCACAGTCTAATCCAAACTATCCTATTAACTCACCTCAACCAGTGACATGGAGGAAGAGAAAAATACTCTATATTCTTCCTTTCAGTATCAGTTTTAAAATGTGAGGAACCTGGAAGGGACACAGACTCTGAAGCATCTAGTTCTGTCCCATCCAAGAAAAGAAAACAGGTTGAGGCCTGATCTGAAGCACTATGACAGTATCTTAGGACTACTGTAATTCCTTTCTTATGGGATGCTGGGAAATCCTTGATTTATCTGAGGTAGACCCCCAATATGTGGTCATGTTAATCCTCCCTCTTGGGCTGTGAGGCAAGGAAGACCAAGGGTTCTCTTGGTTAGTTCTATCTACTCACCAAACTGCTGTCCCTGAAAGATGAAGCTGACTGCTGGGGGAAGGGAGCTGCCTTGAGAAGGATAAGGTGGAGATAGGGACTTCAGAGGTGCACAGTCTTTTACAGCCACATTGTTGTTGATGCTCAGGCTCTTCAGGCATTCCTCCATCTCCGTGATTTCCTCGTCCCGCAGGCGGTCAGGCTGGAATGCAAACACCATCAGTGACTTCTGCCAGTGTCACCTCCTTGCAAAGCTCTGGATGCTTAGCAGAAAGGTATAGCTTAAAGATGATGGTGTCAAGAGAGGAGCAATGACCTACCTATAGCATGAGCTGTAAACCAGCTAAATGAGATGGTCTAATGGAGCTATGACTGTAAATATATGAATTTGAATCTGTGATGTGATATGAAATAGGCCATCTCCCTCTCCTGGGTTTTTCCCATGCAGTGCTTACAAGTTGCACAAAACTGCTACTAGCCCATGTTTATTTTCAGCAGCCCTCTGCAAGAATTAGGGTGCACTATAGGCAGCAAGGTTTCTTCAAACTCCATGAGGGTCAGACCACAGAACAGGGTGACCTGATCCAATGGCTCATGACCACCAAAGCAGGCAATTCCTGTTACCACCTTCTCTCTCTCTCTGCCCCTAAGGTTTGTTGTTCCTGCGTCCTTGCCAAGCTAGTTTTTCACACTAACCAAAAGAAAATTAGCCTGACTTCTAAAAAACAGATAATGGGAAAAGGAGTAAAGAAGGCAAAGCACATGGGAAGAGTCAGACCTCTGACTCAGAGCTAAACACTAGTTTATCTCATGTACAGCAGGTACCCAGCACTACAGCTGTGCCCCAGTGTCATCTTTCTGCCTGTGGCCCTGTTGGGTGGGGTCAGACACTTTTGGGGAACTGAGAATAAGCCCATCTCTTTTGTCCAGTCAGCTAGTTCAGCAGAGGCAGGGAGCAGCAAGCCAAAGTTGACAGGGTATGGGATAACATCCCATTTGGTCCAGGGATGAAAGATTTGAGTCTCACTCTCTGCACTTGCAGAAAAGCAGCCTGGCAAAACATGCTCTTGTGCCTAATCTTCCTGAGTACATGATGACTGCGTATTTTTCAGGAGCTTCTAGAGGAACCAGAGCTATAGTTCCAGATAGAAAAGAAGAAGAGGAGAGGAAAGCAATGAGTTTAATCATGTCACATGCCTTGGTTTTGTGGTGAGATGGCAAGATCTCACTGTTCTTGCAAGAAGGATTAGCGTGCAAGTGCCAAAGTGTGCCATGTTGCCTCTGAGAGACTTTGCCTTCAGAAGGGCAGCCCACTCCTGCTGGCAGCAGATGCTGTATGTCCCCACTCTGTCACAAGTTGTTGGTGTAACGTGCAGCGTTTGCACTCACACACTTCTAGGTGCAGTGGCTGTTGCTACTCTTGGAGCAGATGGTGTGAAGCAGGGGAGGAAGGGTGGTGATGATTTCATGATGAAGGGAGGAAGGTGCTGAGCAGTGATGATTTCACATGGGACTGCTGTCCTCTCTGCCCCCCTCACAGCTGTATCAAGGCACACTTGTGGTCTCAGCTGCACTGTCTAGAATTCCTCATCTTTTTTGGGATAACAGCCATGCTAATTCTTACACACAGAAGCCACAGTGACTTAGTAGGATCTGTGTAGGCTGTTTTAGGTAACACTCTTGTCCTTCTGGAAAAGTGCAGAGCTCTTTTCTGGGGAAGGGCAGAGCTGTTTCTCCACATTACTGTTGAGAGCTGAAGGAAGAAGTTTGTCAACTCCACATGCTGCATCAGAACAATATTTGCACCCACCTTCCCAAGCCCTGTGCCACCACTCCTTGTTGCTGCCTGGCCTCCCTCCCTCTCTCATTCACCTTTTCTCTGTAGATGCACTCCAGGCAACGATCCTCATCCTTCAGCATGTTGTCAAGGTGCTCACTGCCAGCCTTCAGCTCCATTTCAAGAGGCACTGTGGTCATGGCCAAAGAGAGCTGGAGGTGACTCTGGAGGGACTTCTGGAGCGCTCCTTCCCGGTAACTCCGCAGGAAGCGGCGGCAGTTCTCCTGCTTGCAGAACTTGAGCTGGACTATCAGGTGTGGGTGGCTGCAGTGCACTTTGAGCATGTCCACACCATTCATGCTGCCGGTGGAGTCTGGCAGGGAGAAGTGAGCAGAGTCACCATCCAGGCACGAGACAGCCCACCCAGACCCACTCCCATCCACCACCAAGTCTGCAATGGAGTAGCTTTTGAATTCTCTCTGTCATAAAGTTCTCTGGGATGAAAAACCTGTATGTTAAACCAAGAGGGAAGGATTAAGTTTTTGCTGTCCTGCCACCATTGATTTCCATGAAGTACGGTGTCCAACAGAAGATGGATGGAACTACATCTCAGGTAATTATATCAACACTGCTTATTAGGGGAATTTTTAAATTTTAGGTTCCTTTTCCAGGGCTGAGATGCTTATACTGAATTGGTAGCACAGAAAAGTTTTATAGATGAAAGCTCAGTTCAAGTTCAACTCAGTGCTCAGTCAGTCTTCAGTCCCTGTGACTGGAGTTTTATGCAGTGATGGAAGTCCTCAAAAGAAATAAGTGTTTCCTCTCCAGCCTGTGCATAGAGGTAACTCTGGGTGACTCTGAGCCTTCAACACATCTCAAAACCAGTGAATGATAGAGCCAGCCACAGGAATTAAGCTGCTTGAGATCGGGCCTTGACTTGTTAACATTGTTTCCACAGAGGATTAATTCACAGTAAAATCTTAACAAGGAGAAGCCAGGGATGTACTCTCTAACATTAGTATTGGGGAAGCAGGAGCAATGTGGACAACAGAAATTTTGCCAGGCCTTCATTCTTCCTTCCCAGCAAAATTTAATTTTTATTATCTGTGCACATTGATCTTGTCTCCATAGGGATTTTATATACTGATGATGACATTTCAAAGCATGTGTTTTCTCTTTTTTTGCAGCAGAGGTCCATGGGAGGCTGCTATACTGCTTCCAGACCTGATTTAACCTCTAGGCCTGTCATTACTCAGGGCTGTATGGAGGACACTGGCACTACATCAGGTATTTCTAAAGCACATGCCATGGCATGGAGGAGAATCCCAAGGCAAGAACAATTCATGCTTGGAGGGTAATGTGTGCTCCACATTAGGCAGGACAAGTGAGCTGGCATTTAAAAATATGGCATCTAACAGTGGCTTTTCATGTTTACTGAGTCCTGGCTGTACCAGAAAGTCTAGTTTGGACCAGATGTGTAACTGGGACATGGAGCATTTTAATTCACTGTGGATGACCAGAAGTGTCTTTTTATCTCTTCCTTCATGCTACTTTTTTGTGAATGCTTATTAAACGAAAGCTGCCATAACAGGGTAAGAGAGCTTGGGACAAAAAGCTGCACAGATATGGACACCTTTATGAATAGTCTACAAGACAGCTGTAAAGCTATCTCAAAAGACAGGACTTTGCATGCATTTCTTCACAAAACCTCTGACAGCTTCAGATTTCATGTCCTTTTCAGGTCTGAATAAGCATGGTAGGATTTCAGTTTTGTGGGCTTTCCTTTTAATGTGTGAGCAGATTTGCATTCCAGTGCCACAAACCAGGCATAAATCAAGCCTAACTGGACTGTGTTAGGCTTCCTGCTGTTTGCCATCTTTGGCTCGAGCTGCAAGGCAAGCAAGCCTCTATTGGATAAAGTAGCTGACTTGGCTACACTCATGACTGCCAGAAGAAATTACATAATAGTTACACAAGCCCAGTAAAACAATATAGAGTCAGCTGTGTGACAGGTAAAGAACACCATGAGAGTAATTCTAGTAAGTATGATAAACTCTTCAAATAACTATTATCCTGCAGTGTGCTTGGTGCAAGGGTGGATAGAGAAAAGTATTTTTATAGCCACTTGCATCTCAAGACCTTTTTTTTTAGGTAAATAGGGTTACATACACTTGAAGCTCATTCAAGTGTGCCTGTTTATATCAGAAAATAATTTATATTGGCTATCACTTAAAAATCAGCTTCTCAAAGCAGAGATCTTGTTTCTGTGGTGACACAAGGACAGAAATGAAATCTTCTTTCATTGCAATTGCAATCTTTCCCCCCCCCTCTTACCTAAATGGCTTTGAGCAAAGATTTATAAAGTAGGATAATTCATAGGACAGTTCAAGTTGGAAGGAAGTCCAGGCAGTGTCTATCCCAACCTCCCATGCAAAGCAGGGTCAGCTCTGAAGTCAGAACACGTTGCTCAGGGCTTTATCCAGCCCCGTTTTGAAAGCCCCCAAGGATGGAGAATACACGGTCACTCTGGGTAACTGCCTGACTGCCTTTATGGGGAAGACATGTCCTTCTATGTGGTGTCTCCCTCACATTTCAGTGTGTGCCTGTTGCCTTTCATTCCCCATGCACCACTATGCTCCATCTCCCCTTCCCCACAGGTATCAGCAGGCCATTTGGTAGGTCCTCTGAAGCCTTCTCTTCCCCAGGCTGAACAGGTCCAACTCCCATAGCCTCTCCTCACAGAACAAGTGCTCTAGGCCCCTACCATACTTGTGAACCTCTGCTGAACTTGCTCCACTTTGTTATCTTTCCTAAACAGTGAGGAAGATCTTTCCTTACCCACGAGTGAGAGATTAAAGAAAGGCATTGTGTGAAAAGATGAGGCAGCACACCAAGATAGGAGAGAGGAGAGATACCTGCTAATGCCAGCTTCAGTGCCCTGAACACACTGGGCTTCTTCTGGGAGCTTTCATAGAGAGAGGGCAGAACGATGGTCTTGCATGTTGACTGGAGGAAGAGATAAGCACTGCCAATCCAAGGAGAGGAGCCCCCTGCCATCTTCAGCACCCTACAAAATCACACAGGCAAGTTGAGACAACATGGGGAAAATGGCTTGATGCCAGGGGAGGGCTTACAGCAAACACTAAGCACAAGCATGACAGAATTATGGGGATTTACTCTTATTTCTTAGAGGACTGCTGATGTTGTTAAAGCAAGTGTAACTTTGAGGAGCTCTCTGTTATCTGTAAAGCACAGCACAGTGGGATATGGTGTCCCAAAACCAGCAGCTCACAAAGCTCTGCTTTCATTTTCCACTGCAGTCCATTCATTTTATAGTCCAAATATACTCCTAAGCAAAGAGTTTCAGTCCTTGTGCCTCTGACTGACCAGCCAAGCTGACAAAGCCTGAAGATTGAGGTGCTCCAGGAGTCCTGATTCTGGCACTTTACCATGGACTGAACCCCTCTTGCAGGCAGAGGCATTTTGCCCGAGATCCCTGGTTGTCTTCAGTAAAGGATATGTTACAGAGCCCAGAGCTCTTGTAGCAGGACACCATGCACAGACAGAACAAGGGCTAATGGTTTTAAACTAAGTGATGGTAGATTTAGACTAGATCTAAGGAAGACATTTTTTACAATGAGGGTGGTGAAGCACTGGCAAAGGTTGCACAGAGGGGTGGTGGGTGCCCCATCCCTGAAAACATTCAGGATGGAGGGAGCTCTGAGCAAACTGGGTTAGTAGAAGATATCCCTTCCAACCCCAACCATTCCATGATTCGGTGGCTCAAGGCTGCTCCTCCGCTCTGCTCATGCCCTTTGCCGCCCTGCCCCTGCCGTGCTGCCCCAGCAGGTGAATCCTCCGGCCCGGTGAGCGCTGCCCCCTCCCAGTGCCCCCGGCCGGCGGGGGGGCCGCTTTAGGGGCACAGCCCCGGGCAGTAAGTCCCGTTTGCCATCACCGCTGCTGCCCTTTTCGCCGACTTCTGTCAGGCGTCGGTGCCTCGCCGGGGAGGGGGCTGTCCCTGCGGGACAGTCGCGGTGTGTGTGTCCGTGCCCCTGTCCGTGCCCCCAGCCCATTGCCGGGCGGGCACCGCGGGGCCCGGAGCGCGGCCCCTCCGCCCGGCGCTGCCCTCGCTGTCCCGGCCCGCTCCCCTCGGCAGCCCCANCGCGGCATCGCGCCTGGCTTTAATCCCCCCACCCTGCCTGCCCAGAGCTGCCCCGGCCCGGCCTCAGGGTCTCCGCGGCGGCTCCGCCCGCCGCCCGGCCTCGGCCGCTCGTGGGGCTGAGGGGGGAACTCCGGCCAGAAATACCCTGCCCAGCGGCCTCAGGGCTGCCCAGCGGCCGGCACCGCCTGTGTGTGGCTGGACCAGTAGGGATCGAGGCAGGTGGGGTTGCTCCAAGCGCCCGCACAGCTGGTGGCCGACCCACGGTGGGCCCCCCAGCCTTCCCCCCGTGGTGCTGCTAATGAGAGCTCGGACAGGTAGAGAGAATAAAGCGGCTTTTCCCGAGTCCGCCAGAGGTTCAGTGCTAAGCAAAGCAAGATTTGGGTCTCCGTGGCTCATCCTCGGGTAGCTGCATGTGCCGTGTATAGATGCCCTGTGAGCAGAGGGGTGACAGCAGCTGCCTTGTTTGTCCCCAGCCGACAAGAAGCCACAGGGCTGGGGACCAGATTCTGTGCCAACATGCGAGCTTGTCGCTCTGGCTTGGCAGTGATTTGTGCTAACTCTCTGGGCAACTGAACTTCAAACAAAAGTAGGAAGCGTTGTAAAAGATTAAAAATACCTCTGCATTTGATACTATTTTACAGTGAGAGCATTTTAACAATACAAACGTAATTTGTTTGCCAAAGGAAAAGCACGATTGAAATAGATCTGTGGGGGGGTTAATCTGGGGTGGCTCTCCTGGGTGCTCTGTTTTACAGGGTCAGAACAGCACTCACAGATTCCTTCAGTGGTGCCAGTGTTTCTGGAAACCGGGCACGTACTTGCTAAGAGTTGAAGCAAGTGAGTTCATGCATTTAAGGGTGGTGGGTTTAAATGAGCCCAGGTATCTCAACCTTGCCCTACAAAATCCAAACCTGAAGCAGTGCTGGCTCCCAGTCTGGTGGGAACCACAGGATGAGCTGCTGTGGGGAGCATTACCCACTTGTGTCCTTCAAACATTTTCTCCTTGAAGCCAATCTGTTTGCTATGTATTGTGGTGGTGAAAAAGAAAAGGGTAGCTGAGACCTGAGTTTCTCCTCTGCTAACCCTTGCTGAGTGTGTGCTTTCAGGGAGCATCCCACTGGGTGAAATCACGAGCACTTGGAGTTGCATCCTGTTTTTTCTGACTTAGGAAGTAAAGTTGGCCCAAGCCCGCCGTCCTCCCTGGGGTGGACTCTGAAGGGGGTCCAGGCCAGCCCACAGAGCTCACAGAACCTGAACTCTGCCTCTGGCTGACCCAAACCCATTCAGCTACTTTATTAATTTGCCTTTCTGCCTCACTTCCTGTGCTCAGGCCATAGTCTTCAGCTTTTCTAAGAAATCATCACAGCTAAAAAAACACTCTCACTGTCTGAGAGATTCAGGGTCCTTCTTAATGGCTCCAAAGGCTTTAGAGAAATCGTAAAATGAAAGTAGTTGAATACGTGAGATCTCCTGTAAGGCACTTCGGGAACTGTGGATTAGAGCCAATATTAAAAGCAGCTAAAAGCAGAAAAGCAGAGTCCAAGGTGATTGTCAGAGAAAATGCTGAGTTCCCAGGAAGGAAGCAGGACGGTGTCACTTGGCTGCTCTAGCCCAGTTGGGTGGGAAGGGGCTGATATGATGGTAGATAAGATAGTATAGCTGCTGTGCTGCTCACACTCAAAAGAACGAGTCACACTTCAAAGCAGCATATTCTAGAAAAACGTGCAGTTGTATTCCTCTTTGTGTTATGTTTTTTGCATTGCTGCTCCATACTTTCTTCATGGTTTTTAACTCTTATCCTGCTTTCAGGATATCTGGATACACAGGCTTTCATTTAAGTGAAAGCTGTGATGCTGAGGTAATGCTGGGAACCTGGGACTTCCAAAGCAAGAGAGCATGCCATGATATTCAGAGATTGTGAGACTTGGCCCCTGCCCCAGTGCTGACCTAGAAAGGAGAACATTTGCTTTTAAAAAGTCCTTGCTTGCAGAGGGAGGGCTGGAAAAATATGTCATGATGGTGGTTTTGTTTGTGCAGAGATCTAGAAGATGGGTACAACACATTTTGGAAGAAGATGAGTAAAAAGCCTCTGATGCTCTGAACCTCAGCCTTCTTTCCAGGTGCTTATTCTTCTGCATTATAGTTCACAGGAAAGGTTGATCAAAATACACTTTTCCCCTTTTATGTCAGACATTTATAAATGCAGTTTCCGCAAACTGGAGTCACAGCCATAATATGTTTTTTTCCAAACTGTGGATCTCATCACAGGCAAGGATCACTATCACTAAGCTGCTGATTTCTACTCTAGGCCTGGTGTTGCACTATCAGTAAAAAATGGATATGTGGGGCTGTTTTCTGTTCAGAGCTTCTGCTTGCAAAGAGGTTTTTTCCCCCACAGTTTGAGAAATCTGTCTCAGCTTTTTGAATACCAGTGCAGCAGTACTAGAAAATTCCCTTGCATTTTTATTACTCAGAGTAGCAAAACCTCACTGTAGAAAAAAAGGCCTTTTTTTCCCCCCCAAAGCTTTGATCTGATATCTTGAACTCTTCAAAAGTATTACTCAGCTTCTTAGGATTGATCAAAGAAAACTGTGTAAAACAACTGGCCAGTAGATTTTCCTCATTTTTATGTTCAAATTCAAAATTTGGTAAAATTTCAAGTTGGAATTTTTTTTGTACACGCCCACCTCCCCCTTGTTA
>VXBX01001532.1:164721-202422 GCA_013400415.1 Scytalopus superciliaris
TTTGGTAAAATTTCAAGTTGGAATTTTTTTTGTGCCCCCCCCCCCCTCTAGTCCAGTTGCATCGATTATTTGTTAAATAAATCCTAATGTGTGTCTCTGTCTTGTTGTTGTTTTGCTTTTTCCTACAGGGACTCCTGAGAATTAACTGCAGTTTTGGAAAGTTTCTCTCATTTTAAACCTGACTGAATCAGCAAAGTGTCTGCTTCAGTTCAAAAGCTGTGGAACTACATCCCAGAAAAAAATCCTTGTTCAAATATTTTCCTCTTGGACACAGACACACAGTCTCCCAGCTGTACAGATGGTGGACTGCAGCTGTTTCTTCCAGCTCTGTTTGGCACTTCACAGAGATCAGGTAAGAGGAACGGGTTTCTATGCCTGAGCATCTTTGCAGGAAAAAACAGATCATTGTTTCCAGTGCTTATCAAACAGTTACACCACTGTACGATGACATTATTGACATTGTGACTTCTAGGTGTGATGATGTTATCTTGCATGACTAGCATCTGCTTATATAATAGAGAAAATTGTGTTGTATGCCGAGTTTTCTCTGTTGCTGCTGCTGATTTGGGCTTTAGGGGAAATATTACATTCTTAGATACATAGTTCTAAGTTGTTCTTTGAAAATGGCAAGAGAAAAGTTACTGAATTTTTAACCTTATTGTAACACTTACTTATCTAATGGGTCTTTCTGGTGACTGATTCTTCTCACCTCCTGACTCCTTTAGTGCTTGGCCTTAAGGGACTCTGCAGGCCTCAGGTGCAAAGAACTCTGTTTCATATTTTAGCAGGAATGCCAAGCTTAGCCTTTGCAAGTTTGTGCAAAATTTAATTTTGATTTTACATTTTATTATGTTATTTGAAGAGTAGTTTCTGAGTTGAAATGATCCTGGCATTAAACTGCACTGCAAGCATGTATTTAGAGCCACCTAAAGTATTAGTATTAACAATAAAAGAGTATTAGATTCTATATGTAGCTGTTTTTAGCACCCTCTCTTCTCACCCAAGAGACAAATAATTTCTGTTGACAAACAGTATAGGATCTGTAGTCAAACCAGCTTACAATTTTGACAGCCCTGAGGCTTGGCCAGGCCTTGTTCATTCATCTGTGTCAGCCAAAGTTCCGGACAAGAAAATTCCAAAATAACAATTCAGAGGCCTTCCCAAACCTGGCACTGCTGAACCTGGGCATCCCACACACTCTGGGCAGGTGGGTTCCCTCCGGTGACTTGCTCACCTCCCAGCACAAGGTGCACAGCACGTGTTCCCTTTGCATGACGCTGCGTATTTATTCACAGCTCTGCGAGATCGGCTGCAGTGCATTTTCATTCTGTGTATTGTTCTCTGGGGCTGGTGATGCCATCGCATTGTGCTGAGTTTTTAAGAGTGCGAGCAGCACTGCTGATGTGACTCCCTGGACGCCAACTTTCCACTGGCCTGGGATAAAATTGGGTGGTTCATTCTGTGTCGGACGCAGGCGCGTGCAGGGAGGCAGGCACGCTGACAGCAATGGGGTTAGTGTAGCTGGGACACTGAAAAACTATGCAGGATTCACCCAGCTCTCTGGTGATGGATGGATACTCCAGCAATGTCCCAGCCTTCCTAACAAAACTCTGGACGCTGGTGGAAGATCCTGAAACAAACCATCTCATCTGCTGGAGTTCTGTAAGTACAGTGACTATGGGGTGTGTCTAATGCCTGCAACACCACGGAGGATGCAGGTGCGAGGCCCAAGCAATGCCTGGCACAGCAGCTGCCCTTTGCTGCAGAGGTGCTGCCCAGCTCACTGGGAGAGGGCAAGCACTGGGAGTTCATTATGGGCCCTTTTGGATATATTTGCTGTTATTTACCTGCAATATTGTGACTTTCCTGGTTTAAAGGGACAACAGGTTTGGGAGTGTTTTGGTAATAATATTTACACATTTCACTTGAAACATCTTCAAAGGTGTCTAATATTCTAATTCTAAAAATTCCAGGCTCTTTGAGAGGGAAGTTTTTCACCTTGTTTGAATCTGCAGCTCCCTAAAACTTTCTAGAGAAGGTTCAAAGACCTTCAAAATGCTGTTTGTATTCTTTCACATGTGTTTCCTAGCAGCCTTTCACAAATGTCTTGGGAAAAGTCAGAAGATAAATAGCATTCAGATCTCAGACTCAAGTCTAGAGCTTAGACAGATCTCAGACTGGCACCCTAAATAACTAATTTTGGAAGAGTTTTTCTTGATTTTTCAATGAGTCTGTGTGATGATCATGGTGATGTGTGTATATATTGTCTGGACAACTTCAAAGGGATAGATTGCTTTGCTTTGGTTTCTTATTTGTCACTGAGGCATTAATATACTAAGTGCAATCACAGTATTAAAATTATTTATTTGTCCCCTTCATACAGCACTTTGATACCACATTGTGCTTTTGACCTGGCTGAGGCTTGCTGCAAATAATTTGATTTGTTTTCAGCATGGAGTTATCAGATAAGCTGTGTGCATAAACTTGTTCTCCAAAATCAAGAATCTATTACAAAAGCAGATTTAAATGGGAGCAGTTAAAAAAAAGTATCTAAAGCAGCCTTTCTGTCATATGTTTGTGTCCAGTAGAGTTCTCATTCAAAACTTGAGATAGAATTTGAGCTGCATTGTTATCCATGGCTATGGTTGCTTTGAAGCTGGTATTGCTTGGCCATACCTCTGAGAACCACCAAGTTTTGGTATCATGTGTTTTAAATAAGGATTTTCAAACTAGGAATTATTTTCTAACCTGTATAAATAATCCCTTCTCTGTTACACTTAGAACATTGTTATTTTTGACTGACCACCACCATGCTCTGCTTGCCTGATATGTAACATAGGCTACAACTACATTCTTGGATGTTTTGGTAAGGCTTTTAGATGTTTAAATTTCCCATTGTTGCAGGTTCCCACGTTTCCCATATTTTTCATCTTCTATGTGTCGATGATGTTGGAGCTGAGGGATTGTGTGCATGGCTAAGATTTCTGGATGTAATCAGAACTTTTAGAAAATAGGACCTCTAAGGACCTGTGAACAGTTTCTTAGCATGAAGAAAAGATGGAGAGGAAACATAGTAATGGTTTATATATACACTAAAGGCTGTTAAAAGGTAGAAAGGAAATGTCTGCTCTCTCTGTCTGTGATAGGTGGGACATGAAGTAATTCAGTTTTTTAAATGGAAGATGCAGTTAGGAAGAAGTTCTGGCAGGTTCCTGGAGTGGCACTTGCCTGATCAGAGCACAGAGTGTCTGTCATGGTGGTCTGTCAAAAGCAGTTAAGATAAGCATCTGCCGTGATTGTCGTGCCACAGAGTCAGTTTTGCTTTGGGCAGAGAAGACTTTCAAAGTGTGTCTCAGCTTGTGCTCTTATGGTATAAGACAGGCAAGGCACAGCTGCTGTGTGGAAACAAGCTGGTACATGCTCAGTTCATTGGTGAGCACACAGTAACTCCAAAGTCTCTTGTGACTATAGGAACCATTCTGGGTGTGCCAGTTCCTGAGAATGCTGCAGCCCTGAATTCACAGAAATGACTTCCTAAGAGAGGCCATAATGAGATGCTTCTCATTTTCCATTAGTGGGTCCAGCCTGGGACACACAGCTGTGTCCCAGAGTAAGGAGGCAGAAGCTCAAGGGAAGCAAAATAAACCAGCTCTGTCCCCAGTGCAGCCTTTGCGGTGCTGGGAAACCCTGGTCCCTGCTGGGACATCTGCAAGCTCTGTCTGTGAGGGTAGTTTCAGCATGTGGGTTATCAGTGGATCTCTTGAGTATTTCATCAGCCTTTGGTCCTGCTGCATGGGGTAAGGAATGACAGGAAAGACACTAAAAGTGGTCAGAATGGCACTGCTGAGGCACACAGTCATGTTCAGTGTTTGCAGCAGTGAACAAGGCGCAAGAAGTGCAGCTCACTCAAAGTTGCATGTTTATGGGTGTTAAATGAGCCTGAGCACAGAGGGAATTGGCACCATTTGGTGATGAAAATGTCGCAGGAACCAGTAGGGCAGCTGGGTTTGCCAGCTGGCTTTTTCCTGGTAGCCATGTGCAGGCTGCAGGCACTTACCAGCCCCTCTTCAGTCACTTTCTCATGGCCCTGATTGCACTCCCTGTTTAGAAACTTCCAGACTGCCCTGAGTCCACCCGTGCCGCTACAGACCCAGTGATGGGTGTGTGGTGGGACCCACACACCACTAGTATGGTCTTAGTGCACACAGAGCCTGAGGGCTCTTATGCAACACTGTCCTGCTCTGTCACAAAGGAGCCGGCTGTGAAATACCCCCTGAGCTGACACACCACTGACTGCTGGTAATAATGCAGAACACAGCAGGAGGGTGACCGTGGGGTGCTGGTTTCAGACCCCTCCCTGCCAACATCACGCAAACCCTGGTATCTTTAGCTAGCTGTCCCCTGAAACTCAGCTGAGCAGCTGATCCCTCATATCTGCTGATGTCTTTGCACTGACAGAGCTGTCAGCAGGTAGAAGGCCAGGCTGGGAAAGCACATGGCCTGCACTGCATCTTTCTGACAGCAATCCCAGGCAGTTTGCCTTGTTTTGCAGTCATGGATCTTTGCAGTGCAACCCCAGGAATGGATACTTTGTCTGGTTAACATGCATGTTGCTAGTTTGGACTGCAAAGCATGACTGTCAGTATTTTGAGGGTTGCCCTTGTGGCTGTGTACTTTAAAATATAATCAAAAAAAGGCGCATAGAGCTTCTGGGTTAGTGTGGTGTCTCTAGATTTGCTTCTTGCCTTGCTGTGTTTCTTGTGCCATGTCTCCAAGCAGTGCTGTGCTCTGGAGCAGATGTGTTGGAGTTAGACCTGAATAACAGATTGACAGGTTATAATGGCAGTTGCCACTTTTCAGGGCCTTCTTAGGACTCCAGAGTCTTTCTGTGAGCTTCATGGAAAGGGGGGGCGATTACAGACTATCAGCTATTTGGACACAAGTCAGTGGTTTCTTTTTCACATCCACATCTCACAACTAAGCAGTGGCAAATAGATCAGAAAAAGATCAAACCTGCAGCTGTAGAGGACTGACCCTACCAGAAATGAAAGGAACACATCCACCATTGAGGGCTTTTGTAACTCTTTTTATCTTCAATGTGACAGTTCAGAGACCGTGGCTTCCCCTGCTCTAGGACTCCTCCTGGGCCCCTCTTGTGGTCAGGGCTGCTCCTGTGACTTCATCTTTGTCCTTATCTCCTTTGCAGAATGGCACCAGCTTCCATGTGTTCGACCAAGGACGCTTTGCCAAAGAGGTGCTGCCCAAGTATTTCAAGCACAACAACATGGCCAGTTTTGTCCGGCAGCTGAACATGTGTGAGTGCCACGTGGGCCCTGCAGACACAGGGCAGCCACAGGAGGTGTGGGTGGGACAGGAGAAGTAGGAGACAACTGTGGGTAGAAAAGTTGGGGTCTCATGTATGTGACTTGTTGTGGCATTATATCTGCCTCTCAGATCCCAGGGAACTGATTTCCTTGCACTTACCTTAAATTCCACCATGAAATTTCTGTTGGGTTACATTTTAAGGTGTGAGTGAAGAACTTTCAGCTATCAGGCGTTCTGCTTCTCTTGCACCAATTTGATGACCCCTTAATATTTATTTTTCATTTTATTCTATATGGAGCTTTTTCAGCATCCTGATACTGTGACACCTCCTCTAGAAACTGCTGCTTTTGTGGGTCATGTACCCAGAGCTTTTCCCTTTCACCAGCCATATCCCTGAACTAAAAACAGACAGCACTTCTCCCTGCAAACCTTGCCTTGCTGATCAGATATTTTCACCCCTTAAGGGAGGTTTAGCTGTAGTTTTCAGCCACTTCTACACCATGACTGTGTTACAAATAGCTATTTTCTGATAGTTCTTGGAATTTTTTCAATGAGTAATTTGCAAAGTTCCTCAGTCAAGTTTTAACTGTGTCATTTCACTGTACAGTAGCATTATTGTTAATTATAGGCCAATCCTAGTTTAGAAACCTTTCTAGGATTTCAGAGAAATACTCAAAGCAGATTTCCAAATGTGCATATTACACTTTTTTTCCAAAAGTGGCACTTGATGATGGTTTGTGCTTTTGAAAAACCTTCCCCTGAATCCCTTTAGCTTGCAAATATAACCTGAAATTCCCTAAGAGCTGGAATTTCAGCTCCTGGCAGACCAAGGTGCCCATGGTGGCAAGGCTTTCATGGCATGGGCTGTCAGTAGGGATGGCCAGTGGGATGCACAGGGCTCTCCTTCATATTGGGGTTCTTGTGAATATGGCCCAAAAACATAGCCAGCTGTGGCGAGGGGACACAACTGTGCCCTGAGCACTGGCAGTTCAAAAAGTGCAGAGAGTGAACAGAAATGTCCTCAGAAGTGATGAGTGTGGGAGGCAAAGAGAGTGCCAAGGTCTGGTGGTGCTTCACCCCTGTCCTCTCCACACAGATGGCTTCAGGAAGGTGGTGAACATCGAGCAGGGAGGCCTTGTCAAGCCCGAGCGGGACGACACTGAGTTCCAGCACCTCTGCTTCCTGCAGGGCCATGAGCACCTCCTGGAGCACATCAAGAGGAAGGTGAGGGGTGCTGGGTGGGCAGGGGGAATGTGCACCTGCCAGATCCTGCTCAGTGTAACTCAACATCACCCTGTGGTCTCGTTCCTGCCCTTTCCATGTACATGTGCAGCTGGGGCAAGGGCTCTTGGTATGCAGGGCTTGGCTTTCATCAGTTTTGTCTGTGGGTTTTTTGCTCTGTTGCTTAGTATCACAAGACCTTCACATAGTGCTGCAGGGCCAGGTTTGCTTCCCACACCTTTGTCTTTGAATTGTTACCCACTTCCTTAGAGAAATGCAGCATAACTCCTCCAGGGTCCCCAACAGCCATCTGACTCTTTGGAAGAAGGAATCTACTCCTGCCTGCTGCTTTTTCACTTTTAACCTGTTATAAATGGCCCCAAAGGGCTCTTCTCTTACTTAATTAGCATAGGAACTTCAGAAAAGGGACTTCAGCAAAAGCCTTTTGGAAATCAAAGTGTAATATTTCAGTTTGAAGCATTACCTCAGACTCATCCCTGTAAAACATGAGGCAGGATTGGGTGTCTCTGTAGAGTAGAGATTAAGTCAAACAATCTAGTTCTATTCATCCCTGGTCCTCAAAATACTTTTGTTTTCTCCCTAGGCTGGTTTGGAATAGTTCCCCACTCTGGCAGGGAGTGTTATTCTGCCAGCAGATCCTCTGTATGAATAGATTTGTCCTGCACTTTGCTCTGTTTTATCTCTTTGGCCCTTGCAATAGTACCCTGAGGATAGTTCAGACTCTTGGGCATGTTGTCTGTCCTCATATTTCAGCCATCTGGAGCCCAGCTGGTGTCAGTCCTGCATCTGAGCCCCCACAATGACTGTCTCTTCCATGGCCCTTCCTGCATTAGTAAAATCCACCTTTGATTTTTTACTCCTCAGGTGTCAGTAGTGAAAAGTGAGGAGACCAAGATGCGCCAGGAGGACCTCAGCAGGTTGCTATACGAGGTACAGATACTGAGAAGTCAGCAGGAGAACATGGAGTGTCAAGTGCAGGACATGAAGCAGTGAGTTGAATCCTACTCAGGCTGCTTCTTATGGGCATTTGCTTCTCTGGAGTTGTGGATTGTGGGGAAGGGTTGAAAGGAGGAGCCTTACACACCTCCCTCCCAGGGAGCACATGGTGAGCCAGGGACTCATCATAGGGACTAGATCTGTTGAGACAGTAACATGTAGAATTTCTATGCACACCTGATCTACAAAATATGAATTAATGCTCAGCCTCTCTGTCTTTACAGATGAGGAAGGCACCAGAGGGGTCGTGTAGGAAATATGTGTGTAACCTGGGGACTTAGATAACTATTTTCTCCAGATAGAAATGATAGTAAAGATGTAACTCTTTACACATAGAAGAGTCCTTGGCAGAGATGTGATAGAGTCCATTTCAGCTATTAAAAAATTAAAAATACAACTCTCTGCCATCCTTCAATTTCAAAATTTATTTGCTTTACTGATCTAAAAAATATAGTATGTTATAATATATAACACAAGAACTGCTGCAGTGTTTAGTCCGTGGACTCATCTCTGAAGACTTTGTCTTCTGATATGGACAGAATTGTGCAAGAGCAAACCAAGCAGATGCAATGCTTCCTGCATGTGGCTGCCAGATTTGCTGTCTGAGACTCTGGGATTTTCTGAGTCAGACATTGTCACTAAAAGCTTAGTAAATGGATAAGGTTTTATAAGTCATGTACTTTGAGAGGTTTTTTATTTGCCTCCAGAATTTTAATCTTTATAGAGATCTTTGTTTAAAAAGCATTTGCATAATGAAAAAGACCCCAAACCTTTCCTTTATAATGAGAACTGATATTCATACTTCACCAGATGACACTGATATCCTGGGCCTTGAGAGAACACTGCATACTGGGAAACTTCATCCTAGCCCAGCACCTTATATGCAATGGATAAATATTTTTATCCTACCTCATTTTTTAATGACTCCCACCCTTAGCACATGCATGAGATGGGACTGTGAAATCAGGTACAGTGGCAGTGAGATTCTAGGCTTGAATTTGATTTAATTTTTAAGGAATTTCAGTATCAATTATTTGGCCTTGATTTTAATTTATTCTCCCTTTTGGCTTGCTTGCTCCCTCCATCTGGCAAAAGGCAAAATTGCATTCAACTGATGAAAAGAATACAATTTTTATAAACTATGACAGGGGAGAAATCCCAGGCTGAAACCTTGTTAAGAAATTTACACTGGTGAAGAACCATTAGGGCATAACTCCAGTACAAGCTGTCAGACTAAGGGATGCTGCTTTGCTGAAAACTCTGTCAGTACCAGTACAGAAAGCTCACTGTGGAGATTCTTACTGTACAAGCTGCTCTACTGTGCTCTTTCTAGCCCTGGACCTCATCTTTCCCGTTGTAGCATCCACACTAGAAAGACTAAAAAGCAAAAGGATTAATCAGTTTCACCTGTAAGATAGGTTTTGCTGGCTTGACAGTATTGGTATGCATACTCTGGAGAAAAATTGACTGGCAAAACCTTTTGCAGCATGGACTTGGCCGGCATCCAGATTTGGGGGCAGCACAGTAGATGAATTCTGCATTTCCTCATCCCATTTTCTGGGGCTGACTGTTAAAGGAAGCTGTAAGCTCCTCCCTGTGCTGCTTCATTTGCAGATGGAAAATAAATTTTCCCTCTGCAATCCGAACACAGGTCTGTGCTGGATTAAATCAGTCACTCCCATTACTAAGATCATTACAGTCCTCCTAGTTCAAGGCTCTGAGATGCAGAAGCATCTCTTTAGCTGCTTCTCCAGTCACTCCTAAATATGCCTTTGTACCACCATGTTTATGAGGTTTCAGCAGGTAAAATACACAGTATCTCTCTCTCTCTCCATAAGATTTCATTGTCTTTGGGGGAGGTTGGACTTTCTTGGCTCTTGTGGAGGGATAGTCTTGGTGATCCAGATCATTCACAGTTGCAAGTCAGGCCTTGCTGAAATTCTGAGTCTGGCCCAAATGTTCCACAAAAACTAAACACATGTGTTCTCTTTTTGCCTTCCCCTGTAAATGTTGATGTTTCTTTATTTGTTTTTCCTCCATGCTTTGGTCTGTAGTTCTTTTGAGGTCACAGAAGAGCAAGGAAGGCAATTGTGTGACACTGTTTGGGACACCTGAAAAGAGCCAAGCACAACAATAGCCCCAAAGTGAGGCAGGCTTTGCACAGTTGAATCTACTGTGCATCATGGCAGCACCATGGACTGTTGGGTGTTTCTGTGCTCACAGAAAACTTGTTTCCCTTTCAGGCAAAATGAAGTTCTTTGGCGGGAAGTTGTTTCTCTCCGGCAGAACCACTCACAGCAACAGAAAGTGATCAACAAGGTAGTGCTCACAGAAACTCAAAACTTGCTTATGCTGCCTGGTTTATGTACTCTTCTGATTTTTTTTTTTCTTGTCCCATAATCTCTGCACTCTGATATTGCAGTATATTTTCCTTTTCTTTCAAGTTGTGTTAAATTTTTGTGTCCCATCGAAAGTGGTCATTAACAAAGCATAGATTATGCCCTTGAGCAAAAGATTCTAATTTCCTTGTCAGTCCGTGCTGTGATGTTAGAAACCCCTTTTTTTTTGTTGAAGTCCTGAGCAGGAGAGCACAGCTCTCACTAATTGCCCTATATTAGCTGTGTTCTGGTTGTACCAATGCCTTTGGGTTTCCCAAATCTTTCCTCTTTCCTCCCTACAAGAGAGAATCCCCCCTCCTGCCAGTACAGAAGCTCGGGCAGCAGGTTGGCCAGCTGTTCCCCCACTGGAGGAATGTAGCAGAACTGTTACATTTTTTGGTGTTATTTGTATAGTCAAGGAATTACTGTATAACCTTTTAGACTGTGGAGCCATCTCCCTTAAAATCTAGCATGACCAGTATAGAAAAGGCCCCTCCAGTGATTCCCAGATGGTGCTGACATGACTGAGTACATCACATTTCCCAGTGCCCGAGAGCCATGTTCTGACCCTCACGTGGCATCACTGAGTCATAGGACTGGATAGAAATGCACGAGGCTATCCAAGCCTTCCTCCAGCTCTGAGGCTGGACCAGCCACACAGCTCGTTGTAGAGGCTTTTATACAACTCTATTTTGTTACACTGAGCAGTGAGTAAGAGCCAGCTGTGATATATAATAATGCTCTCTTTGTTTGGGGGTCAAAGCAGAGCATTAAGTTCAAGCTGACCTGGGAATATGTTGCTAAGTGATTCCTCTACAAAGCCATTCTGCATCCTATTTAGTGTCCTATTATATCAACACTGAATTTCACAGGACTAAAAAACTGAACTAATAGAGCTCAGACCTTCATCTCCCCATAGTGAGTTGCCTCTTTGTCAGACTTTATGGCGCCTCTTATGAACACCTCTGAAGACTTTAACGGAGTCCAAGTGTAACTCCAGGCCTAAGAATGTTTGCATGTGCACTTCACAGGCATATTCCCAGGTCTGGTAAGACCATCTGGAATTTTGCATGCACAGAGGTGGTGAGAGAAAGCCCTGAGCACATGGATCCAGTAGCCTTTGCACAAAGCAGGCACCTGGCTGTGTCTCTTGAAAGCCAGGCAGGCTGACTGAGTGCTTGCTTGGACAGGGTATTTCTGTTTCAGGCTCCAATGTCTCATGCAATTTGGCTTCTGTATTTCATGGCTGCTCCCAGCTTTGGGCTGCTGTTGGGAGGGAGGAATGTGTGAGACAAGAATGGCTGCGAGAGCAGGGAGTGCTGAATCACTCTGCTGATTAACACCGGATTTTGATCTCTCCTGACAGCTGATTCAGTTTCTGTTTGGCCAGCTCCAATCCAGCCCCAGCAGCACTGGGATAAAGAGGAAGCTGTAAGTACCCTTGTGTGGTGCGCACACGCTCACGGGTGCATAATGCTGCCCCCTCACTAAAAGCACAAGCTCAGCTCGCCCAGGCAGGCGGTCACCGGACCAGGGCTCCATGGTGATGGGAAATGAATGGGCTGAACTGCCGAGTCAGACCTGCTGACATGCCCCATTCACTGGTCTTTAGAGAAGCACCGTGTCAGCTCATGACCTTTATTTGGGGAACAGAGAGCGCAATGCAAGATGGGAATGCTAACTAGTGGGAGCCTAAAGGGCAGGACCCCACTGCTGGTCCTACAGGTTCCAGTTTTGCCACTTGAGGCAGGGCTGGGTCCAGCTAGCCCACAGACACCTTTTGTTTGACCCACAGTCACTGAATGTGGTGTGTATCCAACACAGGTTTGGTGCCATGTAACCTGCAGGTCTTACAGAGAGGAAAGTGGGGAAAAAATTTAGCCAAGGTGTGTCTTTAGGTAAGCACTGCAAGGCAATTGAATAGAGGAGCTTGAATTAGGAGCTTAGTGCCTTCTAGGAAAGCAGCTGTGCCTTTGGTAATTGTGATCTAAAGAGGGGAGAGGGACTACTGAGCAGAATTTGCCTTTATGATTCAGGCTGGGGGCAGAGACCTGTCTCCAGTTCCCACCTTTATTACCTTGTGGCCTTTGACAACTCAGAAACTTCTCCATGCTGCAGAGAAAGAGGCCAGACTTCTCACGAGTGGTTGCTCAAGGGAGTCAGTTTTCTTTAAGACAGTGTCCTTGTTCTTGACTGACTCCTCTTGTGAGGGTTGTAAAGGCAACAGAGGATTGAATGAAGGAGCCCATAGTCTGTACAAGCAAGCTGGGTATGGTTATCAAATGTTCTTCTTTATTCTGTGTCTTTAGCTAATGTCTCCGTCTGTTTTATTACTTACCTAGTGGGTGGCACAGATTCTTTTATGGAGTGCTTTCTATGGAAATGTAATTTTGCCAGAGAGGTTCTGAGTATGAGGGAGCTGGTAAGAAGGCCAGATTCCCAGTATTGAAGAGCCACCTCCAGTATAATAAGCTGAAGATCCAGCCTAGAGCTTGAAGCCATTACCAATTAGAAATATGAATTGACTTTGTTATTTTACTGGCCTCTTCCAAATAAGGTGCAAAAAATCTGGACCACCCCTTCTCTATATGGCTAATGCTCCTTTTTAATGGTGACCTTGTCCAAAATGATTGTTTCCCTTCCTTGTCCATAACACTGGACAAGAAAGACCCTTACAGCTGAGGAAAAACAGAGTACCCAGGGGAAAAGAGCCCTTGGCTGAGGGACATTTCTTGTGTGAGCAACCAGGAACCAGTCAGTATGTGCTGCAAAACAAACCTGTTTCTCTTCATAGACCTCTGATGCTTGACAATGGGATCTCAACTCCACCAGTGTCCAAGTTCAGCCGGCACTTGTCTACAGACCCTCTCCATGACCCGTATTTCATACAGTCGGTAGGTTCACACTGGCCTCTGAGCTTTGTGGCATTGCTTTAGCCAGGCTGGAAAGATGCTTGAAGCAATAATAGAGATGACAGAGTAAGTAATTTGGCAAGAGTTTGGCAGTGAAAAAGAGTGAGTGACATTTAAAGAGTGAGTGACAAAGCTGAGTGACATTTATAATTTCTTCAGCTCCCCAGTTTCAGGGGTGCCTGCATGTTCTTGTGCTGCCATGGGAGGCCGTGGGCTGGGGGTAGAGGGAGGATGGACCCCACACACCAGGCTCTCTGTGGTGTTACCCCAGCCTGGTTCACCTCAAGGGAAAAGAGGGAGAAGTGTGTTCTCGAAGTGGGTACTATGATCTTTCAGACCAGAGCCAGATTTTTGCAGTCGCTGAGGGATCCTCACCATCCCCCTAACCCATCACAGCAGACACCAGGCACTTCAGTCATGCAGTTAAAATATGTGGACTGGCATTGAGAGACCCATACTGCCCCGTTGGGCTGTGTTGGATCTTTCCCTCCAGAGGAAACTGAGCAGTCTAGGCAAAAGGTCAGCCATGGTAAAACCCCTTGGTAGCTGACACTTCAGTCACAGTGCTTATTTCACACCTGTACCACTGTGTGGTTAGAGAAAAGGTGAGAGGAAATGTTGCACAGTAGGTAAAAGCTGTGTTGGTTTCCATACAGGGTGGACTCCAGATCCCTAATGATCTCAGACAGGGGCTTGGACTCGTTCTGGGGCTCAGAAGGATAAATCTGTATGATTTTTGCTTTCCTTTTAGCCATCGACAGAACCTGCCTCTTGCTTAAACAGCCCTGGAATTGCTGGAGGACCCATCATATCTGATGTTACTGAAGCATCACCATCCAACATAATAAATATGCAGTCCCCTCCTGAAAATGACAGGTAAACACATTTGTGATTAAAAATAGAGTCAGGTATGGGCATACTTATGCAACTCTTCACAAAAGATTTTAATGGCTGTAATTCTACCAAAGTGTCTGTCTGATTCACAAATCTCTATAGAGATGGTGGGATGGAATACTTTTTTCCAGTTTGCAAAGTGGGTCAGATTTTCAGAATTAGAGAGAGGTAATAACAGCATAACTTTAAAACAAAGTCCTGAGTTTCAAGCTGAGAACTTCCACCTCTCTGAGAAATATTCCATGTTTCTTTATATTTTGTCCTCAAGGCAGGGACTGTCTCAGACTTAATCAAATAATTAGATACTAGCACTTATTGGGTTTGTTGAGAGAGAGAAAGGAGGTTTCCTTTTGACTTTGGCAGAGAGGAAACAATCAAATTTTACATCTTTCTGCTAATGAGAACAGATAGGTTGCATCACAACAACTTCCGATGTTTGACAACTTTTCTGTGAAAAGGCCCCAGTAAGTTAAAGAACTGAATGCAGAGGTATTTTAATGCTTATCTCTTCCTGTCACAGACATGCAGTGTATTTAGGGCTAGTAGCAGAATAGCTACAGCTATGTCAGTGGAAAGTAAGTAGACAGATGAATCATGGAAACAGTTTCTCAGGCGTAGAGGCAAGGCACTTCCACTCTAGAAATTGCCTGTAAATCTGCCACATAATTAAACCATAGCCATAAAATTAGGTAGAAGCATGTAAAGAGCCTCAGATTAAAAAAACAAAAACAAAAACCCTAACCCTGGCAGCCATTTCTAAAGCAGAAAAACTTTAACCTTCAGGTTAAGTTGCTTATTTCTACTAATTAGTGAGTGCCATCTGGTGGCTTCTGATCTGTGCTGTGTTTGCACGACTTGAGAATCTGAGCCAGCCATGGCCTTAATCAGGTGTCATATTTCCTAAATCAACAAGAGCTTCTGGTGGGAGCTGAGGATCCAAAAGATGAGAAGAAGATCAGAAAGGAATGTTGAGGAAGGCCCTGCAGTGTCACATACCAGTATGTGTGAACACTTGTGTGTTTTCTTGCAGCAAAGCAAGTCTGGAAGTGTTGTATGATAATATTTTGTCAGAATGGCTTTCCATGCCCTGTGCCTGTTGATCTGTGTGCCTTTGTCATTTTGGCTTCAGCTCTGCAGGTTCACAGGCAGCTGTACAATCTCCTATAAGTACTATGGAGTAGATTTGTTCATACAAAATGCTACTAATCAGGACTTCATTGTCATATGTCCATCTGGGAATAACAGGGAGTGCCTCTGCCACTGGAAAAAGGCAAACCTCTGCCTCCAAACAAGTAAAATATCTGACTGGTGCTGTCAGACCTTAACAGCTTCTGTTCCAAGTCTTGGAGGGCCAAAAGATCCTGTGTCATTGGGATCTCTAGAGGGCTTGCTGGTCCAAATCTAACTCCTGCATGGGAAGTTCTTACTGATCCCATTCCTGTCTCTAGGGTGGAGACTTTTCTATTTCAGAGGAACCTCTCTAGCCTAGTGAGCCTTAAACCCTAACACTCATCTGAGGAATGATCAACCCATGGAAGAGTATTTTCCATATTTGCAAAACAATTGAATGGGACAATTTCATTATAACTGTGACCGATGAAGAGACTGAAGATATTTCAGCTGAGCATGTTTCTAGAGCTTGCTGAGAAGAAAACAAGGTTTCTTTTGTTCATAGCGGGGAATGGAAAGACCTTCTGGGGAAGTTTTTTGGGAAGTGGAAGCAAGCCATTGTGCTACTGCCCTTCCCAGTAGCACAAGCCTTTGCAGAGCAGCAGATTATGTGTGTGTGGTGCTAAGCCTTGTCTCTGGTACAGAGAGAAGTGCCTCATGCTCATCAAGGAAGAGCCGGTCAGCCCTGGAGTGAAAGCCACTGCTGAGCCCGATGTGCCCCTGCCCGGGTGCCGGGCTTGCTCCGAGCCGCCGGTGCTCCCGGTCGCCATGGTCCAGTCTGTTCTGGAAGGCAAAGGGAGCTGTGCTGCAGCCCCACCAGGGGCCTCTCAACCACCTGAGAGAAGGGGCAGAAGGGCATTGCTGGACAGGTGAGGCGAGTGAGGGAGCGCTGTGGCCCTGCCTGTTCCATGGCTGTTTCTTATTCACAGGGTGGCGAGGGAGGGAGGGTGACTCTAAGTCATCAAGTGCAGCCTGGTACCTGTGGCACCTGCTGGAGCACCGTTGAAGCCCAGAGGATAGTTCACAGCAGTAGGGGTGACTTGCTTGAAGGACCCAGCAGAGCTGTCAGAGGATGTGCATCAGAGCTGTGGGAGCAGGAAGAGGCTTTTTGCAGTGACAGGGATTTGCCTGAGGCCCAAGTGACAGCTGGAGCCCAGACCAGCACCCATGTCTGCAGGCTGGCAGGTCACTGGACTGTGCTACACATTGGCAAGGGGGATTAGCAGTGTCATTAGGCTCAGCCACAAGGCAATCTGGGTGAGCCACTTCTGGAGCTGTGGTCTGAGACTGAAATCCCAACAGCACTGAGTGTTCAGGAGACCTCACTGGCAGAAAGAAAGCGTGATGCAGCTTGGTGGATACTGTGGAACTTAACTGCAGTTCATTCTTGATGGCAATGGCAGCATTGTAAGGAGGAATGGTGGGGAACCCAAAACACTCATTGGGCTTATCAGAAAAGCTTCCATTTTCCTTTAGGTCCTTACAGAGAATCAAATTCTGCCTTCTGAACCCCCTGGATACTTCAAAACATTTTATTAGAAGAAAAATAATCCTTTTTTAAAGACCTGATTTTAAGAGAAATTTTTTATAGCTCTTGAGGAGGATTAAACACAGCAGGGCCTCACTGTTGCTCCTTTAGCTGAATGTTTCAAGTAAATACAGCCTGCAGGCTGAATGCCTGCAGCTACAAGTCACTCTTTAAAAAGCATTAGTTAACAGTAATTCTTGGACCAAGAAGGAAGGCAATGCAGCCTGTTCTGGTTCCAATTGCCTCTAAAAGGATTTGCTCTAAAGAAAGTTTTTATTTTCCCAGTCATGAGATGTTCACAGACTATCCATCCCCAAACCACATGTGTCACCCTGGAGAGGGGTAGTCTCACTTGTCTTACCTTCAGCCCAGTCCTGTGTGCTGAGTTGTACTTCTGGGATTAAACCAAAATGGCAGAAACCCAGACTGACTGTGGGCTCTTGGTTTTCAAAATGAGATTTAAGCATAAACATCCTGTTGGAAGGCTGCTTGGTTCTGCTTTCTGTATGTATCTATGCAAATTTCCTTTGTGGCAATACTTCCCCTTGTGTTTTTTCAGAACAGATATTTCAGACCCATTGGAGGGCACTGACTGGAGCCTGGAGGGGCTGCAGCTGCTGCTGAGGAGCCAGCAGTATGGCCTGGAGCCTGCCAGCCTCTTGGATGTGAGTGCTGCTGGGGGGAACTGTGTCAGACAGTCAGGAAGTTCACAGTTGATTCCTTTGGGCTGTAAATCAGACCATGCTGCTTGTTCTTGTGTGGCATTTTATCTGCCACATGCTGTCTGTAGAGTCACGGCCCTGTTCTGACCTGCTCGTAAGAACTAGCAAGATCTCAGATTTAAATGATGCTTTTCTTTACACTTTTGACAATATATATGTTTGAACTTATAGGAGCACCAAACACAGTGCATTTGGTGAAGAAATCAACATGGGCCCTGACAGATTTAGTTAGGTTTAATATGACTCTCTAGCTAGTTTGGTAATTTCTTCTGGGTTAGTTTATTTTCTGCCTCTTAGATGCTCCTAGATAGTGTTTGGCTTTTACTACCCTCTTCTTTTCCTCACATTCTGGGAAGTGTAGCTGATGTCAAATTCTCTATCTGCTGAGGTATTTATCTCTCTCAGTTCTCAGCTCACCTTTCTTTAGAAATGGATGGTGCTTTTTTTTCTTAGGTATACATGCAGAAACAGGAAGGTTTGTTTAGCTCTCTGTCATTATACATATAGTTAGTATATGAAAGGTTTTTGCCAATAATCAAATAACTCTGTACATCAGAAAAGAATCTATATGTAAAAAATACGCTCCCTTGAGGAGGGAGGTGCTTCAGATAACAGGCATTGTTGTAAGCTTGCATGGGTAAACAGGAATGAAAAATCATTTAAAAAAAAAAATCAATCTTATTCTCTTCAAGTCAGTTCCCATGTGTCTGTGATTGATTTTGACTTTACAGAGAGCATTTCTAATGGCCTGCTCTATCACTGGCTCTGTTGGTTCCTGTTTCTTATTTCTCATTAGGAAGTGTTTTCCTGTTACTGACACACATCTCTCTCTGTGCAACTAACGTCACAAGAGTGAGAATGAATCATAAAACTGTCCCCCAGATCAACAGCTCCTTTTCTCAGATTGCTCAAGCCTCTCAAGAAATTGCCATCAAAGCACTGATGCAGCAGTAATCTGCCCTCTGCCACCTAGTTTTGGAATGCTTTTAAAAACCACGTGAATCTGGAAGTGTCCTAGAACCCAAGAGCAGCAGAAAAGGGCTTTGACTTATATGTGCAGTGGCACAAATTGCTGCGCTGGTTTATGACATGCCCATGGCACTGGGTGTCTGCACTGTCCCTCCCCTGGCAGCAGCACAAGTGCCCATGGCTTAGCCCAGGCTCTTCTGGCTGTGCTGCAGGTCAGCTCACAGGAGCCTTTGGCTGTAGCTTCAGTTAGTGCAGGGCTACAACCTCCAGCAGACAACAGAGGACATGACCATCTCAAACCATTATACTTTTCAAGGCCCTAACTGTATTTTTCTCCCAACAGGTCTTTAATCCCAATTTATCTTTGAGCGAGTGGAATATGACGGAAATGGAAGCCAGTCTGTCCCCGGTAAGAGATGGGTATTTCTGGGATGATATAATAATCACAGAACCACAGAATGGCCTGGGCTGGAAGGGACCTTAATGTTCACCTCGTTCTAACTCCCTGCCATGGGCAGGGATGCCTTCTACTAGACCAGGCTGCCTGGATAATAATGTAACTACAAAGCAGAGCTTGTGCATAACTGAAGAAGTTATTTTATAGCCAGAGGGGAGAGTGGGACAAAGCACAGCACGTACACATCTCCTGAGGGCAGGCTGAGAGTGCTGTATTATACTCTTGACCTGCTTTTCCCACTCAGCCAGACCTTGTTTAGAGACAAACTCTGAGTGTTGGTGTCCCAGAGTCTTTAATTGCAGCTGGCTGCTCTAAACTTTCTCTTAGTGTGAATGTCACATCCTTCTAATACCACAGATTCTTAAAGTGTCTTTGTGCCAAAGCTCATTATAAAATATGCCTTTGTAAAGTGCAACCATTCTGTTACATTTCAGGAGCAGTAAAAACCACATGCAATTAGAATAGAGGTTCATGCATTCTTGTGCGTGACAAAACAAGGAGAAATTGTTTGGCAGCATTTGTTTGGAATTGACATTGACACAGACATTTCTGAAGTGCCTATGGTAATTTAGCAAACAGTGGAGGAAACCATAGACTCATAGAAGTGTTTAGGTTGGAAATGTGTTTCATGGCTGGGTTCTTTTTCCTGCATGATAGAGGGTGAATTTTCAGAGCCCTTGCTGACAGCCAAGTTGGATGAAGAGCTGGATGGTTCTGCCATCTCTACAGATGCACAAGCCAAGCATAATCTACTCTAATGAAGTGTGAAAGGTCTCTAAGCCTTCTTCATGGTATCAGCATGCTTTTTAGGTTTTGATTTAATTATTTTGAATTTACTAGGTAATTCCAGTTCCTGAGTGTTAGGAAGGAGACTGTCTGAAGAGATAGTTAATAATGCAGCACTATAAGGAGGACTGGGGAGGAATGGTGAGGAACCCAAAACACTCAGGGTTATCAGAAAATCTTCCATTTTCCTTTTGGTCCTTACAGAGAATCAAATTCTGCCTTCTGAACCCCCTGGATACCTCAAAACATTTTATTAGGAAGTCTTGGAAGCAAGAGCTCTTCCCCTTTAAAAAGGATTGCATAAGAGAAAGGGCCAGGAAAGGAGGCCACAGTGTTCAATAGGTCAGTCCTCAAGCCATTGGATTTCCCAGCAGCTGGTACAGCCTGCCCTTAGATTGCTTGTCCTACAGGAAGTCATGAGCACAGAGAAGCCTGGAAGCAACACCTGCAGCAGCTCCATTCCTTGAGCACTGAGCCAAGCAAAAGCTAGTTTTACTTTAAGGACAGTCACAGGCAAATGGAAAGAAAATCCCTTTCATATTTGTTACTGGCTGCAGAGGACTGTGGGTTTGCTTTGTATGGCTGCGGGGCAGGGACAGCTACAGTGTCACCAGCCTGGGCACCTCAGGTGCTAAATAGGGGACTGCACCTCCCTTAACCCTCTCCTTCAGGCAGATCTCTGCACTTGAGCCCATGGTTTTGGCTACTTCAGTGAAGTGCAGGTGAGGCTGGGAGGAGAGGCAGGGCAGGGAGGATGGCTGGTGTTACAGGTGGGCGTTGTGCAGCGTGATGAAGCACCGATGCTCAGAAGTGGCCTAGTTCTAACAAGCTCCCCTGTCTTTGTATAATTGTACATTGTAGTTTATATTTTTGCATCAAGATGCAGCGACTCACAGTGGACCTGGAGAAGAATGCAACTGAGCTGCCCCCAAAAGTGTTCAACCCACCGTTTAACAACACCTGCCCAGGTAGGAGCACTAAGCAGCTCTGTTGACTTGGGAAAGGGGATGTCATTAAGGTGTTAAAGATGACAGCAGCTGGATATATGATGTCCAGCACTGATTGCTTACCATTGCAAGACCATGCTTGTTATTTCAGTTTCATGATTGCCAGTCAGCTATGTTGCCACACCAGCTGCTAAGCTAGGTTCTGAGCAGTGGGAAAAGTGGGGGGGATAAACTGAGGTGTAAATGGAACTGAACTACCTCTGTTTCTGCAATGGGTCCACATCATGTCTGTCAAGTGTCTCCACTGTTTTCTCTGCGTATTCATTGTCACCTAAGAGCAATGTGGTGATCTCAGGGGGTAGGATTGGTAAGAGCTGTACAGGTCCTGAGTTTCCTCTGGCTCCTGCTGCAGGGGAGGAGTCTCAGTAGCTGCTGGCAGACAGAGTCAAAAGTTATGTCTCAGTTTCTCCAAACCTTTAAGCAGACCTCAAGGGCACTGTCCTGCTGATCTCCCACTCACTAACTCTGATTAAGTGTGTAATTGACCTCAGATATGAACATAGAAATGTTTTCCTAGTCATAGAATACTGATATTTTATTATTTTCATGTGTATTCAGCTGGGATGGACCTGAAAGAGAAGCTTGTGCAAGCCCTAGTTTGGTGCTGTAGCCACCTGAGCACACTCGAGAGTTTTGATTTATTGCATGTTGTTCAAGGACTTCCAACCTCAGCATCTTGTATAAGCATCTCAGAGGTATTAAAAAAAAAGCCCAGCTACACTGGAGAGAGTCCTTGAGCATCCCCTGTTTGAAAAGCCTTTCTGTTCCATGCAGTGGTGTGATGCTGGGATAATGAGGCAATTGACAGATGTCTCCTTCTATAAAGAGGAGGAGGGAGATCAGACAGTTCTTGAGTGAAGGAGAAGCTGCTCTCATCCACTTTTCAGTGTCTCCAACCATTTGGTAATCCCTCTTTCACTTCTTGCAAGGCATCTCAGCATTCAGGCAGAACCCACCTGGTGACCTGCAGAGATTCCTGTTGATTTTAATGGGGTTTTGAGTGAGTCCAAGTTCCACTCAAGTGTTTCCAAGTAATTTTTGCCTGGAGTGAGGCAAATTTGTCACTTTTCAGTTCTGCATACACAAAGTTGGGTAACTTGTCCTTCAGAAGCTGAGTTTTCTCCTGTCTGTTTGCATTCCTAGGGAAAGATGTCATCCTTGAAAGTACCCAGCAGTTCCTCATCGATCGTCAGTCCATCTTTGGAAACGACCTCATCAGCTTGCCTGAAAATTCATCACTTTATGTTCCATCTGAAAATATGGCTTCCTACATGTCCTCTGTGGGTGTCCAAGGGGACATCCCTTTAAACCTGAGCTCTTCAACGGACAACAGCCAGTGATTTTGCTTCCAGGAAACAACATCTCCCTCCCACCCATCCGAGCATCCACAGGTTTGAATGTAAAGAAACAAAAGTGACTCAGAAACCCACAAGAGAGTTTCTTTTTGTGCCCTCTTTTGGAGTAGATGGAAATGGTCAGTAGCTGTTGCATTACCCTCCCTGCACCTGGATTTCAGTGTTTTTAAAACAAAATACTGTTTCTGGTGCTTGCTCCTAGGGGGACTGAGAACTTGGCAGGATTCTTTTTTTTCTTGCAAAAGCTTTTAGAAACTTCAAATCTTCTGATAAAATTTAGGTGAAAAGTAGCTTGAAAGTCCATCTGGGAGTTCATAAAATAGTGATCCTGACTAGTGTCTGCAACAGCATACTGTTGGGTTTTATAGGGGCAGCATAGATTACCTAAGATGCCTGACCTTTCTTGATGCTGTTCTTTAAATAGGAAAATAGTTCTACATGCCAGTCCAATGCTCTAAAAATAATTTTTATCTATTTTCTGGGCTTATTAGGATGCATCTCTGCCACTCCCTTATCCTCCTAGGGTGAGTAGGAAACAGGAGATCTCAGGGTGTACAGAAGATCATTTTCTGAGTGACCCCCCCCCCACCAAGACAGTGTCTCTGGCTCTCAGGGGAGCTACAGACCATGACAGGCCACAAAACATCCCGTGCTGAGTTGAGAGCATTTGTTGTTTGGAATTTGTTTTACCCCAGATTTCTTTTCTCTTAGATAAAGGTAGGGCACTCCATACTTAAAAAAATAAAAAAGGGATAGACTCTTCTGCAAACGCAATTTTTCATGTGCAGAGAGGAACTGAGGGAGCACACTCTGGATTTTGGTGCTGGCTAAATATTCCATGTCCAGTCCAATGGTTTTTTCCCTTGGCTTTGAGCGGTTCTATTTCCTCTGAAGATGTGCCTGTTGGTTTAGTGATGTATAATTTCTGATTAAACAGTTTAATTGATTGGATCCCCTTTTTAGAAGGACTCTCAGCTGCTCAGTGTAGGAGAGAGGCAGAAGGGTTAGTCCACCATGTCCCACAAACTTTTCTTCTGTCCTTTGTGCATCTGAGACCAGCCTCAAAGGTTGAACTAACCTTCCCCTTCCATGTGGTTTCTGAAAACTGAGTTTCTTAACAAAGCAGAGCTTTGTTTTTTATGCTGTAGTTCTAATGAGAACGTATTATTTATCTCAATATCCTCTACCTGAGTTGCTTTTCCTTAGGAAAGCTACTCAAATGCAGTAGAACAGACCCAGGAAATTGAATTAACTCAGGCCTCCTAAGGGCTCAGACAGGGAAGGGTAAGCTGTGCCAGTGTCATTTGAAGAAATGCTCTGCCCGCTTTCATTGCCATGACAATTCCCAGTTATAAACTGTAATTCTGAGCATCTTGGTCAAGCAGCATCCACACCAAAGTGCAGCCAATCAATCAGATGAGTGCAGGCTCAAAATCTCAATAAGATGAGCATGTTTTAAATGGACCTTCCTGTCACAGCCCTTTCCTCCATCCATTTATCACTATGTGAACAGATGTGTTAGTTCAGAAACATTCACTTTTGAGCACATTTTCCTCCAGCCGGTTCCTGTGTGCTGGGAGCTCTGTCACCACCTTGGTGGTGCAGTTGGTGCAGCAGAGGGGTTGTGAGAGCTTCTGAATTAACCCCAGCCACTGTTTTTGTGTTCAGGATAAGGGAAAATTCTGGCATCCCCCATTGAGCTGGTATTTAGATGATGTGTTTGAGTGTATCCTGGACCAGGTTTTCCTTTTTAACAGATTTGTGGTCAGAAAGTTTACCTATATCAGCCCATTTGCCACTCTATTTTGCCACTTCCAGCAATGGAAAGTCGTTGAGTTGCACTATGTTGAATTCTTTTCTCATAGGTAATTGAAAACTGTCTGGTGTCTCCTGACACTCGACAGCATATGTTCAAGATTTACATCCTTCTCTGAACTTCCACACTCTAGGCTGCTCAAATGGTAACGCTGAATGTATTGATCCAAAGAAGGTATTTAAGCACACGCTTAACTTCAAGCTCCCGAGTAGTTTCCCCCTGTTTTTATGAAGCCTGTCGCATGCTTGAGGTTGGGTGTACGCTTCAGTGTCTCACTGGATTGTCTGGCTGGGGCTGAGAAACGAGCCACCAAGAGCTGCGGGTGGGCAGGCCCAGGTGCAGCTCGGCCAAGGGCCTGCCACCCTCTCAGGCTGCAGCGCTTCAGTGCGAGCACAGCCCGAGCTCACAGCCTCTCAGGAGGGGTCTTGGGGTTTTCTTTAGGCTTTTTGCTCTACTACAAACATGAGTTTGGAGCTTGATGGTGAGAGAGGAACCTCCAGGAAGAGAATTCGGGAGCCACTCCTGTGAAGAACCAAGCTCATGTTCCTTGGCTTTTTACATTGTTAATTTTACTTGAAGGTGATGTGCTGAGACTGCGTTTTTGCACTATGCTGTACATTTGTAAAGTTTTACAGAAAACACTAATTAAACATGTTTCCTTTTTCTCATTTAGTCCTGCTTTGGCATTTCTCTCACTTCTTTCGCCTACCCCTTACTCCTTTTCTCCTTCCCAAGTCCTCTCTGACAAGTGGAAATCTCTTCTAAGCATCCAGGAGATTCACCTGTGAGCTCAGGTAGGGCCTGCTGGTGGGTTGTGGTCACTGTGTGAACACAAAGTAAACACAGCTCAGAAAGCTGCTGAATTCTCCAAACTAAAATGCTGGTCAGGGTGGGTATATCTGGTAAAATCAGGATCAGAGTAAAGGAATCTATAGTTCTTGAAACTACTTGGGTTTTTTTTTCCCCCATTTATCCTATTTTTCTTGCTTTCAGTGATAATAGAGCTCGAACTTCACTCTTGGAATTACTTTTTTATGTTTGCAAACATAATATGGTCCTTCCTTGTTTCTAGTCTAGTAAGAGGGTATTAGGAGGCACTAAAATGCATCACAGAAAATGCACAACCCAAAGTAGTCCTTATCCAGCTTCCTGTCAGAAAAGGAAGAAGATACTTATTAGGGCGGAGCTCACACAGATGGCTGGCAGCCGCATTTGCAGTTTTCTGAAGCACCCTGTGCCGGTGCTTTCAGACAAACTTGTTCTCCACAGGCCTTTGGCTCACCCTCCTGCCCTGTCCTGGAGGCCAAGGATTTCACGAAGGTTTTTAATTCATGGAAAATGGCTGAAATTTAAAGGAATTGTGTTGTCTTCCCTGAGGGCTTTTACAATTATTTTGTGTTACAGGGAGGTTCGGTTCTCTTGCCACCAGATGGCACCTCAGCCCAGCTAGCTGGAAACGGATCTTTTCAACAAGCCCATAGCAGTATTTTATTTCTTTAATGTGCACATCTACAAGACCTGTTCAATCCTATTTATTACGAATTAGTAAGGATTAATAGAAACATGAAAAAAGATTCACCTAAATTTGGGTGTGGCTCAGTGAAGTGAGGTCACTTAGGCTATTCCTGATGTTGTGGCTGTTTGTTGTATCACAAAAACATTGCCAGCCTTTGATAATGTGCCCAACTCTTATGCTGTGCTTGAACAGTGCACTTATTTTCCCTGACCAGCAGAGCCACTCCTGTGTTAGGAAGATGAGGGCTGTCCTGCCCCAGCAGAATTAGCCAGGATTATCTGTTTCCCTCAACTCTCTGTTGCAGAGAAAGCACTGCTCTCAAGCCACTTCCACCTCCTTGAGTTTTATCCTCTAGCTCAGCAGGGGAAGAAGGAAAGGAAAAAAATGGGAGGTAAGAAGAAACAACCTGGCAGAAGCTTTGCTGTTGTTGTTTTCCATTTCACTTTGGCACAAGACCACCCACCACTGTGATATAAGAGGGAAGTTAATGAAAAAAAGGATACCATTAATTGCCTTTTTACACCAAAGCTGTCTTTCTGCCACTACGGTCTGACTGGTTATTTTTTGGCTATATTCAAAATCCAGATCCTGAGGCACATCTCATAATGAAAAACAATGACAATGGCAGATACAAGGGTACCCTTCATCACAGACTGCCCTAAAAGGTAAAACCAGATTTTCCCATAGATGCTATTTCTGCATCTGTTTTGGCATAAACAATCATGATGTCAATGCATATTAGACGTGCAAAATATCCTAACAAGAAACAATCTCCATTTATTTGCCTTTAGAGTCCATCTGGTATGACATACACTGGTGTGGAGTTAAAATATAAAATACCAAGTTAAAATAGATGGGCTTACAAGTAGAACCTTTATTTAGTTCAAATGACAGATACATGTTACATTATGCATTGAAACTACGTCTGTCCCTGAGATATAAACACTTAACTAGCAATTTCTAGAAGGATGCAAAGGCACAAGTAACAGGAGCAAGGAATTTAACCTCAAAACAGTTGTTTGCAAAGTAGTGAACAGCCAGCTGCCCTGAGGAGCTTGGAGCTGAGGGCAGTGGGATTTTGTATCACAGGTCAGTTTTAACTAATGACCTCATCACTGAGCTCCATATTTTGGGAATAACCCCATGCAGTCATCCAGGTGCTGTGCTCCAGATTTGGTCTGGTTTTTTTCAAAGTGATTAATCCAATCCACTCCCACTGTCCTTGTCACCCTGCGCTTTGTGAGAACATCCTTCACCCTCAGCCAGCCCCTGTGCTTCTCCATCACTGCCGTTCCCTGTTAAAAGCACAAAGGTAAAAGACAAATAAAACCCACTGGTGGTCTTTAATACTGAAAATAGAAATGTAGAGCCCAGTCCTTACAAAACCATTTAAATTAAACTCGGCAAGAAATCCTGTGTAGAAGAAGAGAAAATAACATTTTAATTCCTAATTTATTAGGATTCCCACACAAATAAAAGGAAGAGGTGATTGTAACTAACAATTTTCAACAAGAGCTGAATAGATCCTTATTTTTAGTGTGTATGTGTCACCCACCTGTTTCTCTGTGATTAATAATGTCACTGTAATCTTACCATCCTCTTCCCATGGCCTTGGGTCATCTGATTGATGGCAGACTGGTGACAACAGCAGATGGTCCTTGGGCTCAGTGGTCACCTCTTGTATCAAGGGTTTCAGAGGGACTGCTTCTTTATCTTTGATCTCTAGGTATCTTTCTGAATTAGCAGGCTCTGTAAGGCAGCTTTCAAGAATGGGTCTTAAGTGCTCCTTTTCATGCTCTTTGTGGCTCTTACACATGTTTGAAAAAATTGCTGTTGGAACTTCCTCTGCTGAATCCTCAAACATGCTTTCATTATTTTCCTCTAATGCAGAATCACTGTCATTTGTCACTTCAGAAATTACTTCAATCTTTGGGCGATAGTCCTGCTGTAAAGGTAGAAAATATATTATTCTTAGATATAAAAGCTAAAGGATGGGTAGATATCACTTGGATCCATGTAAGTTGTCAGCTTTGATGTGTTGTTCCCCCAGTATGTATGGAAGATGTGCTTCACCCATAGCTGCTTTATGGACGACTCTTAGGTTAACTATTTCTCAGGCATCAGTGATGAACTGACCATAAACAGTTCATAAGGAGACCTATTTCAGCAATTCAGCAATGTGTGGGCTGCATTCCATTTCTTTAGTCCAAACCTGACTCGCATCTTCATCTGTCTTCAGCTGAGAACTGAGCACCCTTTGGAGCATGAGAGCTGCCAACACACACTCACTCCTTCACTAATCCTTTATTTCCCTCCCTTGCCTTCTTTTGATTGGAGGCTTTGTTGGCCAAGACATTTTGCAATGCTGTTGTGAGTCTGTGACCAAAGGAGAAAATAATTTCCATGCCTTATGCTGACTGTAGGAAAAGTTGGCATTATCTTGGAGAGACTTGTAAGAACATGTACTGTACTGGCCCCTGTCTCCAGCAAGGTCAGTATGATTCTGTGATCAACATGAGAATCAAAACTGTGCTTTTAATCTTTGGTGTTTTCTTTTTTCCTCTTCTGTTTCTGTTTATAGGCTTTTGCCTAAAAGATTAATTGGAGCAAAGCAAAATGCTAAGGTAAACAAGGACTGGTCTGCAGGGGACCAGAGGGGTTTCAGTCTCTCTGTGTTTTCAGTTGAAATGCCAGATTTCATTCAGCAGCAAGCAATTTGTTCTATCTGTTCAGTCCCTTGCAGCATATTAGTACTGGTAAACTATATTTTAAGAATTAATCTTCATTATAACACTACATACTACTAGGAAATTAAACTTATGTAACTGCTGCATTACTTGATCTTAGGTTTTTATTCACCTATTTTTGCTATACAATAATATAAAAAATCAAATAAATAAGGGAAAAAAAAAAAGATTTGCAAGTGGATGTGATACGCTGAAACCATCCATTTTAGTTTATAAAGGCGTAACTGATTGCATGTCCCAAAGCAGCATTTCACAGCTTAGATTATCCTCACTTTGCAGATCATTTGTAAATGTGTTTAGGGAAGCTTCACTATTGGAATTTATAAAAATGTTACCCTTTGAATGAAGATTTCCTCTTCTGGGGGAAATTCAGTTACATCTACATCTTCTAAATCAGGCAGTTCCTGAAAACAATCACAGAACATTAACCAGGGGCAAAGCTACTGTAACCCATGAACTACATCCCTGGCTCTGTGGGAATCTTCTCCAAAGCAATGCCTGTCAGGCACAGGGCCACAGCCAGCAGCACCACACTGTCAGCCTCTCACAGGTGAGTTTTCTGGGAAGCACATGTGGGAAAAGGAAAATTCACCTGTCTCCAGACATAGCAAAGGGGAAGGCCTTAATGTCAGACTGAATGCTGTTTTCTATTACACTGTGTGATTATGAAGGAAAAACGGATAAAGAGCAAGGCATTAACAGGATTTTAAGAGTAAATGTGGTTTATATCTATTAGCTGTCTCTTATCTATTCGATAGACTTAATCCCAATTGCAACCCATCTTTATGGGTAACAGCCAAATCCAGACCTGCAATCTATCTGAAACTGCTTATCAGTAAACTCTGTTAACTAAATACACCTAATAAAACATTTTACTGGGAATGCCTCTTAATTAAGGATATAGAACTGCAAACTTGCCAAGAACTGTTTTTCCTCAGACAGGTCCAATAATTTCAGCTTTCCACTAGCAAATATTATCTCAGACAAGTATCATTTTCTGACATGAAAGCAAAAATAGAAGGTGGGAATACAAAATCACAGGTAGAAACTAACTCCTTCTTGCCATTTTGTTTGTGTAGGTCAATACTGGGATAAGCATCTTCTTTTGTTTTGAGATGTTTTTAGCACTTAATGATTTTGTAGCAAACTGCTTGATGTGAGGAACACCTTGTATCAGGAACACCTATTCTGTACTGTCTTGTGTGGAGAAGATTCTTACAGAATTAAAATCAAGAAAGGAAATTTCTCCTTCCTGTTATGGTTGTAGCTAGTGCAGCATGTCCTGAAGTCACACAGCTTTATAAAAACTACATTATAAAGTACTAATTAAGAGCTCAGAATAATGTTAGTGGTGGATTTTGATGTCAATAGGGAGATGAAATAGCTGTTAGCCTTGTTTCAATCAGCAGGGTGCATTTGCAGATCAAACCAAAATCACTTAGTAAAAGTTATCCTGGTTTAGGTACGTGGAATGTGGTTCAAACACTGCCAAAGCATGTGCAGCAACAAGAGCTTGTTTCTGCTTGACAGAGGGATGTCATAACCAGAGTATTACAAATCCTCCTCCACTCTCCTCCCTTATATTGCTCCTGAGACCATCTATAGTGAGGATACAAATAAGGACAAGGGTGCTGCTGCAGAGCTCCTCACCATTGGCACCTTCACAGCCATTCCCTGCTGTGGCAGCGCTGAGACTCCTCGGAATATCTGCAATAATGTAAGTACTGGAGGTTGTTTGCTGGGAGAAGCTCTTGCTATTACTAAACATCACTGGAGAACAACGTAGCAAAGAATGTGCATTAGTGTGTGACCTGGGGTTAGTTTTGCTTCTGTAGAATTAAAATAGTCACACTCTTTACAAGACTAAAGAAACCCCAGGGATGTGTGCTGAGGAGTTCTTTTCAGGCCACATTAAAGTCTGTGCAAAGGAGCTTCCTGTGGTGCCACAGAGCACAGGGGAAAACAAACACTGAATCAATGAGATGTTCACATTGTGGGTAGCTACAGTATCACTACATGTTTAGAGTCTTTATATCAGACCTTGCAAGATCTGCTTTTAAAAACAATATTGTATATACTTTGAATTGCTGCCAGTTCTCTCCACTATGTTTTTTAAACCTATTATTAAAACCAGCCAAACAGGAGGCGGCCGCAGCAAACCTTCTACTGAAGCAGTGGGTTGAGCCCTTCCATAACATGGAATTTTTTCCTGGGAAATGAAGAGCATGGCAAAGATATGAGACTCTTCTGCTAGTAGTTAACAATGCCAAGTGTAAGGTATCAAAGAGTATATTTAGTGCTCTGGGAAATCATAAGCATACAAGTTTTTGTTATTGCTGGTTATGTCATATTTTGACACTGTCAGTTTAGCAGCAACCTAGTTAGGACATATTGAACAGTTCTCCTTTAAAGTAAGGTTGTATATTTTAGTGGTATCTACATCCTCCCCAGGGTTAAACATGGTAAACATGTTTAAATGTTGCATCATCAGATAGCAATCTTAGATAATACAAGACCATATTACAAATGTCAATTACTTTTTATATACCTGAATAATGCAAATCCTGCTTTTCTTGGAAATAGATCTCAAAGTTCTATTTTGATAATTAATTTATAATCTCTGATACTGCTAGGTAACATTTACAATGATGGGGTTGCTATTTCTTCCTTATGCTTTTTCTGCAATAGTTCACACTTTCAACTGTGTATTTCATTTGAGTTTTGCTTGAGAGGACAAATGTATCTACTAGATTCTTTTTGATATGATTTGTTTTCAAATGAGGGCCCTCATTAGCTTCTCCAGAGAAATCAAAGAGATAGAAGGTCAACTTTAGGTGATTTATAGGACAAAAGCATTTATATGACAAAATTTTTAAGGACAAAATAAACTTTGGAAGCAGTGGTGAATTCTTTATATAGGCTAGACTGGAGAGAATAAATACCCCTGCAACTTTACCTTTTGCATTTTTTTCTTTCTTTCCTTTTCCTAGTAGTACACCTTTCTTAAGAATCTGGCCATATAGTTTTATTAGCCAGGATGTTACAAGAATTACCTTGGAGAAGACAATACCCACATGTACACTTCTTGAAATCTGAATCCAATACATACATCGATATAAAGTTTCTCCAGTGTCTCCAGTTTCAACTGTTCAATTTCATCATATTCTTCCCTTTCAGGAAGCATGGCCTTGTCAGTGTCTGCCTTCTGTCTTGGTAGATCTAAAGAACAAACAATAGTCAGTTGCAGAGAACTGAATAAAAAAATGTCTATATTGCAAGAGCAAGTACTGCAAAATCAAATTGCTGTGAGCCTGAGAGTTCACAGCTGAATCCAGCACTTTGTCTTTCCATCATCTTCTTTGTCTCTCTTATATCTTATAGTGTATGAATTAATAACTGAGTTTGGCAATAATGTATTCCACACCCTACAAAAGGTTTCTTCCATGTGTGAAGGCACAAAAGCCCCTCTGGAGGGATGACTGGCTTCTGCTGGCAGACAGTTTATGTGAGACCAAGGGAAGACTGTGAGCTATCCTGTCCTGGCATTAAACCTGGCATGTTGGAGAAGGGCACTTCCACCTTTAGGTAGCAGAAGTTGCAGGTTAAGCCCTCAGATTTTTTAAATTTTGTTGTATTAAAAGAATATTTTATCCAGTGTTGCTTGATTTCCCCCTAGTTGCTGTGGAAATCTAATGGAATGTTCTTATCTGTGAATCAGTTGGTTTGAGCCACAGCAGAGGCAGTGCTACACTAACAGAGCCTGGCTCATCATCTCTGCACCCTCAGTTTGGTTTGCTTGCTCACTGTACATTACCATCTGTCTCCCTGGTGAAATTTGTGCATTTGTAAGAGTCTGGTTCCTGCACATCCTCTTGAACTCCAGCAGGAATATTTCCAGATGTGAAATCTCTGTTATCTTCTCTGTTTGGTAGAAGTGTTATCACTTCATCACCAACATCAGAAGCTTCATTTTTCAATTTCTCAGTCTTCTCTTGCGCTTCTTCCTCTTCTGATATATTTGAGGTCTCGGATGTATTAGAATTTCTATCACTGTCTTTTGAATTTGCAGGTGCTCCTACAGAAGAAACAAGTTCATTAAAATGTTGAGTTAATCTACCATTGCTCATTCTAAATACCCAAACATTACTATATTGGCCTAAAATAGCTCCTACTTGGTTTGAGCAGCTATTTGTGGATGAGTACTCCACCCACGACTGCAGCAATGTTGTGGGTTTTCCCACAACTTTATTCTCCCTGGCAGTAAAGTTGCCCAGCAAAAAACTCCCTCATCTAGAGAAAACACTTTAGTAAATAATTGTCTGGAACTTACAGTTAACCTTGAAAAGACTCACAAGTGACTACACATGGAAATACATGTTTGAGGACTTTGATGGATCAGCAACAGGTGCTGGTTATCCTCTCCTTTGCGCAATTCACTGGCTTGCAGAAAGTTTTACTTGTTAGTTGACTCAAAGATATATCAGTTAAAGACTCCTCTGCACGTTCAAATTGGTCACAGACATCTTCCAAAATCGTAAGCACAAACCTTCTAGAATATCTGCTGCATCTCCATTTCCACATTTTGCACTTGTATCTCTTTCTTCCATGCACTTTTGTTTTTTATATTCCTCTGCTTTTTGCCTGATTGCTGCTAATGCATCAATGCTATCTTGGATTTTTTTTCTCTCTCTGGTTTCCCATTTGTCCCTTTCTGCTTTCTCAGCTTCAAGCCCTCCAACTGCCCAGGCTTCTGCACAGGCTCTAATGAAAACACAAAAGCTCACTGTAATACAGCTATAAGAGCCCATCTTTACAATGAGACAGAAATATAAAATAGCTTGCAATAGCATAGGAAAAAAAGCATTTAGCAGTGACAATCTCTTATGCAACAGGGATGAATGTATATCTCATCTTGTATGTGGAACTGAAATAAAAGAAATAAAGATATCCAAATCCTGGTGATTGCACCACCAGAGATGGGTCTGATCTTGGCTTGGCTTTTCCAGACACCCATTCAGTTTCTGCTGAAATCAGGATTTGTCTCTGGTCTCCAGATTTGGCGTAAGACAATTCTGCTCAAGAATTATTTTGTGAAAAATACATTGCTTTTTCTAGGTATGTTAGATGTAGAACTCTGTAGTTTAATGTTCTTGTCCTCTAAGTCACCCACTTTCAATAAATTACACGGGTCAGTCTTCCCTTCCTTCCATGACAATTTTGACAAAAAATGGATGAGTGATCATTAACATTTGATCTTTATTGCTGTGTAAGGAAGAAGACTGTGTTTCTTACCTATCCTTTGGGAATACTGGTCTGTCATCCAGATATGTTAGTTGTTTTAGTCGAACAGTAAGTATTTTTCTATAATTAGCAATTTTCTTTGTCACCTCGTTTCCCATTAAATTCAGCACATGCTAGAGAAACAAGGGGAGCAATTTTTAAAGTTGAGTAGCAAAAATCCCCAGTCTGGATATGCACTTTCCCTGTCATTTCAAAAACAAGAGGTGAATAAAGCATCATGGGTGCTACAGGTAATCAACAAGAAATCAAAATAAAGTATTTATTTGACACTGACACCTGTGCACTGAACTATCCAACAAAACCACCTCATGGGGTTCACCCATACACATGATACGAACCCTCAGCTGTGTTTGGCTTACCAAATTAGGCATGGTCTCCAGAATAGTTACAATACTTGGATCACTTAGATTGTTGTGGGAAAGATCAAGAACTGAAATACTTGGGCATTCTTGCAAGTGCTGGATGTCTTCCACTGTTTGTAACTTATTGTGAGCAATCTGCAGAGTCTGCAGGACTTTCAGACAGGCTGTCAGACAAGCACAAGCAAAAGAAAGGTAAGAGTTGTTGCTTCACAGAGGGTTTCCTGGAGCAAGTTAAAAACTGTATTGTCAAACTAATTGTTTATATTGAATTTGGAGCTTTTTTCTAAATTTGTTTTTCTGCTATATGCATTTTTTTGGCTACACCTCCAAAGTTGCTTTCTTCACCTTTGGAAAAACAGCTGTTTGGTTTATGGGATGGTGGTTGTCTTTTATTCACATTTCAAACTAATTAGTTACACAAAAGCAAGAGATTGTGTTTCAAAATTTTCCAATGTATGCAAGTGGTAATGTAGAGAAATTGCTTTTTATTGTCTGCTGAAGACAGAATAAATCTTTCAGCTGGCATGAAAGATTCAGTAATTGTGTCTCCAACTGCCAAAGCATATCTTAACTGTAAAGTAACTGGTGAAAACTGTACTGTCAGCCTGTCTGCAACACAGACAAGTACTGAGATGGTATTAAGAAGTGAGGAAAAACTACCTAACTATCCTAAGTGTCCATGTGAAAGTAGTTCCTATGTATTTTCTGTTTTCTCATCTATTTCATTTGCAAAATATGTAAGTTTGACTCCTCAGCAGAAGCCCTGTGGACTTTGATGAGGTATATATACTGTGCAAAATCCTAACATGAATAAAAGATTCCTTGAAACTAGTGCCCCTAATAACAGCTTAGTCAGAGCTTAGGAACATGGGCTTGCCCGAGCTTAAAACATGTTGCACCACCAGTTCTTACAGAGATTCTCAATAGTCTTAATGTAGTTGTTACTGATATTGAGGGAATCCAACTTTTGTAAGGGTTCAAGGTTTTCGATTTTCTCAATTAAATTGACTTGCAAGTAGAGGCACCGCAGCTCTGTCTGAGCCTCCAAATTCTCAATTTTTCTTAAGCCATTGCACTGCAGCCACAAACACTTCAATCCAGTATATTCTTCGAGATTCTCCAGGCGGTCAAATCCTGCAGAAAAAAGATGTTTTAAAATGAAATGGCATTGGCTGAAAATGGGTCTTTGGAAGAATAAATTTTGAGCATACTTGTACTGAAGTTACTGCCATTATTTCCACTGAATTAATGGTACCATTCCTGGCTCATAAAGGGCAAAACCAAGTTGGTACCTGTTCTGGTCTGTATCTCATGCAGCTCTTTAGATGCTGAGTAATACATAGTAAAACCAAGGCCAAGTGTAGAAGGTAGCATGTCCTATTTATTTGAAAGAATTCTTAGGCTAACTTGGACCAGCTAACTGCATCATGGAAAAACCTGCTCAAAGATCACAAGAGGGCAATTTATGTTCATTCCAACACTTCTTTTTCTTTCAGTAGCATTTGCAAACACCCAGCAAGTCTTTACTGTTCGTTCTCTTGTTGACCATTTTTATTTGGCAATAAAAAAGTTCTAAAAGCCGGAAAAAAGCTCTTTATACAAACACATTTAAGGAAAAATACATATATTTTCTTCTGAATGCAACCCAGACCAGTATTTTAAGACATTTCTCAAAGGGTACTCTTTTAGGAAAAAAACCCCAAAAAATATGTCCCTTGATTCCCATTGATCTTTGAACTACTCCACAAAGTGAATTAGATGTATAATCAGTATATTTTTGTGCGTTCATATTGAGTAATTTAGTTTCCCAATTCCTGTATTAAATAAAATTATGTTTCTAATTTAAAAGAATTATGAGGTACCTTACTTCAGTGAGCCAGGGAATAGACTCTCAGCTAAAATGCTACTTGGAATGATAAATCTAAACAGCCATGTCCACATCTTACCTTTATAATGCAAGTAAAGCGTATCATTTAAGTATGGGGTCCAGTATAATTTCTGCTGTTTACAGATGTCCAGCAGAATCTTTTTTGTCATTCTAAAATAGTAACAGGAAGCAGAAGCAAAACAAAAAATGCGTGTCAGTGCACATTTTGAAATCTTTGCTTTCCTTATAGATTTCAATGCAATGCAATTAATAGTTCTTTCACACAAGAGAAATAACTACAGCTTTCAAAACTATATTCCAAATTTAAAAAGCAGTTGGTTTTTCATTTCTACCTGTTTGAAGTGAGTTACCAGGCCCTTCTGCTAAAAAACAGAGAGTACGTAGGAAAATGGGTAGGGAATTAGACAGCCTGTCTTCTTGGAAAAGAGCAGTGTGATTCTGAGTTAGCTTCTGGTTCCTTCCTCTCCAATTCTTTCCTCTGTTCCTTGTTTTGGTACAGGACCTTTGGTGGCATAGCCAATAAGCAACATTTTTCTCAGATTAGAAAAATCAATATATCAACCCAACATTTTAATGAAATGCTGACGCTGAAACAGCACTCAATAAAGTTTTAATATGCAGCTGTGGCTGGCTGGGAATGCCAGTAGGAATTAATGCAATGCCTTTGTCAGAACTGATGCTGAGAAATGGTCAAATCCACTGGCAAATGAGTCCCATGGGAGTTTGCACAATTTTCTGCAGATCCACTAAATACACTACATCATGATGCAGTTTGCTACTGTGGCTATAAAAATCCAAACATCTGTACAGATGCTGGAAATATCACTAATTCCCGATTTATTCATTATTTTCAAGTTCATTTTCAAAATTCTTCTCCAGAGTTAAGATCAACATGCAGAATAGCAAAACTCCCATTGACTTCAATGATGCCAAGGTATAAATAAAACACGTCCACAAACAATGCATTACCTTACAGAGCCCCTCTTGTCTGCTGTCCTTTGACTGGATGAGTTGGTTACACACTTGTCATCAACATCTGATTTTTGTTCAGTCTGTTGACCTGCTCTGGACATACAGTTGACAGCTTTCTCTTGAGTTTTAATATCTTTGTAAATAAGAAAATAAGTTGCAATTTAACAGCAAGGCTGGGGAAAATGTGTCATATTGCCAATTACTTTAGAAAAATATTGAAGAGCACTTGAACGTGCATTTCAAGAAGACAAGGGTTTTAACCAAGATTTTCGCTGACAATTTTAATGAAACTTAATGTTTTATGAAGGCTAAGCAGTCAAATAAGCAGTAGCAAATTTAACTGTTGAAAGCTGCATTTTTGTAATTTTTTTTGTTTTAAAACTGGAGGTCAGGTAATACCCACTAGTCTTAGGATTATTATAACATACAGTGACAGTAAAGTACTGGCACCAATGTTCTTAGACATCTACTAAGTATTACATTTAATTAACACTAATTTGAGTTTAACAAGACTCTTAACTTCATATGTAAAGATACTACAGTAATGGTGTATCTGAGTCATCCCAAGCACCGTCTGTTAGTTCAGCTCTTCTACAAATGTACCCTTTTGCACTCCTTGGGAGGTGTCTGCAGAGCTACACTCATTCAAGCTGTCTTTACACTGCCTTTGATTAACTGTAATTTCAACAGTCTTCTCTTCGGGTTCTTGCTCTGGACCTTCTAGTTGCACTTGTAGTCCGTATGCTTAAAAAGAGAAAGGACAAACAAGACGATTGTATCAGCTCATTTTAGTATGACTGTAATTGAAACATAATAGGACATACCTAATAGGACAGACTTAATAAGACATATTTAATAGGGCAAGAGGCAACGGGCAGAACTGACGCACAGAAGTTCCACCTGAACCCAAGAACTTCTTTGCTGTGTGAGTGGCTGTGCACTGGAACAGAGACTCCCTCACTGGGAACATCCCAGAACCTCTGGGTGCAACCCTGTGCCATGTGCTCAGGGATTGGGCCAGATGGTTCCACTCATTTGTGATCTGTGATTTAGGGGTCAGGAGAAAGTATCGCTCCAGCAAGAGGAAAGTAAAGAAACAGAGGGAATAGTTAAAAAAAAAAAGGCACAGTAAGACAGCAACTGAGACGCCTCGGGGTTTTCAGAGACTTTGCCGGGAGACAGCACTGACTCGTGTTGTATCCAGAAGAGCAGTAACAGACTTAGTCTCTGCACGTTGTGTTCGCCGAGGCGGTGCTGGGCCCAGCGCGGGGCTCACCTGCGCTGACAGCGCTGCCCCCTGGCCCTGCGGGGCCCAGCGGCGCCGCACCCTCCCCGGCGCTGTCCATGCCCACACCCCC